>CM050515.1:33272500-33800000 GCA_027563665.1 Antrozous pallidus | reverse complement strand
ATAATTTTCAACTATTTTTGTTATAATTTCACTTTAGAGAGCTCCTGGTCTTCTTTCTTTTAATCCCTGGCTATGAAATTATAATTCTTTGCCCTGAACTTTTTCTGCAACCCTTTGCCTAGAATTTAGAGTGTATATCAGAGGAAACCTAGCATTTCTTTTTCTGGGAGATACAAAAACTGAACAAGCAAAATCACTTCCTCACAAGGATTCCTCATTTCCCTGGTTATGTTTAATAATAATAATAAATAAGTCCTTATCCTTTTGAGATTCATATCGAAGCCTGTACAGGTTCAATGACTTGATGTCTTGGATTTACCTTAAATAATCTAGTGTGGTGGCACCTTGCTAGTGCGTGTGTCAGATAGATAACTCACACCCTTCTCTGTTCCTGCTCTCTGTGCCCTGAGGGCCCACAGGCCAGGGGAACCCCAAGAATAGGAGGCAGATGCAAAGAGGAGCAGGTCTGAGGGTCCAACTGTCGCTGCCAAGCACTCACAGCAAGATTCAGAAGAGGAGAAGTCCAGGAGTAAGGGTGTCCAAAGAGGAGCAAGCAATTTTAAAAAATCTCAACATGGAAAAGGCCAAACAGGAAAATGAAACAAAGGATGAAAAGGAGCAAGAGGCTAATAAAGGAGAGCCTTGGCCCTCCCTCTGGAAGCCGGTGAATAGTGTGAGCCGGGAGGAAATCACGGGTGGCTCCCTCTTGGGCAGCCCATCCTGCAGTACAGATGGGACGGGGCAGAGGCATGGAGAGCCGCAGGCCAGGATGAGACAAGAGACTATGGAAAGGATTGGGAAGAAATGAGACAGCTGATGGGAAACAGGAGGGGAAGCAGTGAAGTCAAAGTCTGCGGGCAGTTAGCACTGACCCCTCACCATGACCGTCAGGATGAGTTTTGCCTTACGCCTTAAATCCTGATGTTTTCCCTGAAGTCAGAGAGATGCACCTGTTTCCTAAGCTTACGTGTTCGTGATGTGCCTTCGCTGTAAACGTTTTGGTGTTGCTTGTTTCCGATGGGTCTCCTTGTACCAGTTTCTAATTGAATGTTGTGTTTTGACCCAATTTGTAAGTTTCTGTCAGCAGGGGAGTTTACCCATTGCATGGGAAGATGCTCATTACATACTATGAAATTAATAAAGCAGTTTTAAAAAGCAAAATGATAACAATAATCATCATCATCATCTAGTGGGGTAAGTGTAGGGTAGTTGGGGTATAAATAAAATAATGTTGATTACCATTCATGAACCCTGGGAATTCATCATATTGTTCACTCTACTTTTGGATATGTTTGAAAGTTTCCATAATAAACCTTTTTTAAAAAAGCCTCACCCAATGATATGTTTATTGATTTTAGAGAGTAAGGAATGGAGAGAGGCAGAGAGGGTTGGAGAGAGCAGGGAGGAAGGCTAGAAGAGAGGGGGGAGAGAGGAAGGAAAACCTACCAAACTAGTCCAACTGGGATCGAATCCACAACCTTTTTGGTGTACAGGAGGATGCCTCAACCATCTGAACCACCCAACCAGAGCCATAATAAACCATTTTTTAAAATTTATAGAGATACTGCTTTTAATAGAAGGCAACTAACTTTAGCAAAAGATACTCAGGGACTTGATGTTTCTATCCCTACCATATTTTCCCTTTTGTACAAATTTTATAATCTTCAGCAAGAAAGCAAAATAGTCTCCCTCTGATCTGACAATGTGCAATCTATGTCCACACTTACATCATTCCTACCTCTTTTTGCTTTTTCCCTCTTGTTCTGTTCACCATGCTTCTTCCCTTAGGGTGAGGATTTATTTCCACGCACTATTGCTATGAGACCTTCAGGAAAATTCCCTAAATGGATCTTGAGAGCCTCTGACAATACCATGTAATAATTCTTCTCAGTGTAAGCAGATGGGATTACCAGAGGCTGGTGACTTTGAGCCTTTCTAAGAAATGGGCTACATGTCTGTAACTTCCGTTTAGCTGTAAGAAGAAACATACCTTCAGGCAGAGCTGGAAGCAGACTGGCTGGTATTGTTCGTTACACTTGCTGGGAAAGTAAAATCCTTTGACAGGTCTCTGTGTGTTGGTGTAGTGAAATTTCCCTCTCACTGCAACCAAAAGAATCAAAACCTGACCTTGCCCAGAGAGAGCAGGCATCCCTGATATAGCGGGGCCTTGTACAAGCACATCTCTCTTTGATATACACACACATTAGTCTCAGCTCTTCTGGTAAACCCGTCATTTCTGAACAAAACATACTCTTTCGTGTCATATTCTAATCAAATATGAAATTTTTTCTACCTTGCAGTAAAAATAAAAAATAAAATAAGTTTATTAGCCTTAAATGTTTATAGATGTGAGTCTAAAACATCACTCCCCATCTTCTATCCTATTTTCTACAAATGCATTACTGGCCAAATTTTCCATCTTTATTCTCCTTTCTGTATAATAACTCAAAGTCTCCAAAATACCTAGATTTATACTACAATCTGTGCATTTTCTCCTTTCCTTTAAAATGTCAGCTTAATGCCTTATTAAACACATCTCTTCCAATCCCTATGAAATCTGCTCTGTCCCTTGCCAGAGTCCATCTTTCTGGTATCTTAGCATTTACAATCAGGCAATTTGCTCTCCATCCTTCTTTTCCTTCACACACACAGAGCCTTCAGTTGACAGTGAGATGAAAATTCTACCTGCCACTCACTTCACTATCTTGAATTTCAAAGTCACATGACACACCTCAGGCGTCTTCTGACTAGTGACGCCATTCATCCCATAGCACTTGGCAGGATAGAGGTCTGTGGGCTTAACTGGTGTGAATAAGCTTTTCATCATACGTTGCTCAAGAAAAACCACATATGCCCAGCCAGCATGGCTGTGATGAGCGCTGCCCTATAAAATAGGTTGCAGTGCGATTCCCAACCAGGGCCAGTCTGTGGGCTTTATCTCCAGTGGAGCGAGTGCAGGAGGCAGCCGACCAATAATTCTCTTATCACTGATGTTTCTATTTCTCTCTCCCCCTCCTTTCCTCTCTCTGAAATCAATAAAAACGTATCTAAAAATAAACATCTCTCAGGGGACAGCCACGCTCCTTAATCAGTATGCCCAGGTCTGCGAATACCCGTATGTCTCCAGAACACTCTATCACTGCTGTTTCCATAGAAGTATCAGATTTACATTCTCTGAAAAAGTCTCAGATCTGTTGCCTAAAGCCAGGCATGGCAAGTTTTTCCTCCTTTTCTGTATTGCCTGTTTTGTTTGTGTTCCCTAAAGCTGGTTTAGGATACTCTCTACACCTTACAATTCCCTTTCCCTTCCTGGCTTCCTTGAGGTATTATTTCTTCCATTTCTTCCTAGGTGCTTTTATAACTCTCAGAAGGCAGATCTCAAACTCTTACCTTTTCAGGCTAGAGAACCATTTCACTTCCTCGGGCATCATGGGTAAGAGCATCTGGATCACTGAATCAGATGCCTCCTATTCTGCCTCCTGGAACTCAGTCAGCACTTGAGTTGTAGTGGCTCCGCTCCACTCTGAGGGAGCAAGCAGGATCTGGAGGATCCTGGAGGATCTCATATTAAACTACTCCATCTGCTCCCTTCTCAAAGCTGGCTAGTCCTTCCTGGTTTTCTCAGCTAGGTCCAACTGAGGTCCTCAGAAGCAAGACCCCAAGCCTGAGTGAGCATCAGACTCACCTGAGGAATGTTAACCTACAACTTTGGCGTTACACCTCAGGAGTTCGGATGCAGGGAGGGGTCTGTGGCAGGGTTCCCAGGGAAATTTGATGGTCTGCCTGCCACAGGTGTGCTACCTAAAGTAATTACATACAGAACTAAATCCTTCACTTAACTCAGCGCTTCTCTATCCTGGCTGCACATTGGCCTCACTTGACAAGCTTTAACAAAGTCCAATGCTCAGGCCCCACCCAGGCAGCAAAGTCAGAAACTGGAGTGGAACCCTGACATCAGCATGTTTTCCAAGCTCCCCGGTGCTCCTAAGGCACAGTGACAATTGAGAAGCTCTCTTTCCAAGCTTCCCATCAGTTCTCCTCAGCAGCAACTTTCTACTTCATTTCACATTCTCCGAGCCAGTTTCTCACTTTTTTACCAAGTGGTGCAGATTTATTTGGGTGGGGAAACAGGTGATTTCAATGTACAGCCAGGGTTGGGACCCACTGTCCCCGACCTTCCCTCTAGGCCAGTGGTTCTCAACTTTTCTAATGCCGCAACCCTTTAATACAGTTCCTCAGATTGTGGTGACCCCCAACCATAAAATTATTTTCGTTGCTACTTCATAACTGTAATTTTGCTACTGTTAATGAACTGTAATGTAAATATCTGTTTTCCGATGGTCTTAGGCGGCCCTGCTAGTCGTGACCACAGGTTGAGAACCACTGCTGTAGAGCCTAAGACCATCGGAAAACACAGATTTTTACATTATGATTCATTGACAGTAGCAAAGTTACTGTTATGAAGTAGCAACAAAAATAATTTTATGGTTGGGGGTCACCACAACCTGAGGAACTGTGTTAAAGGGCCACGGCATTAGAAAGATTGAGAACCACTGCCTAGGCTCTGCTGAGGCAGAGAGAAACAGAACATATAAAGGGAGAGGCCAAGGGTGAACCCTTGAAGAGCCTTGAGGATCAAAACAGCACAGGACTCTACACCCTCACTGTTGATGGAAATTTGCTCCAAAGTTCACACTGACCCCACAGCAGAAAGAACCCAAGGCTCTGACTCCAGCTTCTTTGTTGCTGTGAATGTGGAACATGAAATGAAAGTTTCCCTACCATGAACTTAAAATGACTCCTGGGAAAACCCCTCTGGGAGCGATAACCAGCTTCCAAGAATAAAGGGCAAAGGGCAAATATCAGTTGGGGACCAGAATCTGGCTGTTCCATCTCATTAGCCACAAGGACACGAAGTCAGTCATTCTAGTACCAGGAAAAGCTGCAGGGGACATGTGGTCGAAACTTTCAGACAAACACACAGAGATCTGAAGCCCTTTATAGTCCCCAAGTAGAGTTAGCATACTCAGTATAAACTGTCTGCCTTCCCCTCGGCCCAGTTCCTACAACTGCCCCCATAACCCCCACCACCACCACCCTGGGAGCAAAAGCACTCCGCCCCTCTCAACTAAGCTGAATCTGGAAACATCTTCTGTTCACTCGTCCAGTCAACATTTCTGGAAGCACCTGCTACATGCAAGTCACTAAGGTCAAGTGTCAGGGACACAAAGACTCAGTAGTCTGTCTGTCCACAGGGGACCCTGGAGATGTGTTGCTGGCCTACTGAAGACACAGGAAGTAAAATATCCTGTCAGCGAAAGGCAAGAAACTAGACAAAAAAACTGGACCATGCGATGGACAAGTGTAAGCACGAGCAGAATGACCCAACGCTGCTAGCAGGGGGCCCAAGCATGCCTGCTCCGAAGAAAGGTCCGTTGGGTGGAGCTGGACTTCTGGACACCTAACCCTGATTCCTGCAAAGAGGAAGGAGAGTCTCAGCCCTCCTTTCCGATCTCAGAGCTGGTATAAAAGTAAAAGTAGGTGTGTTATCAAAATCGGTTTGGCTCAGCGGATAGAGCGTTGGCCTGCGGACTAAAAGGTCCCAAGTTCGATTCCGGTCAAGGGCATGTACCTTGGCTGCGGGCACATCCCCAGTAGGAGGTGTGCAAGAGGCAGCTAATTGATGTTTCTCTCTCATTGATGTTTCTGACTTTCTATCGCTCTCCCTTCCTCTCTGTAAAAAATCAATAAAATATTTAAATTTTTAAAAAGTAGGTGTGTTATCTTTATCTTACAATGATTAAGAAAACTGAAGTCACTCAGGCCAGCTCCAAAGGTATACATTCCACCACTCCATGTGCCTTCCTGTTTGGATTCAGGGACGTGAGTCTGAGACTGGGGTTACCTCCCCTCAGGTAATGGCTGCAGGGATCTGGAGCGACCTCAAAGAACTCTGCAAAAACAGAATAATCGCCTCAGGAAGAGCCGTCTGCATACCTCTCTGATTGAGAAGGGTCCTTCCAAACTCAGAATGAATTAATCCACCCATTGAAGCAGGTCCTGAGCACCCACTGTGATCCAGGCCTGTACAGGCTTGTGATTAATATCCAGGCCCCAGCCTTCACAGAAAAGTGAACATGGGCAATTATAAGAATGAAAGTCACTGCCAGGTAACCCATCCAGCCTGGGACAGTGAAGGGGTACAAATGGGTACCAGGACCACTGTTAGTGGCACTGAGCACTAGTTTATGGAGGCTGGTGCTGGGGTGGGAGGAGGGGAGAAAGAATTTCTGCCAGAAAGGGCAACATGTGATTACCCTGACAATGAAGTCACAAGTGAGTAAAGTCACCCATGCGCACACAAAAAATGTACCTAAGCCAGCAATTCTCTCTCTCTCTCCCTCCCTCTCTCTCTCTATCTCTCTCTCTCTATCTCTCCCTCCCTCCCTTTTTTTGTGTTGTTAATCCTTCACCCAAAGATATTTTTCCATTGATTTTTTTTTTAAGAGAGTGGAAGGGAAGGGGAGAGACAGAGAGAGAGAAACATCAATGTGAGAGAGATATATTGGTTGCTCCAAGCCCTTGACTAGAATTGAACCCAGGACCCTTTAGTACGCAGGCTCTATCCACTGAACCAAACCAGCTAGGGCTCGCAAGAATTTTTTAAATATCTGACTATTTAGTCAAGGGCCCTGAAATCTTTTCCCTTAGATTGTCAAATAAAAAAATTACAACAAACACAACAGTCGTCTGGTATGAATTAATCAAAATTATACCTACTTTTTTGTCAGATCGGAAAAAAATATATCTTTTGGTGTGCCACATAATTTTAATAATTAGTTTATGTGTGCCATAAAAAAGGTTGAAAATCACAGACCTACAAAATAATTGATGATTCCTAGGACTGTTGCAATGCTAGTCTATCTAGAGCTGTAACTCAGCAGCAGTTCTAAAGGAAGATTATATCTATAGAGGGACAGTAAGTCACTCTGACAAAAGCAGAAATCTTTATTTGCTCCCTTGAAATGGTCACTGTTTAAACAGAAAAGGATGAAACTAGGGCAGAAATAGATATCATGTCTCTATCAGATAGAGATCTATTATAGAGATGAGGAAACTGAGGCTAATAAATATAGCCTGCCTGATTCTATGCTCTTGACCACCATGACTGCTGCCTCCCAAGGAATGAAGGTATCCTCTGCACTGTTCCAGGGAGAGAAATGCTGACTCAAGGCACCCAAACACTCCAACCATGGAGAACACCTTATTGCAGGGTAAAGATATTTCACCCACCCTAGCCAATTCGGCTCAGTGGATAGAGGGTCAGCCTGCAGACTGAAGGGGCTCAGGTTTGATTCTGGTCAAGGGTACATGCCCAGGTTGTGGGCTCAATCCCCAGGAGGCAGCCAATCAATGATTCTCTCTCATCATTAATGTTCCTACTCTATCTCCCTCCCCCTTCCTCTCTGAAATCAATAAAAATATATTTTTAAAATAAAAGCTATTTCACCCAACTGTTCCAGAAAATACCCCCAAACCAAGCTAAGTCAGGCTTAAGTCTTTTCCATAAACTCTTCCCTTAACCTTGGTCCCTCCCTCTACCTCTGCATTTCCTACCTCGAACTCAATACTGTAGCTCACCCTGACCTCCTTACAGTGTCTCAAAGATGTCCTTCTTTCTTGTCTACAAGTTTTCATACATTCTGTTCTTGCTGTCTGAGAGGCTCCTCTCCCCTCTCTACTTTTGGTTAATTTTTCTTCATTCAGGTATCATGTTAAACTTCCTTAAGCAGAGTTTCTAAACTAGGCTAGTTCAGGACTCCTCTTGTGGCTCCTTGCATCTCACAAATCACAACACTTATTGTAATCTTGTGTAGTTTTGCCTATCCTAGCCTTCCACTAGCACACACACACTGACAGCTCTATAAAGACAATGATCCTTACTAAGAGGATGGCAACACTTCATGAATATTTGGTGAATGCTCATTCTCCAGCCCCATCTCTTTCTTGAGCTCCAAATAGGCACCTCTGCCTACTATCTTACAAATAAATTTCAAATTCAACATGATTGCATCCTCCTCCTTGTAAGTTGTGCCAGCACCTACTGATTGCCCAAGCCAGAAACCACATCTCTTTATTCAGGGAACATTTATTGAGTTTCTCTCTCTCTTTTTATTCTCTCTCTCCTTTCCCTCTCTCTCTATGTCCCTTCCACTCTCTCTAAAAAATCAATGTAAAAAATATCCTCAGGTGAGGATTGACCCAAAAAAGCAGGTGGGAGACTGAGAGCCATGACTTTAAATAGGATAGATCTCTGATAAGGTATCAGACATATGAATGGGGTGAAGTAATAAGTTCTGAGGGTATATAGCAAAAGAAACAAAAATTTCCCCCCCAAATACAAGACCCCTAAAGCAGGAACAAGCCAGGAAAATTGAAAGAAAATCAAGACAGCCCCTGGCTGGTTTGACTCAGTGGATAGAGCATCAGCATGTGGACTGAAGGGTCCTGGGTTTGATTCCAGTCAAGGGCACTTGCCCGGGTTGTGGGCTCAATCCCCAGTAGAGGATATGCAGGAGACAGCCAATCAGTGATTCTCACTATTGATGTTTCTCTTTTCCTCTCTGAAAGCAATAAAACTATGTATTTTTATTTTTTTTAAAAAAAGAGAGAAAAATCAAGACAAACAATATAGCCAGAGCAGAAAGAGGGATGGGGAGAGGTCTGGGATGAGTCAAAGAAATCAGATGAAGTGGGCCTCGAAGGTCATGCTAAGTGGGTGTTTCTCTCACCCGTGACTCCTTTTCATCCTTCAGTGTCAATTGCAGAAATCACCTCCTAAATAAGCTGCAAGCCACCCTACTCCTAGCACTTAGCATATACAATATGCTTAACTTACTGCTTTTGCCAGTCTCCACCACACGATGAGTTCCCTACAGCAGGAGCTCTGTCTTTCCGCTTCGTGTTTTACGGACCCCATCACAAGCAGTAAATTGTTTCTGAAGAGTTGAAACGTTCTTCCTTCATTCTCATTTCAAGTAACTCCCCAATTACCAGCTTGGTTTCCCAGTGGCCATGGTACTAAAAAGGAGCACCATGTGCTATATACCCTTCACATGCCTTGACAGTGAATACATGCCCTCTGGGTTTTAGAAATTACATGTGAATGCTCATCATTGTACATTTAATAAACATTATCATTTATACACATCAGCCTCTTTTCTGGATGAGACTCAGTTGGTGAGAAAATGATCAGCTCTGGGTCATGAGGACCAGAGGAAGGCACTGTTCGTGGACGGGTCTCCTGAGCCCCTACAGAAGCCCCATATGCCCCTCAGCAGATGGCAGCCCATCACCTTCCATCTGTCCACGCTTGAATCCTTCACATCGCCTCAAAGAACTCCTACACACCCCTACATCCAGAAGTCCTAGAAATTCCACCTTATGGCGATTTCTATATCTACCTCCTCATCTCAGTTCCAAAGGCCCTGCCCAGAGGGCAGGTCTCCACCACAATTCGTATGGACTCAGGTTTCAGCTCCCTAAACCAGTCTCCCTACCTTGTCTCTCTTTCCAAAAACACTCTCCATATGTCCACCGGCGTTCCTCCAAGCAAATTGTACTTCCCCACTTAAAAAAATTGTTAGCTCCCCCCTGTTTCCAAAATAAAGTCTAACCTGTTTAGGCACCATATAAAACCCTCCTTGAGCTGACCTTAGGCTGTATTTCCAGTCCTTATCTCCTCCCCTGTCTCTTACTCCACATTCCAGCTCTACCAACTATCTGCAATTCTCTGAACAGTCTGTACCTTTTAGCACTCCACACCTTTTTCCGTGCAGTTAGCCCTGTGAGAGATGTCTTAGAAGACAGCTACATATCTTTTCAAGATTCAGCTCAGACACTGTAGTCTCTGTGATGCCTTCATAAGCTCTCCGCCCCGTAAGAATAAAGTTGCCCCGTGTGCTCCTATGGTGCCTTTATCACTACATCTATTATCGGGCATGACAATTATTTGTTACCGTATCTGTCTCCCTCTTGGTTTTCTCCCTCTTGGTTTTCTCCTGCATGATTATGGTTAAATAGAGACATCCCTGCGCAGGTGGCGTCTGGACAGAAAGTCCTCAGAAGTCTCATCATCTGACTTGTGCCGGGTGCTCACTAAGCAATTGTTGAAGGAAGAAACTCACATGTCCTTAAATTCTTACAATCTCGGTTGTCCTCCTGACCTTCTCCCACATCTCTCTGCCTCTGATGTTACCAGAGACAGAACGAAGTCCTATTAGCAGCCAAGAGATATGCTAACTTTAAGTACAGTAATTTATATAACATTTAAGTCATGATTTATGGTTTTCACTGAATCTGATTTCATTCTCGCGGGAGCCTGGAAGTGAATGGTCACTGCCCCTTGGGTAAGGTCCCCCAGTTACTGAGCCCAGTCTCAAACAAAGCCTGGTGCACGCTTCACTCTACCAGAGTTGTCTCAAATACATGTCATAAATCCATGCACAAAACTCTGTCTTCTGTTCACTGGGAGCTCTGCAAACTGGTGATAATTGTGGCTACTTTGCATGTATCTGTACAAGAGTGTGCGTGTATGTGTATGTGGGTGTGCAAGAGTGTGAGTACACCTCTATCCCCAAATTGGAAATAGCATATTAAAAAGGGAATGACTGATGGAAGTAGGCACAACACCAGAATCAAGGAATGACAGCTGTCAGAGAGGACAGATCAAAATCAGAAAAATAAAACCTGATGAACTGAAGTTAGGCCCACAGCATAAGGCCCCTGAGGAGCAAGCGATCATCCCCACCCACCCTGCGGGCCTGGGAAGGCCTCACAATCATACAAGAACTGAGATGTGCAATGGTTATCCCAAGTCACCAAAAGAAATGTCCAGTTATGAAGCCAAGCAGACATAGCATTGGTTTTAAAGATATTTTAACAAAGATGATTGAAATAAGAGAATTCTGGTGTTTAAAGGAATGCAGCTTTCTTAGAAATTTTACTTAGATGGAATAATTCTTGCTCTACACAAGACATGTGACTATCTACCTACATTTGAGGGGTTCCCAAGAGCAGCATATCCTAAAATTAGTTTCACCAGTAAGTCAACCTACCATATCATCTATAATAGTTTTAATAATCTAGCCGACAGCAAAACTCACACATGTGCAAAAAGATATTCACTGGAGCATTCTCTGTAAAACTGAAAAAGTTGAAACCAACTTAAATGTCCATTAACTGAGGACCTATTATTTCTCAATAAGCAATATTCTTAAAATTAACATGGCATAACATGAAGCATTTTTTTAAAGTAGATCTATAAATAGAAAAGAATGTCACTGATAAATTCCTGGAGAAAAGCACACTGTAGAATTACATGCGGACTATAATCCCTTTTTGTAAAACCATGGAACAAAACTACTTCTGAAGGAGCAAGAAAAAAAATCAGGAAGGGCACACAAACTGCTAATGATGCTTACCATGGGCAGCTGGGCAAAAGGTAAACTGGTGGGTTTTTTACACTTTGGTAGGGTTCGAATTTTCACACAAAGCATACATTAAAAATTTTTTAAATAAAAGCTTTTCCAGAGGCATGCATTTCTCCCCATCTCCTTCTCACTGGCTGACTGGACTCACAATCCAGGCCTGTGCCCTGGTGCTCCACTCAACACCTCCTGCCCCAGCCCCACTTACAGATGCAGGCAGCTGCCAGCAGGCGGCCAGCAGCGTAGGGGGCAAAGCAGCTCGGGAAGATGGGCTGCACCATGTAGTTGGCAAAGGTGATGGCGATGATGGCCTGGCTGGTGGGCTCGATGATGAGGAGGGAGGTCCAGAGTCGGATGAAAGCAGGGAGTCCCCCGAAGGCCTCGAGGATGTAGGCGTAGCTGGCCCCCGACTTCTTAATGGTGGTGCCCAGTTCCGCATAGCAAAGGGCCCCGAAGACAGAGAAGATGCCCCCAACAGCCCAGATGACCAGGGAGAGGCCAAAGGAGGAACTGTGCATGAGCACGCCCTTGGGGGACACAAAGATGCCCGAGCCAATCATGTTCCCCACAATCAGGCACACGCCGTTCAGCAGCGAGATCTCCTTCTTCAGCTTCACCTGCTGGGACCCTGGGGGGGCCTCCTCCGCCAAAGGGGAGGCATCCCCCATGTGCTGGGCGGCCACTTCGTACTTCACACCGTTAACCATGGCGGGGGAGGAGGAGAAAGGCTTCACCAGCTTCCTGGCATTGCCCTCTATGGAAGAATGATGAAGATATACGTCAGGTGGTTGACAATCCCATGGAATGTTCCCCCGCTAGGGGCCAGTACGGGCAACCTGCTCCAGGGCAGAGACCTCTCTCTTGCTTCCTGCCCATTGAACTCTTCTTCTCTCTGGGGCTCTGGCTCATCAAAACAACCCCAACACGAATCATTCCCCAGAGAGATGATCGTGAGGCTGGTGCTGCCCACCTGATTTACAAAATAGAAAGCTGAATCCTGGTTCTAGCTGTGCCTGCTGTGATAAGAGGCAGGAATTAGGGCAATCATCTAGCAGTCACCAGGTGTAAGCACAGTGATTTGAGCTGGCATTTTCCAGCCTTGACTCAAAAAAAGTCTGTCTTGCCTCCAATTTCAGACTCACCTCTCACCCATGCTGAGATGCAACACCAGGAACCAACCTTGCAAACAAATTATCTGTGGGTTCTCCTGACAACACTGCTCCCCCCCCCCCCCCCCGCCCCCAAGGATTCTAGCTCTGGCAAACATAAAGGCTTCAGAGATTTCTTGCTGGAAATCCACAACCATCACCTGTGTAGGTGAAGTCCTCAACCCTAGCCAAGTCCCAGCGGCCTCACCAAACCCTGAAAGAAGACAGGCTGTTCTCCTTTCCCAGATACCTTTCTCATCAGTATTTTAGATCCCCTGCCACCAAGTCCCTCACATCAGCATAGTTGCATCACCCCAAACCCATTGGGTCAGCAAACCGAGGCTCGCAAGCCACATGCGGCCCTTTGGCCCCTCGAGTGTGGCTCTTCCACAAAATAACCACTGTCTGGGAGAGTCTATTTTGAAGAAGTGGTGTTAGAAGAAGTTTAAGTTTTAAAAATTTGGCTCTCAAAAGAAATTTCAATCGTTGTGCTGTTGATATTTGGCTCTGTTGACTAATGAGTTTCCTGACCACTGCCCCAAAGAGTATGAATGGGAAAAGGGTGATCCAAATGTGCAACCCAACCTAGAGATGACCACTCCCTACCCTGGAGATACAGCACCGGAAGGCAAGGCCAAGAAGCAGCTGAAGTGGGGGCAGCTGATGCCGGGCACGCAGAGCAGGAGACAGCTGAGAGGAAGACGGGCGAGGATGGCCAAGCGAGTGGAGAGGTATGAGGGCTAGAGGCACTGGGGAGAGGAAGTGATCAGACACTGCCCAGCAGCAAAGGGGGTAGAGGGCAAGTGAGTGGGGCTGAAAGAGAGAGTGGGCAGCACTCACTACCTGGCCAGAGGTGTAAGCAGGTTCCTGCGGAGGCAGCAGCCAGTGGAGGTCAGGAGCTGTGCTCTGCCCACTCCTCGTCCTCAGCCAGCAGTGAAGGGAATGGCCTGCCAAGTGCTTACGGACTTAAGTCAAATCAAGAAGTCAAGAAGGGCGGAGGGGATGAGGGCGGGGGAGAGGAGTATTAAGCAACTGTCTGGGTCCAAAGTTCACTGGCCCCTCACCCCTGGAAAAAAAGGCAGCTAGGAGCTCTGGGCTCAGCACTTTCCAAGATAAGAAAGGCGCTCCCTCAGGAATCTCCTTTAACAAGGAACAGAACAAAGGACTGGCAGCTGGGCATGGCTCTGAGGCCCCAGGGAAACTGTCCCCCAGCAAATTAGCCCTGATAAGGCCCAGGACCCACTTCTCTCTCTCTCTTCCCAAACAAGAAGGGCAGGAGGATTGCACAACTCGAATCCACTCCGAAAGGCTGTTCATGCGCCGAAATTAGAGGAAGTGTGAGTGCACTCGCTGCACCGCGTGATCGGCCGTCCCAGGAGGAGAACTCTGCACAATTCCCCACGAGTGAGGAGTGGCTGCCCCTGAACTTGGGCCGGTATCCCACAGCTGAGCCTCAGCTACTTCCAAAGAAACCAGGTCAAAAACTTATACCCAAACCTCTGGCTGTATCCCCTTCCCTTCCATGTGCCCTTTCATCTTGAAAAAAACATACCAGGATTTTTGGGTAAGCATAATTCATATAAACACCTCCCGAAATACAAGTTAACTCCAATTTCCTAAAAATATGGGGAAATAAGATTTCCCTGAACATACAGATCCAGAACAGGAAGAACAAGGAGAGTATTTTTTAGGAATCATAGATTATTTTACCTTTATAGTCTAGTTAAATATGGTATTTGGTGTCTCCTTTGCCAAAGAAACACATTCTATCCATTCTGAAACGCAACTACCTGTCCCTTTCCACAACATTTTTAAAAACCCTCTTTGGTGCCGAAACCGGTTTGGCTCAGTGGATGACAGAGCGTCAGCCTGTGGACTGAAAGGTCCCAGGTTCGATTCCGGTCAAGGGCATGGACCTTGGTTGCAGGCACATCCCCAGTTAGGGGGTGTGCAGGAGGCAGCTGATCGATGTTTCTGACTCTCTCTCTCCCTTCCTCTCTGTAAAAAAAATCAATTAAAAAAAATGTTTCTAACTATCTCTCTCCCTTCCGCTCTGTAAAAAAAAAAAATCAATTAAAATATATTTAATAAAGAAAAAATAAAAATAAAAACCCTCTTTGGTTATTCCACAACCAGAGAATAAAAATCCAAGGGACCTTATCTTTACCCTATACCCTCCCATCCTAGCCCTTAAAATTTATTTTTAAACCAAGACAGTGATCCAGATGTTAGCCTTTCCAGAGATCTTGCTTCTCCCAAGCCACCCTCACAAATGTCTGAAATCTGTGGATGAAAAAAAAAAAAAAAAGATTATATGAAAAGCAACCTCACAGGATAATCTAATCATAAATTCCTAACTAGCCAAGTCATGTTAGGTAGTCACACCCCTATATATAGGTACATAACTTCTTTACTAAAAGGCTTATCTTTGGCTTAAGTGAGCTCTGTGCATGGCTTCTATACATACAGGTTACACACCTTTGAAATGCCCCTTCTTCCAGTATATGCCCACCCTTTTAGGACCTCCCTCTAAGACATGACCACCCTCAAGAATGCACATAACCTTAACCTATAATCTAATCCCTACCTTTTTCCCACCTTCATGTTATCTTCTTTACATTTCTTCCTTAATTTCAAATGCATTAAAGAAACTGTTATTCTCAGGACCATAGGAGAACTTGCTTCCCTGGCATATGTTGCCAGTTTGGCCCAAGCAAACTTGTAAAAATTCTCTATAGGTCTGCCTGGCCGGCATGGCTCAGTGGTTTAGCTTCAACCTACGTATGAACCGGGGGGTCATGGTTCGATTCCCGATCAGGGTATATGCCCGGGTTGAGGGCTCAGTCCCCAGGGAGGGACATGCAGGAGGTTCCCTATCAATGATCCTCTCTCATCATTGGTGTTTTTATCTCTCTATACCTCTCTCTTCTTCTCTGAAGTTACATATATATAATTTTTTTTAATTCTCTACAGGTTTGGACATTTCTTATGTCCACAAATCTGTCCAGAGGAGACTGTCCTTCTCTCCCAGGTGCTCCCTAAACACGCCTATAAGAATAATAGCTGTCACTTATTGAGCACTCACTGGGGCCAGACACACGACTAAAAGCACCTAAATGCCTGATCTCATTTAATCATCCCTGCAATCCTTTAAGGCAGGCACTAAGTCCCATGCCAAGGTGGCAAACTAGTGAGGGAGGCTAGCCAATAGAGCCCAAGATCTTAACTGGCACTGCCATACCTCCCCAAGCACCACCACCCCCACCTGCCCAGGCTCTAGGCCTTCCCCCGACAATACAGCATTTCAGATGGCTCCCTAAATGAATTATCTAGAGGAGGCAGTGGTTAAATTAAAAAGAAAGCCTCTGCCCTCCTTCACCCCAAAGCCTACCTTCCAACAAAGCCCATCCATCTCCTTCCTGACTGCTCCTCCCCTTTCTCTCTCTCTCTCTCTCTCTCTCTCTCTCTCTCTCTCTCTCTCTCTCTCTCTCTGCAGGGGATTACAAGTCCTCTTGGCAGCACTGCCCTTGCCAGGGTGCCCATTTCTAAAGCAAACAAGGCACTTGGGAATACATCATCGTGCCTGCCCTTTTAAGACCAAATTTACTGGCACCAAGGGGTGGGCATGTGTCCTAATGGGATGTTAAAAAAAAAAAAAGGCAATGAAGGGGGGATAAAGAAAGGAGAGAGCATGAGGGGAAGAGAGGAGAGAAGCCCGTGGGGTTTAGTTTCTGGCTAGCGGTATCCAAAAGGTGAAAGACTCCTCTTAAAATCCTGGGACACTCCAGCCAACAGCACACCTTAGCGGACTCACCAGGAACGCTACAAGTAGACCCTCATCCTAGCCTGCGCTTCACTGTCCACACAAACTGGGTAGAGGTGGCTGCCCCGCATGGAAAAAAATGCCCCCTCTTTTCTCGACCACTGCCCAGCACCAGAGCTATGGGCAGAAAGGCACCCTCTTTGGCAGCTCGTATCCCTCCCTGCGAGCCTGGTTCACAGCGGACTGCTTCCCCCAGTTAGGCAGCCGGACGGCAGGACCTCTCCTAAAGGGCTCTTACAGAAGAACTCTGCAGAGTCCAAAGCCCCGGGGATAACGGCGCTCCAGATACGCAGCACCCCTGCCTTCTTCCCATCCGACGTGCCTTCGGGACCTAGCGGAGGTCACAGGACAGCACACGTCCTACAGCCTGTGCGAGAAGTTGGGGTTCAGGAAACACAGGTGGGGGGGGGGTGTCAGCAGCCGGTGGAACCCCTTGCCCTGGCCCTACCCATGAATGGCAACACCAATACACCCTTCCTCCAGGAACCAGCAGACGGCTCAGGGTCTTGGCTCCTCAGTCAAGCGCAGGGAGCTAAATGTGAGCAAATACTTTCTGCGCCGGGGACCCCATGTCCTGCCTTCCTAGCTCCAACTGGTCTGTGCTGCCTCCCTGACAACAGAAACAGAAAACAGACACTCTCTGGTACAGCTGGATTGCCCCATCACCCCGAGCGCGAAGCTCAGCTCCTCCCTCCCCAGTGCTCCATTTGTTTTTCTATGCTCCACTGTGGCTACGACAGCCCCTTTTTAAAAAAGTGAAACAAGAAATTGTTTACTCCGGTGGCCAGGACCTCCACTAACGTAGGGCTGCAGTCTCTGGGCAGAGGGCTCTGCCTGGGGAGGTCAGAGCGAGGACCAGGACACAAGAGGCTCTTGAGTCTCCTCCATCAGTCAGTTTTCAGGACTCTCACTCCATCCTCCTCCTGCACTTCCCCTCTCACCCACTGTCCCCGACTCCCACCTCTTACCTGTCCCTTGCCCTTTGGGCAGGTGCGAGGAGGAGGGGCTACCAGCACGCTGGGACTAGGGGGAAGGAAAGGTGCTAAGAAGGGGCACCAGGGTATGGCTGGAGCTGCAGCAGCTGGTGACTCTGGGGAGCAGAAAAGGCAGAGGGTGCCGACCGAATGAAAAACAGGAAAACATATGTGTGACTGGCCAGTAGCGGCAGCGGGGGAGGGGCCTGAGAAGGGGCTGGAGCTGGAACCCAGAAGACCTCAAAGCCTGCCCGCCCCCCTCTAGGCTCCTCCTCTTCCCTACCTCAGCCCCCCTAACTTCCTTGTTGTCCTACATTTATTCCCAGGGACTTGCAGTGCCCCTCTCGGGGCCTTTACAGCTCTTGCCCACAATTCCATTTCCTCTGCCTCTCCCTCTGGAACACTGTCATTCGTCCTTCGGGGGCCACAGGATCCATGGCTAGGGCATAATGGACCTCTGTGGCCTCATGTCTAGTCTCAGTGCCATGATAGCCCCTATGTAAATCAATACATCCCAAGGAATGTCACTTGTGGGGGGTACAGGTGAGCACATACCTAAACAGGAAGCAAACCCACTCACAACTCAGATCCCCCGTTGGTTCAGGTGATGTGTGTGTTGCGAAGGAAGGCCCCCTTAGGTGGCCTGGCAAAGGGCTAATGAGTTGGCACCCCTCCAAACCAGGATTATTTAAATATTTATTGCATGTTTATTTTTTTTAAATATATTTTATTGATTTTTTACAGAGAGGAAGGGAGAGGGCTAGAAAGTTAGAAACATCTATCAGAGAGAAATATCGATCAGCCGCCTCCCACACACCCCCCACTGGGGATGCACCCGCAACCAAGGCACACGCCCTGGACCAGAATCAAGGCCCTGGACCGGAATCAAACCCAGGACCTTTCAGTCCACAGGCTGACTCTCTATCCACTGAGCCAAACTGGTTTGGGCTATTGCATGTTTATTTAACAAAAGTAGGGAAATGTGATTTTTCTGGGAATAAAAACTATTAGCCTCTTTCTATCCAAAATTTGAACTTACTGTAACATGAATTAATTCCGTGCACTTTCTGAAGCAGACAACTTCTTGGTAGCCATATTGAACTATTTAGAATGTAGAGACATCCCTGGCCAGTGTGCCTCAGTTGGTGGAGGATCATCCCATGCGCCCAAGTTTGCCAGTTCAATTCCCGCTCAGGGCACGTGCCCAGATTTCAGGCTCGATTCCTGGGGGTGGGGTGAGGGGAGGGTCATGTAGTAGGCAGCCCATCGATGTTGCAGTCTCACATCGATGCCTCTCTCCCTCTCCCTTCCTTTTTCTCTAAAAGCCAATTTGAAGTTTTGTGTTTTTTTTTTTCAATGTGGATACAGCATAAATCTCTCTCAGGGAGTGGCACCCCACAGGGTCTGGTGCATTCTCAGAATTCCAGCTGTGACTGCGGCCTTGAGGCAACTGAAAGCTGGTCACAGGACTGCTCGTGCAGCTTATACCTGTACCTGCATGTTGCAAAATTACTCTGGAGACAGGCTGCCCAAGTAAGCAGTTGTTAAGGATCTCTCAGTGGATGGGAGCCAACTTACAGTTCACCAAGAGACAGGCAGAAATCAGAGTTCACGGGCACCAGATGTCTGAATTACTCCCAGAATCGTTTAGTGCCCTTTCAGACCCAGGCTGCTGCCCGGCTGGCCTGCCCCTTTATCCTACTGTGGGGTCAGGTCCAACTTGTAAATGAGGGAAGTCCTGGAAAGCCTACAGCTGCGCCTCTGCTCCGGGCCCTGCTCTCTCACTCCCCTCCAGCACACTGGCCCTGCTGCTACCACACAAACATGCTCCTGGCTAAGAAGAGCTTTTGCAACTGCTCTTTCCTCTGCCTCGAACTTTCTTCCCGGAGATATTGTTCATTCCTTCACTCCACTCAGGTCTGTGTTTAAACACCGCCTAGCAGAGTCCTTCCTGGGGAGTCTCTGAAGACGCTACAGGCTTGACTTTTCTTCAAGGGCACTCTGAGTTGGGGGTCCAATGGAGTTCATTGGTTGTTTACTCCCTCCCTGAATGCACGCACCACCAGAGCTTTATGCTCAGTACAAGGCGCATGTAGGCCAAGACATGTTTGCTGGAAGAATAAATGAAGGAATGAACAACGTTGTCCTACACACACGCGCGCAGATTTCCTAGCGGCCGGCTCTGGGAATGCCCTTGAACTTGCCCTTCTGGCCCACCTGAAGAAGCTGCTGCTGCTGCTCTGGTTCCTAAGCAAGGAATCTTTAGAAGTGTTGGTTCTCCTTTAGAGTAATGGGTTGGAAGGAAGGGGAAGGTATAATGTTCAGGTTTACTGGGAGGGGGGGGGGGCTAGAATGCTCTGACATGGACTTTTTGTTTCATTATTAGAAAAACCAAAAGGCCCTCCTCTCAGGCGCTCGCGCAGATCCGAAGGCTCTCCGTGCTCGGCCGCACACCCAGGCTCGGGTGACCCCTCTGGACGCCAGGAGAGCAAAGTGCGGCGGCCGCGCAGCGGGGAAAGGGCGGAGGAGAAGGCAGAGCGCGGAGGGCTCAGGTGCACGCAGATGCAGCAGGTGAGCTCTTCCCGGACCCCGCCGGCTCCCCCGCCCTCCCTCTCCGCGCTTCCGGCGGCCCTCGCCCCGTCCCCGCCCCCTCCGCCCCCGCCCCGCTCTCACCTTTGCCCCTGTCCCCCGCTTCCCCTCACCGGGCCACCCCTTCCCGGCCCGACCCCTTCAGCTCCGCGTCCGCGGCCCCGGGGCCGCGCCTTCCCAGACCCCGAACCTGCCCGCCCGCCCTCAACTCCCATCCAGAGGTCGGTCTTCCCGGTGCACAGGTCTAGCTGCGGGGGCCGAACCCGGTCTGCCTTGGGGGGCCGGGACCCCACTCCACCCGGCGTCCCTTCCGCTCCCTCCCGGCTCCATGAAGCGCTACTAGAGGGCGTTGTGGTGGGTGTCCGCGCGGGGCGCCAAGGGCAAGAGCCGAGGGACCCCGTCATCCGCCCCTGCCTCCTCCTGGCCGGGGCACAGCCGCGCGGCCCCTCGGAAAGGAAGGGGACCGCGCACACCCCGCCGCGCGCCCTCCGCCCCCGGGACGCTCAGCTTCCTCCTCCCTCCCCGCCAACCCTGCTCGAGCGGGCGGCCCGGCGGGGGTCTGGGCGAGAGCCCCAAACGCCGGCCACCCCGCCTCCGGCCCCGAGAGGGGCTCGGGACTGCAGAGCCCGTGCGGAGGGAAGAGGGAGCCGCGCGCGCGGAGCCCGGGGAGGCTCTGCGGAAGGGCGGCTGCGGCCGGGCGGCTCCGGCCCGGGTGCCCCGCTGCCCGCCCCGTCGCGGGGGCTGGGGCGTCCGTTTCGAGATCCCAAATGAAGGAAAGTGGTCTCCACCGGCCGGACGGGTGTCGGGCCGCAGGGCCGCCGCCAGGAGGCAGCACCGAACAGAAAATGTTCGGGCTGAGGGTGCCCCGGGGGCCGGAGCCACCAAAGCACCTTTCCATCTGGAGTCTGAGAACCCGAGGGGTTTGCTGGGCTGGTTCAAAAAGGGCATTTGGAAGTGCTTCCACGAGTTTTGAGGCTAAAGGAGGACTTATAAATAACAGTTACCTTTTGTTGTGTGCCTACTGACAGTCTCGCTTTGCAGTTCCAAAGCCGACATTGCTCCTCTGCAGAGATTCACAGAGCCTCCCTCCTTCCAGGCCAGCCTGGGGGAAAGGCACCCTGCTGAGAGACTCCAAAGCCATCAGGCAAGAAAAAACAGGGCAGCCCGAGTTGGGGTAGCTCAGTGGAAAGAGCATGGGCTTGCGGACTGGAGGGTCCCAGGTTCCATTCCGGTCAGGGGCACACGCCAGGGTTATGGGCTCGGTCCCCAGTAGGGGCCTGTAGGAGGGAGCCAATCAATGATTCTCTCTCCTCATTGATGTTTCTACCTCTCTCAGATCAATGAAAATATATATTTTTAAAAGTAGTGTAGTCCGAGGTCATACTAAGTTAGCAGGGATTTGACAGCCATGGGAAAAGAAAAGGAATATGTTACAATTAATTACGTAAGTAATAAAATAATATGCAAAGCAATGTATTGTGTGAGTCGGTGGTTTCTAGCCATCAATTTCCACACTTTTTTGTTTGTTCATTAAGCCTCGTCTGAGGATATTTTTTCCATTGCTTTTAGAGAGAGTGCAAGGGAAGGAACGAGAGACAGACAGACACACATACACACACATACACACATCCATTGCCCCAGACAGGGCAGAGATCAAATCTGCAACCCCAGTACATGCCCTTGACCGGAAGTCAAACCCAAGTTCCTTCAGTGCTTGGGGCAACTCTTTAACCACTGAGAACACTGGTGAGGGCAATTTCCACAGTTCTTGCTGAGTGTGACAGTGATTTGATCTTGAGCTGTCCTAAGAAGGAAGATACAGAAGGAATGTGAAATAAGACATTTCCCCAACCTTAGAATTTGGTCACAAGCATGCAAAAAGGGGAAGAGTATGCAAAATGAGGTGGAATTGGCAACCCCTCCTGCCCCCTTCTCCTCCTCTCCCTTCCCCGCCCTCATCAGCTTTACTTACGCTCTTTCTCCAATATCATCATTATTCATCACAACGGTTAAAAAAGCACCTAATTTGCCTGGCCCATGTTAACAGTCAGTACTAGTTTCCTGCCCCCTCTCTCTTTCTCTCCCTCTTCCTCAAAATCCTCACTCATATTTCCTGCTATTTACAACCCATGGATTGTCACCCTGCCACATCAAAATAACCACGTCAAAGGCTGAACTTGTCTTCCTTCCCAAGACCTTTTCCATTCCATATTTCCCAGTTTTCCTAGTGAAACTTTCTATCCTGCCCCCAAAGCTCTAGCTTCTTTATTCCCACAGCTATTCAAGTATTACATGTGTTCACTTCTGCATGTGGAATTCACAGTGTCCACCCACCCTATTCGTGCACTTTAATGCATATACCCTATTTTTTATTTTACAAATCAGTGGTGTCCCCCTATTGTGTGAGCTACTAGAATAGAGGAAGTTGCTGGTTCAGTTCTACAAACATTATAAAGGTACTAGAGGCCCAATGCACGAAATTCATGCACGGGGTGGGGGGGTGTCCTCAGCCCCAGCCTGCACCATCTCTAATCTGGGACCCCTCAAGAGATGTCCAACTGTCCTCTCACAATCCAGGGCTGCTGGTTCTCAACTGCTCACCTGCCTGCCTTCCTGATTGCCCCTAACTGCTTCTGCCTGCCAGCCTGATTACCCCCTAACCACTCCCCTGACAGCCTGATTGGTGCCTAACTGCTCCCCTGTCAGCCTGAATGCCCCTAACTGCCCTCCCCTGCAGGCCCGGTCACCCCCAACATCCTTCCTCTCCCAGCCTGGTCACCCCTAACTTCCCTCCCCTGCAGACCTGATCACCCACAACTGCCCTCCTTTGCAGGCCTGGTCCCTCCCAACTGCCTCCCCTGCTGGCCATATTGTGTCCACATGGGGAAAGGATCTTTGATTACATAGAGGCAGCCCTCTTGTGTGTTGGAGTGATGGTCAATTTGCATATTATTCTTTTATTAGATAGGATAGAGGCCTGGTTCATGGGTGGGGGCCACTGGTTTGCCCTGAAGGGTGTCCAGATCAGGGTAGGGGTTTCCTTGGGGCATGGGGCAGCCTGGGTGAGGAGACTGTGATGATTTGCAGGCTGGCCACGCCCCCTGGCAACCCAAGTGGAGGCCTGGTATCTGGGATTTATTTATCTTCTATAATTGAAACTTTGTAGTCTTGATCAGAGGCCAAGGCAGGCGGAAGCTTAGCTTCCTCCATTGCCGGGGAAAGCCAACCCTCCTGCTCTCTCCATGGCTGCAGCCATCTTGGTTGGGTTAATTTGCATCCTTGCTCCAGATTGGCTTGTGGGTGTAGCAGAGGTACAGTCAATTTGCATATTACTCTTTTATTAAATAGGCTAGCATGATGGTAATGCCAGCCTGTCACCTTTCTTGACAATCTTGAATGTTGACACTGAGGTTATTTTTCCAATGTTTGGCTTCTAGTACTTGATTCCCCAACTATAAACTATGTAATGGGGTTCCAGTGCTGTCTGCCTCGGTTGTCTATCTCAGAACGCCAAAGGCACGTGGAACCCAGCTTAGGAAAGGTGTCACTCAGTAGTTGTTACAACTGTAAAACAAATCCACAGCCATATTTTGGTTCAATTTCTTGATCTCTGAAAACTACAATCTGTATAAATGATTACTTTCTGGACTGTCTTACCTACTTTACAGGTTTATTATGAAAATTATAGAAATCATTTATATACAAGTGTTTTTGATAAGTGAAAATTGAGTATATGAATATAAAATAACAATGGTACTCTATTGCCTTATTTCTCTTGCTTGGTTTTTTGGGTCCACCTGGTATTTTATAACCAAGTTTCCTTTGTCCCTGTCCCTTCTGGTTCAGCCCTCGCCTGTACTATTCTTATTGTTATCAAAATAGCTTCTTTTACTTCTTAAACTAGGATCCACCCTTCCCCTCTTTCAAAGCACAGTTCAGAGGCACCTCCTATGGAAAAAGTTTCCAGTCTTGCAGAAGGAAATGAAAAATTTTTAACAAAGGATCAACCAATGAATGCATAAGTGGAACAAGAAATCAATGTTTTTTTTTTCTCTCACTCCCCCTTCTCTCTAAAAAGATCAATTAAAATTTTTTAAATGTTTGCACAAATGTGATAAACTTTTTAAAAATATATTTTTATTGATTTCAGAGAGGAAGAGAGAGATAGAAAAATCAGTTATGAGAAAGAATCATTGATCAGCTGCCTCTTGCATGCCCCACACTAGGATCAAACCCGCAACCTGGATGGATCCCTTGACCAAAACCGAACATGGGACCATTCAGTCCACAGGCTGATGCTCTATCCACTGAGCCAAACTGGCTAGGGCCTAAGTTTTTTAAATGAAGAAATTACAGATTATTTATCCAAGGCAAGTAAGTGATTAAAAGGAGGAAGGCTGAGCCAAAACCGGTTTGGCTCAGTGGATAGAGCGGGGGACTGCGGACTGAAGGATCCCGGGTTTGATTCCGGTCAAGGGCATGTACCTTGGCTGCGGGCACATCCCCAGTAGGGGGCGTGCAAGAGGCAGCTGATCGATGTTTCCGACTTTCTATCCCTCTCCCTTCTGCTCTGTAAAAAATCAATAAAATATATTTAAAAAAAAAAAAAAAGGAGGAAGGCCGAAACTGGTTTGGCTCAGTGGATAGAGCATTGGCCTGTGGACTGAAAGATCCTAGGTTCGATTCCAATCAAGGGCATGTACCTTGGTTGCTGATCAACATTTCTCATCAATGTTTCTGACTTTCTATCCCTCTCCCTTCCTCTCTGTGTTGAAAGAAAGAAAGAAAGAAAGAAAGAAAGAAAGAAAGAAAGAAAGAAAGAAAGAAAGAAAGAAAGGAAGGAAGTCAATAAAATATATTTTTTTTTAAAAAAAAGAAGAAAGAGTTACAGATCTGGATTTGCCACTTACTAGTACCTACCTCACAAGGTTGTTGCAATGTGTGCTGATTGCTTTTATAAAAATTGAATCAGATCCTAGCTTGTTACTTCTTCCTCAAGAAAGCCTTGACAACCTACTCTAGATCAAGTTTCCATTGATTTCACCAACATCACACACTTCCCTTCCCAGCACTTATCTCAGAATTAATATTACAGTGATGTGTGATTGATTATTGTCTTCTCTCCATAGACTGGGAGCTCTGGCAGAATGATGACGTCTGTCTTGCTCTCCATAGAATCTTCTGCACTGAAGACAGTGCTTGTCAGACCTCTTCAGTTTCGCTGGATAGCCTGGCCTGTGTGGTTCCTTGGTTGGGCATAAGTGGGGTGCACCAAAAGGTCACCGGTTCAATCCTGTCAGGGCACCTGTGGTTGGGATGTGTACAAGAGGCAGCCAATCATGTCTCTCTCTCCTTCCTCTCTCTCTAAAGTTTCAATAAAAGCATACTTTTAAAAAATATATTTTTTACTGATTTTTCACAGAGAGGAAGGGAGAGGGATAGAAAGTCAGAAACATCGATGAGAGAGGAACATGGATCAGCTGCCTCCTGCACAACTCCTACTAGGGATGTGCCCTTGACCGGAACCGAACCTGGGACCTTTCAGTATGCAGGCCGAAGCTCTATCCACTGAGCCAAACCGGTTTCGGCAATAAAAGCATACTTTAAAAATTGTCTCTGTTGGATAAATGAATGAAAACTGGAACCCGGACTTTCTGATTCACTCTAGGTTTGACTCTTAGGCTGGGAAAAATATGTTACAGGACTGAGGGACAGTATAAAAGGTAACGTGTATGTGACTCCACTGAGATCAACTATAAATTTCAACTTTATAGTTTACGCCGCAGGGAAGTCGTAGAAACAGTTCAGAGGACACAACTTCCACTGAGGAAGTATCCACCACTGAGGATGCATACGATGATCGACCAGTCTGGTGCAAAATCCCAGCCGCAATCTCGCCCTTCTCTTCCGTACAGTGACCCAAGATGGCGGGGACCGTGATTGAAAACCAGATTCAAGATGGCGGCGTCCTACTTCCGCCCAAACAGTAGCGCGTGGCCGCCGAGGCCACGCCCACTTCCGGTCCCTCGCCCGCAGCATGGCTGCTTTAGGTATTCTGCTCTTCAGTAAGTGGGCTGGGGAGCCCGCGGGGTCGGGGAGGGCGTCTGGGACCCCCGGGCTGACAGCACGGCCTCTCTCTCGCCTCTGCCGTTTCCCCAGCAGGTGCCCGGAGGCTGCACGTCAGCGCGGCGGCTCGGGCGGGAAGCTACTGGCGGCTCCAGTGAGTGTGGGTTTAGGGGGAGGAAAGAAGGGGTCCCGAAGCTGTGCTGAGTCCTAACCGAACTGTTTTTCTCCACCCAGGCAGGGCATGGCTGCCAACCCCTCGGGCTACGGGCCCCTGACGGAGCTTCCTGATTGGTCTTACGCGGGTGAGCGCTGGTCTGATCTGATAGTTTCACCCGGAGAGGACGCCCCTGCAGAGGGCAGGGGTGGGGCTAGTGGGTGGGTGTCAAGGTGGCGAAGTGTCTGAGTGAACGTGTATTGCACTTTACAGGGGGAAGAAGCCCTATTGTTTATTTTGTAAGTTAAACTAGGCCACTGGGAAATAAAGCTAGACGGGATCTTTCAGGTTTGTGCAGATGAGCAGAAACAGTTGTGACTTGGAGCGCCCCCGCCCCGCCATGCCAGGGGAGATAGTGAAAAGACTTTGCAGTTTCTCAAAGGGTGGTGTGGTTCTTAGAAAGCTCTCTGTGCTGAGTGCATTATTGAGAATTTGGTCCCAAATGCAGGGAGAGCTCCTGGAAAGGCTGCCAACATGAGCATCACAGAGAGAGTAGAAAAGTGAATAATGAGGATGGTGGCCGCCCTTCAGAAAGGGCTCTTCCCTTTATTATAAGAAAAAAATTTTTTAATGATTTCAGAGATGAAGGGAGAGAGAGAGAAGCATCAGTGTTGAGAGAGAATAATGGGTTGGCTGACTCCTGCCCACCCCCCACTGAGGACCCAACCCAACCCAACCAGGCAGCGGGACCTTCTGGTTCACAGGTCAAACCACACAGGCCAGCTCTTCCCTTTACATAAAAAACAAACGAACACAAAAAAGCAAAGTAAAACAAAAATAAAAGAATTAGCCCTAGGAGAGAGAACCTTAGAAAAGTTGAACCCACTCCTCATGCCCGTAGAGGACTCCAGTTTGCAGGTAGGAAAATTGAGGCCTAGAAATGTGAATTGGCTGTGATCACCCACTAGGTAAGAGCAAGGCCAGGCCTAGAACAGGGCAGAGGCCAGGCCCCTTCAACAGCACAGAGACCTGCGTATTAACACCCCGTTGGATTTTACAGGAGTGATTTTGCTTAATTGGAGAGTTGCTGCCTGAGGAGGCTGGTGAAGATTTTTTTCCTACTTGTCATTTACTAGGATCTTCTTGAAGTATCATGAAATATTGGAAAGACTCTGGAATTTGGAATTGATTCTTTTTTGGTTGTTGTTAATCCTTTCCTGAGCATATTTTTCCACTGATTTCTAGAGATAGTGGAAGGGAAGGGGAGAGAGAGAGAGAGAAACATCTATGTAAGAGAGAGAACATCGATTGATTGCCTCCCAGATGTACCCGGCCAGGGCTGGTGATTGAGCCTGCAACCTTGACCGGAATTTTAATCATAATCAAACCCAGTCTGCAGGGCCTGATGCTGTATTCACTGAGCCAAACTGGCTAGGGCTGGAATTGATTCTTTTTTTTTTTTTTTTTAATTGTTAATTTCAGAGAGGAATAGAGAGAAACAAACACCAATGATGAGAATCATCAATCGGCTGCCTCCTGAGTGCCACCCCCCCCCCCAACTGGGGACTGAGCCTGCAACCCTAGCATGTGCCCTTGACCGGAATCAAACCCTTCAGTCCCCAGGCCAATGCTCGCTCCACTAAGCCAAACCGGCCTGGGCTGGAATTGATTTTTTTAAAATATATTTTATTGATTTTTTACAGAGCGGAAGGGAGAGGAATAGAAAGTCAGAAACATCAATGAGAGAGAAACATCGATCAGCTGCCTCTTGCACGCCCCCTACTGGGGATGTGCCTGCAGCCAAGGTACATGCCCTTGACCGGAATAGAACCCGGGACCCTTCAGTCTGCAGTCCCACGCTCTATCCACTGAGCCACACCGGTCTCGGGCTGGAATTGATTCTTAATCCAGGCTTCTCTACTTGCTAACTTTGTGGGTCTTGGTCAGGTTACTTAATTGTATCATTTACCACATCTGTAAGAAATACCTATCTCGTTTGGTTCTTATAAGGATAAAATGAAATGACCAATGTAAACACCTCGAGTTCACAACATTGGTCCCCTTTATTGATAAATAATATCTCTTACCTATCTTGCCTGAAACATTTGGGCAGAGAGTTCACTCTTTTTGTTTCTTTGTTGAAAATGCCCTTATCAACTCCATTATAAGCCATTTGAGATAGTTTATAGCAAGTCTGCAGATATTTATGAAATTTTACTATGTGCATATGTGCCTACACTACACTATAGTGAAAGCTTAGCAATACGGTCCCTGATCCCAAGGAACTTAAAGTCTAGCTGGGAAAACAAAGCATGGACATTTTAAAAATTAAATGATAACACTTCAGTGCTCTGCTCCTTTCCAAAACAATTTGAGATGGCTAAAGTGAAAAACAACAACATAATAAATGTCACCAAGTAAATAGATGAGTATTAAATGAATGTTATACACTTCTCTTTTCTCTTTTTTATTGTGATGAGAAACAGTTTTCCTTTATAGAGTGGTCCCCCTGATATTTCAAGTACCCCCCCTCACCTGTACATAGCCATTACAATATTATTTTTTTTCTCCCATTGACCTCTCCCCTGCCACTCCTCCCCTCCTCCC
Source organism: Antrozous pallidus (assembly GCA_027563665.1). NCBI lineage: Eukaryota > Metazoa > Chordata > Mammalia > Chiroptera > Vespertilionidae > Antrozous > Antrozous pallidus. Next base: position 33,771,150 of record CM050515.1, on the reverse strand, counting down.
CAGCACATGCCCTCACCCCCCTCCCCGTGTCTGTGTCCGTTGGTAATGCTTATATACATGCATACAAGTCCTTTGATTGATGTACCCCTACCTTCCCTCTGAGGTTTGACAGTTCAGTGTTTCTCTGTCTCTGGGTCTATTTTGGTTCATTAGTTTATGTTGTTCACTGTATTCCACATTTGAGTGAGGTCATGTGATATTTATCTTTCTTGGACTGGCTTATTTTGCTTAGCACAATGCTCTCCAGGTCCATCCGTGCTCTTGCAAATGATAAGAGTTCCATTGTGTATTCGACTGTGAGGAACGGACAGATCTGTTCCAGTCACGAGGATGGTCCAGAGATGGGGGACACTGACAACACCTTGCCATGCTAGCAGTCGGCAGCTGTGCATGGCTGCAGGCGGCCCAGGACCAAACCAGAGAGGATGGATCTTGCATTGCTACGATGTGTCCACCATCTGGATACCATTGCTGACATGTACACATAAAGAACTATTTGACACTGAAACTGGAACTCAGAACAGTTGGACATTGCAACTGAGACTGAAACATTTTTTGTTCTTATACATTTATTTCTAGTATGCAGAGGCAATATATTTTTGAAGAAAAGAAACAGGGGAGAGTGATTGATATAGAGGCAGGGTGGCCTTGAACAGGCTGTCAAGCTACAGGGGGAAGGCTTGGATGGATGGGAGGTGAATGCCAGGGGAGATCAACCGAAGGACTTGTATGCATGCATATGAGCATAACCAATGAATGAAAGACACTGGGGCGGGGAGGGGCGTGGGTGGGGACCTGTGCTGGGGGGTAGGGGAGGATAATGGGGAGGGGGGAAAGGAAAACATGTACTACCATTAAATATAAGTTATACTGCAAAAAAAAAAAATCAATTAAAAAAAAGAGTTCCATTGTGTAGATATACCATTGTTTTTTAATTCGTTTCTTTGTTGATAGGCACTTAGGCTGTTTCCAAATCTTAGCTATGGTAAAGTATGATAACACTTCTTTCAGAAGAGAGTTTTAAGAGTTTAGAGAAGGGTTTCTGGGACAGATAGGGCTTCAGGTGGGCCTAAGGATGAGAATTTGGCTGGAAGGAAAGGCAAGAGGTATGGAGTTAGGTGGAATTTAACAAAGATTCGAGGTGAGTAGAACAGTGATCAGTTTGCTTGAATGGGGGTTTTATGAAGGTAAAACAGGTGATTCAGCATTGCAAAGAACCTTGATTTCCAGGCTAGTGAAGGGTGAGTGAGATACAGTAGGAAAATGCCCAGGAGATTATTGGTGGTTCTGGCATACTTTGAAGATGAGGAACATGTTTTAGGGAAATTTTACAGTGGGTGTGAAATGGCAGAGGAGCTAGAAACTGGTTTTTCCCTCATTTCTGTCTGCTTTCACAAGATGCTACAGGCCATATCTAACATTTGCCTTTTCTCTCACTTCTGTCCCCAGATGGCCGCCCAGCTCCTCCGATGAAAGGCCAGCTTCGAAGACAAGCCCAAAGAGAAAAATTTGCAGTGAGTTGCTCGAGCCCCATCCAGGGCAACCTGCATGTCATCTGAGGGACAAAGTTTAAACTAATTTGTCTTGAGCTGTGTTGACGCCTAAGCTAACATGTACCCCTCACACTGTCAAGGTTTTAACGGTACTGTGAGAAGGAAGAAATAGAGGGGGTACTCCTAGGGCAGGAGCCAGTAGTAGTCATTCTGCCACACATTTTACTGTCTTCCCCCTGCTTTCCATCCCGGGACCTGGCCCCAGCCCTTCCCCAGTCAGCAGTGTCGTTTCCCAGCTGAAACCTCTGACTTTGATCTGCGAGTGAAGGGATATATGGTGCAGAGCTCAAGCCTCAGATGTTACTCACACTTTTCCTGTCTGTTTCAGAGGCGAGTTGCACTGCTGTCGCAGGAAATGGATGCTGGGTTACAGGCATGGCAGCTGAAGCAGCAGGAGAAGTTGCAGGAAGAAGAAGAGAAGAAGAAAAACGCTCTTAAGCGCAAAGGGGCTGCTCTGCAGAGCCCGCCACCGCGTCAATAAAGAGCAGCTCCTGTCTCTCCTCCGGCCTCTTGTTGTGGGACTCCAGGAAGGACGGGTTATCAGAGTGCTGCCTGGAAGCCTGGCTACAGGCCCTCACCCCGGGCTCCCTTCCTTCCAGGTCGGGGTGTCTTGCTCTGGGATATTTACCCCCCCACCCCCCTTTGCAGGTCTTAGGACTGGCCCAACTTGGAGCAGTTCCTGCTCTGCAGACAGGAAAAGAGGGCCGCAGTTTGCTTGGTCTTAGCCACCATTCAAGCCTTAAAAACCTATACACGGCTCAGTCTGCAGTTACACATTTAATAAATATTTTTATGAAAAAGACTTTCCAGCTGAGGTCCATTTCTTGGCAAGCAACTGTTGTCAGTTTTCCTAAACCAGATACATGGCCCAAGAGGACACCAGCACTGGGAAGGCTGACATGGGAAGAACCAGACTTGGGTGTTGCATGTTCTGAAGATTTGGATCTTGAGGTTTTCCTGGTTCTGATTGAATCCTAGAAATTGGAGAGAGGACTGTCCTCCTGGTCCCAATTTATGTAGGGAGCCCTAGAGATAACCCCAAAACAGTCATTGTAGGTTAGGTATATCCCATATACCTACAAACCTGTTAGCTGCCCCCCAAGGCTCAGGGAAACCTTTCATTTAATTTTTAGAGAAACATCGAAGAGCTGCCTCCTGTACGCCCCCTATTGGGGATTGAGCCTGAAAACCAGGCATGTGCTCTGACCGGGAATCAAACCCCGGACCACTTCTCGGTGCATGGGATAACAACCAACTGCGCTACACTGGCTGAGCAAAACTTTCACCTTATTGCTCGTGGATTCTGTGTAGAAAAGATCTTTGCTCTCATTACAATACAGAACACTGGACTTTTCCCCCATTTTCATGTCACAAACTTGTGTTAGTTCCTGGATTTTTGGAGTTTCTTACCTGACCTAATTTCTGTCCAGCCTCCCAGTTATTCCTTCCCTTGCTTGCTTTCCCCCCCTTCTTCCCCCTAATACCTCCTTCCCTTCCCCTCTCTCTGACCAATGTAATTCTTGGGTCTTAGATTTCGCTGATGGTTGAATTTTCTGTCTCCCACACTTTTCCTGCTTGTTGTTCTGCCTTTCCAGATCTAGTTCTCAACCTCTTATCTGTCTCCCTTTCTCAGCTTTAGCCTGCCCTCCCCCTTCCCTGTATACCTCCCTCCACCTTTTCTCAGAGACTAGTCTGTCCTTGAAGGCATTTTTACCCTTGAAGGAACTACCTCCTTTTCCAGGGTACGGAATTGGACCCTGAATTTCCAATTTCCAACTTCTCTTCTAACAATTGCATCAAACTTGATTTGCCTTTTCCCAGATTCCATGGCCTCGCACCCCTTTCCTTCCCAACCAGTTCTAATTTAAGGATCAGCCAGATTGCAAATGGTTTAATACAGAGAGCACATTTGTTTTTCTGCAAGAATGGGAACCCCCTCTCGCACCCATTCAGTGTGGTTGTGGGATTTGTTGATGGGTAGTTGGGTTTTGATATTGGTTTTTGGTTGGTTGGTTGTTTTCTTATTGATTTCAGAGAGGAAGGGAGAGAGAAACATTAATGATGAGAGAGAATCATGGATTGGCACGCCCCCCCTCTGAGGATTGAGCTTGCAACCCCGGCACATGCCCTTGGCCAGAATCCAACCGGGACCCTTCAGGCCACGATGCCAATGCTCTACCCACTGAGCAAACTGGCTAGGGCTGATATTGTGTGTGTTTGTTTGCAACAGGGACAGAGATTCAAATTGGTTTAATCACAGCTCCCAACAGACAATCCCCTAACCCGGGTCTCAGGACACGGCAGACCCCCCACCACCACCACATCCCAGACCCTGAACTTGGTTGGCCCAGCCACGGAGCCTCCCAGAACTTCCCACTCCGAGGTGAGGCGAACGAGGAACCCGGGAGGAACCGGGCCATCCAAAACACGCCCGGGGGGGGGGAGAAAGTCTCCCACATCCCGTCCCCTAGGAGCCCACCCCCACCCGCGCCGTGCACACAGCTCCTTGCTCTCGGCTGTGGCCTCAACCCCTGGAGATGGCAGCCTTTACCACAGAAAGTCAACTTAGGTTTGGTTTTTCCTTTTTTTGGTGGTTTTTTTTTTTTTTTTTTTTTGCCGGCTCTTGGCTGTAATTGGACTCGGGCTGAAACACCACGTCCGCACCGGGAAAGGAGGGCACTGGGGCGTGGGCGGGAGGAGAGGCTGGGGATAAAGGGAGGGACCAGCGGCGAGAGCAGGAGAGGGCTCGCCATCCAGCCCGCCGACGAAGCAGAAGGAAGATCCGAAAACGGAGGCGAGGCGGCGAGCCTGCAGGCGCCCTCGCAACCGCCGCCTCACCCCCAGGCGGACGGCCCTCCGCGGGTCCCAACCCGGTGCCTCCCCGAGACAAAGGCGTCCGAGGGAGCGGCGGCGCGACCCCCAGGCTTGGGCCCCGCCGCCGAGCCGCACGCCCGTCTGCCCGGACGGCCCCGCACCATGTCTGCCGCCGCCCGGCCCGCCCGCAGCCTGCTGCTCCCGCTGCTCGCGTTGGCCGCGCTGGCCGCCCGCGGCTCGGCCGAAAGCAGCGTCAGCCCCGAAGTAAGTGAGCGCCTCCGGCCCAGCCGAGCCGCGCGGCCGGGGGGGACGGCTCCGAGGTCTCCCTGCGCCGGCCCGCAGGACCCCTCCCCGCCCTTCCCGTCCTCAGCTCCAAACTTCCCAGGCGACCGACCTCCGCCTGCCCCGCCGCCGCCTCGCCCACTCCTTTCCTGGGAAGGGCTCTGCGGCAGCCCCTCCACCGCCCGTCCCGCTCTGCGCGCTGCGCTCCGCTCCGGAGCCACTCGGGAGCCACTCGGGAGCCACTCGGGAGCCACTCGGGAGCCACTCGGGAGCCGAGAACTGTTTGGACTCCGCTCAGACCCCGCGCCGCCGTGTCATGTGCGAGAGCGCGCAGTCCCTCCAACTTTCCTGCTCGCCCGCGCCCTCCCGCCCGCGCTGCCCGGCCCCGGGGAGGCCGGGAGGGCTCGGGGGGAGCGTGGCCCCGGCCCCCCACGCTGCGGCCGCTGCCCGCTCCCCGCGCATCAGCGCCCAGGTGGGGCTGCGGCTGGACGGCGGAGCGGCCCCGGCGCCCCAGCGGATCCCTGGGTCCCGGCCCCCCGAGCCCTGGCGTCGAGGGTCCCGGCGCTGGCGCCCTGGCCGCCCTTCTGTCCACACAAAGCTCTCCTTGTGAGCGGGGGCTGGCCGGGGCCGCCGCCTCCGCCCCTGCCCCCCGCCCCGCCTTTAGGCCTTTTTTTTGTTGTTCATTGTTTTTCTGCGTTAATTGCATGGAGACTGGGGACGTTGCACAGGGGGAGTGGAGAGCGCCTGGACCCGGGCGCCCACACAGGTCTTGACTGACTCCGGTGCGCCCCCCCTCCCCGCCCCCCATTCGCCGACGTTGGCCCACCCGGCCTGGAGGAAGTCGCGTGGGAGTTGTCTGAGGAGGTTTTTCCTCTCTCTTCCTTTTATTTTGGGGTGAAGGTGGGAGACGGATTTGATCAGCTTCTTATTTTGGACATCCCAACCCACACTCAGCCCGGCCTGGGTGCCTGGGTGCGGTCTGGAGGGGCTGGGAAGTGCCCGAGGAGGGGGAGGGGATCTGGACTTGGCTTCCTCCAACCCCTTCGGCGCCCTGGTTCCATCCCCAGAGGAAACATCTCCCCCAGAAAGAACACGCTCTCTGTCCTGAAGGGATCTGAGGCTGAAAGGAAAAGGTGGTCCTGGGAATGGGGGTGACCGGGAAGTGTAGCCAATCCTGACACTACCCAGGAGGAGGAGGCATCCTCTTTCCAGGCATGAACAGAGAGCTCTCAACAATAGGCGCCTGGGCATCTGGGGGCCATCATGGCTTGCCCTGCTTCTCCCTCCCCCTGCTCCACTGGACTCCCCACAGGAGGGGCAGCAGCCCTGTCTCCGCTTTAAGTGGGTCATGGGCAGCCCCAGGGTCAGAACCACCATTTGCTTCTGGGCTGTGGAGTTGTGGGAGGCCGAGGGGAGGCAGGAGCCGGCCCAGAGGCTCCCATCCAGAGCCTGCTGGAGAGCCACGGATTACCCACACACACCCTAAACTCTAGGCCAAAGGTGGGGTGGGTTGCCTTGACTTTCCCTCAGGGCAGCCGTTTTCAGCTGGCCTGCAGCATGCTGAGGCTCACACTGTTGTGCGCACGAATTTTCAAACTCGTGCAACACCTGACTGTTTGGTCAGGGCCATTGACCTCTTTTCCCTTTGGTCGTCAAATAAAAAATGACAACAGCCAACACAACCATAGCCGTCCAGTGTGAATGTACCAAATTTTGCCTATTTGTCAAGATCAGCAAAAAAATATAATGTATTTTGTGGTGTGCCACAGAATTTTAGTAATTCCTTTATGTGTGTCATGAGATGGGAACGGTTGAAAATCGCTGCCCTAGGGGCATACCTTCCACCAGCCAGTTTTCAAGACAAAGCCAACCAACAGAGCTCTTTGACCCAACATAGTTGCTCCCTCTCCAGGCCAAGCTGGGGTGGCCCAGGCCTCAGGCAGCGGGTTCCTCCCAGCAGGCCTCCGTAGTCCTGCACCAGCTTCTGCACAGCCCTCTCCTCCCTGTCTGGCACTCGGCCCTCCCCCACCCAGCCGCAGACACAGGAGTCCTCTCTTCTGTGGTTCCAATCCCAGTCTCTGTGGTTCTTGCTTTGCTCAGAGCTGGCCCCTGTGAGGCAAGAAAGCCTGGGCAGGGAGGAGTGGGGCAGGGGCTCCTCCTTTCCAGGCGTTTCCGTTCCCTTGACTCCAGGGATGGCCCTTTTTTGACTAAGTCTCTGCTTTGACTAAGGCTCAATGTTTTCATCCGCCCACCTTCCCCAAAGACTCATCGGGGAGAGGGATTTATCCCAGAGCTCTCGGCTGTGAGTTCTCCCCACCTGTCTGCCACGCACCCTCTGTCATCCTGTCCCAGAATTCCCCTCGAGTTGGCTTCCTGGGGGTTGAAGAAGCCTGACCTCAGTCCTCCTGACTGCCAGTTCTGCTTAGATCACAAAACTGAACTCCTCCCCAGGTCGTACGCGTGGGGTAGACAGGTGAGACTAGGGGCACCGAGAGCTTCCTGCACACCCAGCCACACGCCACGGCAGGCTTCCTGCAGGCACTAGCCCAGGCCTCAGCCAGCACAGGTCAAGGCAAGCGCTCATCTGTTGGAGAGCGGCCCGGCCTGCAGCACCCTTCCCTGCCCCCCTCTAGTGTACCAGGGGTTAAACTTCACTCCACCTTCTACCCTTGAGGTGGGGCCCTCAGAGCAGGTGGTGCTAGGGTGACTCTGGCCAGGCCTGTTGGCTGGGGAAAGGCCGGGTTGTTTATATCTCAGGCCCTACCTCCATCATCCTTGGGGGATCACTTCCCAAAACCATGTTGCAATTCTCTCTCTTTTTTTTTTTTAATTATTGTTGTTGGGTTTTTGTTGTTTTTTTTTTATTGGTCTCAGAGAGGCAGGGAGAGAGAGAGAGATAGAAACATCAATGATGCCTTTTGCACACTTTCTACTGGGAATGAGCCTGCAACCTGGGCCTGTGCCCTGACCTGGGATTGAACCATGACCTCCTGGTTCATAGGTCAATGCTCAAACAATGAGCCACACCAGCCGGGCCCATTATTTTTTTTAATTGATTTTTTACAGAGCGGAAGGGAGAGGGATAGAAGGTCAGAAACATCAATGACAGAGAAACAACTGCCTCTTGCACACCCCCCACTGGGGATGTGCCCACAACTAAGGCATATGCCCTTGACCGGAACCGGAACCGGAACCGAACCCGGGGGACCCTTCGGTCCGCAGGCCGACACCATCCCCTGAGCCAAACCGGTTCTGGCAGCCGGGCCCATTGCAATTCTTGCCCCTGCAGGCTCAGGTCCCCAATCAGCTGCTCCTGAATCACCTCTAGTCCCTGTGCAAGAATACTGTTTCGTCAATGGGGCGTGTGCCGAGCTATGAAGGGCCACATGGAGATTTATCCTCATAAGCTAGGGTGGGGGGCGCGGCACCCAACCCCCGTAGCCTCGAGCTCCCATCCCAGGCAACAGGCAGCCCCTCTGGCCTGCTTAGGGAAGCAACACTGGGGCAGGGACCAGCTATCGCGGGAGCCTCTCCCTGTAGGAAAATCCAAGTATTTTCATATCCCGTGTATAATTTGGCTCATTTTACTTTGCAAGCTTTAGGAAAATATTCCATTGCTCTTACAATAAAGGCTGATTTTTTTTTTTTTTCCAGTGAGGTTTTGCAGGTTTGGTTTTGTTAATCTTCACCCAAGGATATTTTCCCATTATTATTTTTATTTTTTAGAGAGAGAGAGTGGAAGGGAGGGGGAGAGACAGAGAGAAACATCCATGTGAGAGAGACACATTGATTGTGTTGCCTCCCAAATTCAGGGACCAGGGATTAGGGCCTGGGATCAAGCCTGCAACTGAGGTTCGAGGTGTGTCTCCTTGATCATAATCAGAATCGAACCCAGGACACTTCAGTCCGAGGTGATGCTCTAGCCACTGGACAAAATTTTTCTTTAAGGCGCAGGGGTGAGGGTTGTAAAGGCCTGCGAATTCATTTAGTCTGGCCCTGCCAGGGCATTAGGGGTGAGTTAATTAATGTTTGGCCAGATACAGCAGGCTAATTTTTAAGTTGATAATTTTAATGTTGAGAATGTTATAAATATTCAAATGACTGTTATAAATATTCAAATGGCCCTTGGCAGAAAAATGTTCCCCACCCCTGCTTTTATATGTCAGCATTTATATTATAAACCATTTACCACGTACCTGAAATAAAATACAGTCACCGAGAATCCACCTCACTGTTTATCTCCCACTCCCTCTATGTGATCCTTAAAGGGACAGTGCAGGTCCCAAGCCCCATGTCAGATGCCGTTTGGATGGAAAAAGTGGCCAGATCCTGGGTCTGGCTGCATCACACTTCTCACCACTTGCAGAGGCCCCAGCTTCCCCTATCAGCAGCCAGCCTCAGCCCTAGCTCTTTTTCTGCCCTCCTTTCTTTAAAAAATCTCAGCTATCAGAGTCCTGGAGGCTTGGCATCCCCCACCCATGAGGGCCTCATGCCAGGCTCAAGAGTAGAGCCCCTCAGCCTCTCCCTTCTCTACCCTGAGAAGACATCTGAGAACTCAGTTAAACTCAGTTCCCATGAAGACAGCTGTAGCCAAAGTCCAGAGCTGAGGCCTACAGCTCCAAGGCATACTGGGGCCGGGGCCAGAATTCAGGTCCAGCCCTGGAGTTCCTCCAGACCCACTGCCAGAGCCAGGCTGAAGGCTCGTTGCCCTTTCCTCAGCAAGTGAGGGTGCATGCCAGGTAACGTGAGGAGGCGGAGGCTTCCCTTGGGCCAGGTGGGGATGCTCTAAGCCACATCCCTCTCCCTACAGGCCTGGCTGCAGCAGTATGGCTACCTGCCCCCCGGGGACCTGCGTACCCACACACAGCGCTTACCTCAGTCACTCTCAGATGCCATCGCTGCCATGCAGAGGTTCTACGGTCTGCGAGTGACAGGCAGAGTTGATGCAGACACCATAAAGTAAGTGCTGGACCCTGGCAGGGATTCTGCCCAGCACACACCATAGAAGTTGCTACCTGAGTGCCCGGCTCAGGCCCCTATACCCCATCGCCACATGCTGATCCTGAGCCTTTTTATTTACCCTGACCTCCCTCACACTGACCCTGGGACCTGCCATTCCCCCTGTCCTCCAAAGACCCTTCTCTTTCACACCCTGTACTGACCCGTCTTCACATTTGAACCACCTCAGGGCCATGGAGCGCCCCCGCTGTGGGGTTCCAGACAAGTTTGGGACTGAGATCAAGGCCAACGTTCGAAGGAAGCGCTATGCCATCCAGGGCCCCAAATGGCCGCACAACGAGATCACTTACTGGTGAGTGTCGGGCCAGTGGCCTTACGTCAGGCTACCCTTCCCTATCAGTTGTGCTTAAAGAGACACTGAGGCATCTTGCCACGCTCACCTCTTCCTGGGATGCATCCTTGGGAGTGGGGAGGAAAGTGCTGTAACCCTGAGAGAGATACAGCCTGTAGGGGAGAAAGGGTATACCCCAGGGCCACAGAGCCAAAGCCTGAGGGTCCCTGAGCTCTCAGTACTTGAGGCAAAGGCATCTGGAGGTGGCAAAAGTGGCCGAGCAGTTCGGTCAGACTTGGGGGAGTACAGGGAAGGAGAATTTTGTCCCTTGTAATCCTAACATACTCTAATCCTCTCCCCACGTGGCTGGACCTCAGCATCCAGAACTACACCCCCAAAGTCGGCGAGTATCGCACCTATGAGGCCATCCGCAAGGCGTTCCGCGTGTGGGAGAGCCACACGCCGCTGCGGTTCCGAGAGATCCCCTATACCTACATTGAGAACGGCCACAAGCATGCCGACATCATGATCCTGTTTGCCGACGGCTTCCATGGCGACAGCACACCCTTTGATGGCGAGGGTGGCTTCCTGGCACACGCCTACTTTCCAGGCCCCAACATCGGAGGCGACACCCACTTTGACTCTGCTGAGCCCTGGACTGTGGAAAATCAGGATCTCAATGGTGAGCCCTGAGACTCTTATTCTGGGGAGACTCACTGATCGTTTGTACAGAGTTCTCCTCCCTCCTCCCAAAACCTCAGAGCCCCAAATCTCAGGGCCACAAGGGACTGCAAAGATCTCCAGGTCTGACTTCCAACAAAGTAGGAATCAGTTTCTTGTGTATTTTAAATATATTTTATTGATTTTTTTTTTTAACAGAGAGGAAAGGAGGGAGAGGGATAGAGAGTTAGAAACATGGATGAGAGAGAAACTTCAATCAGCTGCCTCCTACACACCCCCTACTGGGGATGTGCCCACAACCAAGGTACATGCCCTTGATCAGAACTGAACCTGGGATCCTTCAGTCCGCAGGCCGACGCTCTGTCCACTGAGCCAAACCAGTTAGGGCAGAAATCCAGTTTTAAAGTATTTATATGTGGTTCCTTCTCTCACCCAATAATTGACTTTTCAGTCAAAGACTTCAAAGTCTCCCCTTCACCCACTTATCCAGACAAATGTCACCCTGGGAGAAAGAGGCCCAGATAGAGCCCTCAGCTTCCCTTAACACAAGTCTCCTGGGCTTGGGATCCAGTCCCAGAGCATCCTCACCTCCTCCCAGGAGAGCATGGTGGTTTGGCGGCTTTTTTGAGTGGAAAACAGCAGGCAGGCTGGGTGTGACACTAAAGCCTCCGATGGGAAAGCTGGGAGCCTGAGGGAAGGGACCCAGGCTGCCGTCGTCATCTCTCTCCTCCCTCCAGGGAATGACATCTTTCTGGTGGCCGTGCACGAGCTGGGCCATGCCCTGGGCCTCGAGCATTCCAGTGACCCCTCGGCCATCATGGCACCCTTTTACCAGTGGATGGACACAGAGAACTTTGTGCTGCCCGATGATGACCGCCGGGGAATCCAGCAACTTTATGGCAAGTAATCTGTGCCCGCGTCTGCTCCTTTCTCTCTGCTGCTTGTCTGTGTGTTCTTGGCCTTCATATTTCTTCCCGTCTCCCCACATCCCCCTCCTGACTCTGCCTCTGTCTGCTCCCACTTTTCAGTCCACCTCTTCTGTTCTTTCTTAGCCGATCGCTTCAGCCTCTCCACCCTTCCCAAGGGTGTTGTCTGCCCATGTGCCTGTCCTTTCCTCTCCCTCTGCCACCAAGTCTGAAAGTGCTCCCATGTTCTCTGCCCCAGGGAGTAAGTCAGCCCCCACCAAGATGCCCCCTCAACCCAGGACCACCTCCAGGCCCTCTTCCCCTGATAAGCCCAAAAACCCCACATATGGGCCCAACATCTGTGACGGGAACTTTGACACTGTGGCTGTGCTTCGCGGGGAGATGTTTGTCTTCAAGGTGAGCGCAAGAAGTGGGCTGGTTTGGAGGACCAAAGGACTCCATGACCAGGAGGCAGGGTGGCAACAGCAGCCCGAGGATTGAAAACAAGCGGAGGCAGCGGGGGAGCTTTGGGACCTGAATCAGAGGACTCAGTGATAAGATATAATGAACTCTTACGTTGACTGCCTCCCAGGAGCGCTGGTTCTGGCGGGTGAGAAATAACCAAGTGATGGACGGCTACCCCATGCCCATCGGCCAGTTCTGGCGGGGCCTGCCTGCATCCATCAACACTGCCTACGAGAGGAAGGATGGCAAATTTGTCTTCTTCAAAGGTAACCAGGCCTTAGTCTTTGGGTGTGGGGAGTCTCCCTGGATGAGCAGATGCCACCTGACTCCTCCATAGACCCTAGAACCCCAGTGGCACCTACATGCTGCCCTTCTGTCTCCCCAGGAGACAGGCACTGGGTGTTTGACGAAGCTTCCCTGGAGCCTGGCTACCCCAAGCACATTAAGGAGATGGGCCGAGGACTGCCTACTGACAGGATTGACGCCGCCATCTTTTGGGTGCCCAATGGAAAGACCTACTTCTTCCGGGGAAACAAGTAAGACGTTGACCCCTTGACCCCAGGCCTGCCTCCTCAGCTCCCAGGTTTCCTCAGTTCTGGAGGAAGGCCCACTTTATGCCTGGGTTGTTTCCCTGGAGGAGTTGGCTGAGCCTCTGTAGTTGCCTAGCAATGAGCAGCCTCCATTGGGTGCTGAGTGAGTGGGATGTGACCGGGTCACCGTTCCAGACCCGGTCATTTGACGCCTCCTTCCCCGACCCCGTGCCTCCGCTCCAGCAGCCCAGCACTGTCATTAAGGGCTGCCGGTGGCTCCTTACAGCCTGGGCCCTCCCTCCCACCCCCACCTTCCGCTGCTTTCAGCTGCAGGCCCTCATTACTCAAAACCCCTGTCCACGGCCATCCTTACCTTCCTGGTGAATTCAGTCCCGGGTCCTGCTACCCTCTGAGGAAGTGCCCGGTGTCCAACCACTTCCTTCCTCTCCTCTCCACCAGGTACTACCGTTTCAACGAGGAGCTCAGGACAGTGGAGAGCGACTACCCCCAAAACATCAAGATCTGGGAAGGAATTCCTGAGTCTCCCAGAGGGTCGTTCATGGGCAGTGATGAAGGTGAGAAGGGCATGGGAAGGGTCTGTGCAGGGAGGATTGGGACAAAGCGTTAAGAGAGAGGAAGAAGAGAGATGGAGAGTGTTGTGGGAAAAGAATGACAATGACAATGACAGTGGGCCTTTGCCATGGGCCAGTCACTGGGCTCATGCTTTCCATAAGTCAGACCCCGTCGCCCCCCACCACTCCTCCAGCTAGAATCACCCCATTCGCAGCTGAGGAAACCGCTGTTAAGAGAGGTTGAGAGGTTAACTCAGCCAGCCCACCCACTGACAGACCCCCTTTCTCTCTTCTCTGGGTCTCCTGGCTGCCGCCCCACCTGTGTCTTCTTTGCCACCTCCCTTCCGCCCCCCGCAGTCTTCACGTACTTCTACAAGGGGAACAGGTACTGGAAATTCAACAACCAGAAGCTGAAAGTGGAGCCAGGCTACCCCAAGTCAGCCTTGCGGGACTGGATGGGCTGCCCTGCGGAGGACCGGCCGGACGGGGGCACTGAGGAGGAGACGGAGGTGATCATCATCGAGGTGGACGAGGAGGGCGGCGGGGCGGTGAGCGCGGCCGCCGTGGTGCTGCCCGTCCTGCTGCTGCTGCTGGTGCTGGCGGTGGGCCTCGCCATCTTCTTCTTCCGGCGCCACGGGACGCCCAAGCGACTGCTCTATTGCCAGCGGTCCCTGCTGGACAAGGTCTGACCCCCAGCGCTGCCCGCCCACTCCTACCACGTGGACTTTGCCTCTGAAGGCCAGTGGCAGCAGGTGGTGGTGGGTGGGCTGCTCCCACCCGATCCAAGCTCTCTCCTCACCCCGCCTCCCTTCTCTGTTCCAAGACTGGCCCCGTCCACCTCAACCCTGGCGTTGCTTCTTCCCTAGATGGGTCCCCTGGGGGCTGAACAGGGGCCATCCCTTCCAGCCCCTGCCCCTCAAGGGCCCCTGTAGCTTGGCATATGTCCAACCCCCCATCTGAATGTGTTGGCTCTGCACTTGAAGGCAGGACCCTCAGACCTCACTGGTATTGGTCAAGTGGGGTCATCTGCTCCTTTCCATTCCCTGACATACCTTTAACCTCTGAACTCTGACCTCAGGAGGCTCTGGGCACTCCAGCCCCGGCAGGCCCCCAGGTGTACCCAATTGGCAGCCTCCCACCACTCTTTCTGGCTAAAGGGAATCTAACCTTTTGTGGGGGGAGACCCTGTGAGAGAGTGAGGAGGTAGGGGCTGCATAGCTACCTTAAGACCTAGGGGGGGAAAGTTGAGAGAGGATCAGTCTTCTACACAAAGCTCTGCCTCTCCCCCTCATACTGCTCCCCCAAGAACTTCATGGAAGGAGCCTGAGCCATTAAGGAGTTACCTGAGGCTGCAGAAACCCCTGCAGCCCTACTCCCAAATGTCAGCCTCAGATGGGCATGTCAAGGTTGGAAGAGCCGAGGCCAGGGAGTGCAGTTACTGGGGTGAGTCTGTAGGAAGAGACTCAGTCTGGAGCCCTGGGGGTGAGCCTCAAGGCCATGGAGAAAGAGCCTTGCTTAAATGCAGGCAGCTGGGGCAGGTACCAGGGGAGAGCAGTCAGAGGGGATAGGATGGGACCAAAAGGAGGTTCAGCAGGAGTGGACAGCAGAGGTTGAGCGCTGGAGGTTGAGCAGGCCAGGCCATTAGGATGCACAGGGTGGACGGTACCTGGGGAAGGCACATGTTATTGGCGCTGGAGAAAGAGCCCAAGAAAGGCACACCTGCTCCACCTAGTGCCTTCCCTCTGACCAGAGAGTATAGAGGGGAAAGGGAAGGAGCCCAGAAACAGGAGCAAAGACGGCACATCTGAGGACTGGCAACTGGCCCTTAATGAGAGTAGCTACCCAGTGAGAGAGCAGAGAGCTCCCAGCAGCAGGCGGCACTGAGTCAGCAAGCCTCAGAGAGGGCAGGTGCCTGAGCAGTTCTTGTTTCTTGGTCAGGTTACCTCCTCACTTCCTGGTGCCCCCACCCCTCAGCCCATCCTTTCTATGTCCTACCCCCCCCCCCCCCCCCCCAGCCCATCCATTTGGAGCCTCCTTCAGCCACCTAAGGTGGTCATGGTACTGGGGACTTGGGAAAGTGAGAGGCCCTTCCGGGAGTGAACAGAGAGGGATGTTAGGGGTGGGGCATGGGGGGTTGGGGGGAAATGGGATGAACGGTGCTGGCAGTTCGGCTAAATTTGTCTTGTTTGAGGTTTTTGTTTTGTTTAATGTATATTTTTATTATAATTATTATATATAAATTCCCTTCAAATCGTTCCTTTTTGTTAACAAGGGGCATGGGGAGGGATAGGGGTGGGGGGGCAGAGGCATTGGCCCCAGGAACCTGCAGGGCGGGCTGGGTCAGTGCCCTTTAAGGATATTTTTTACCTTGTTCAACCTTTCCACAAAAAATAAACGGTGTTTCACATTCCTTGTGCGGCTTCCGTTCTCTCATAGGGTGAACGGGATGTGGTTATGAGAACAAGAGAAAAGGGGAGTCCTAACCAGTTTGGCTCAGTTAGAGCGTTGGCTCATACTCTGAAAGGTCCCGGTTCGATACCAGGCCGGGGCAGACACCTCAGCTGCAGGTTCGATCCCCGGCCCAGTCGGGGTTCATGCTGGAAGCAACCAAATGATATACCTCTGTCGCATCAACGTTTCTCTCTCTCCCCCACTCCCTTTCACGCTCTCTAAAAATCAACCGACTCTTCTAAAACTCTTCCTGAGTTTTAGAAGACTATTTTTCTAGGAATATGTCCACTTCATTAAGGTGGTCCAATTTGTTGGAATAGAGTTCTTTATAGTATTTTGTTATGGCCCCTTGTATTAGTGTGGGGTCAGTTGTTACTGCACCTCTTCATTTCTGACTTTGTTTATTTGGGTCCTCTATGTTTCTTGGTGAGTCTGGCTGAAGGTTCATAAATCTTGTTTATGAAATGGACATGTTCCTAAAAAGATACAATCTTCTAAAACTCAAATCAGGAAGAATCAGAAAACCTGAAGAGGTCAATGACTACTTCTGAAATGAAAGCAGTAATAAAAATTTTTTTAAACGTTCTGCAAACAAAAGCTCTGGTCCAGACATCTTCACAGGGAGTTTACTGAACATTCAAAGACAGACTAACCTATACTCACACTACTCTAAAAAATTTGAAGAGAAAAAAAATTCAAGAGGAAGGAATACTGCCTTGCTCTTTTTAAGAGGCCAGCGTCACCCTATTCCAAAGCCACATAAAGAGACTACAAAAAAAGGAATTTCAGGCAATATTCCGGATAAACATTTATGCTAAAATCCTCAACAAATTATTAGCAGATTGGATGCAGCAATACATTAAAAAGATCATATACCTTCATCCTGTGCATTAAAGGACATTTAGTAGCATCCTTGGGTTCTACCCACTATTTGTCGTTAGTACCCATTCCCCATCACAGTCACAGTGATTACTGATGCCAAATGTGTGCTGGAGGGCAAAGGTGCTCCCATTGAGAACCACTGCTTATAAAGTCATGCCATATTGGGGACCAAAGGGAATTAGAAAGGTTAATATCCGTGTTAAATGGAATTGGGGTCTGGAATATGTGAATATTAATATGTAAACTGTACCTTGATTGATGCACTTTTTAAAACTTGCATAGATTTCTCAATTTGAAATCTCAAGACAGCTTTATTCTTGAATGCTATGTAATAATGAAAAAAAATTGTTTCTTACAAACTAAATATTTTATAAATTTAATGGAAGAAACCATTTCTTGTTAACTCTGAGCAGTTAATTCATAATTTCAGGGAAGATTTGTCATAAGTATTAATTTTACTGAAAAGTAAAAACAATTTAAAAATTAAAAATAAATAAAAATAAAAAAATAAAATAAAAAGATCATATACCCTGACCAAGTGGGATTTATTCCAGGGCTGCAAAGCTGGTACAATTTCTGCAAAACAATAAATGTGATTTGCACATTTGTAATTTGCACATTGTAATTTGCACAGCACATTAACAAATTGCAAAACAAAAATCACATGATCATATCAATTGATGCAGAAAAAGCGACGAAATCCAGCACCCAGTCGAAACTGGTTTGGCTCAGTGGATAAAGTGTCAGCCTTCGGACTGAAAGGTCCCAGGTTCAATTCCGGTCAAGGACATGTACCTTGGCTGTGGGCACATCCCCAGTAGGGGGTGTGCAAGAGGCAGCTGATCCATGTTTTTCTCTCTCATTGATGTTTCTGACTTTCTATCCCTCTCCCTTCCTCTCTGTAAAAAATATCAATAAAATATATTTTTTTAAAAGAAAAAAAAAACCCAACACCCTTTTTTGATAAAAACTCTCAGCAAAAACTCTCAACAAAATCCAACACCCTTTTTTGATAAAAACTCAGCAAAGTGGGAACAAAGGGCTCATACCTCAACATGATAAAATTGTATATGACAAACCTACAGCAACATCATACTCAATTGGCAGAAACAAACCATTTCACCTAAGAGCAGGATGCCCTCTTTCATCACTCATGTTTTACATAGCCCTGCAAGTGCTAGCCATAGCAATCCGACAAGAAGAAATAAAAGACATCCAAATTGGAAAAAAGGAAGTAAAACTGTCATTATTCACAGTTGACATGTTACTATACATAGAAAACCCTAAAGACTTCAAAAAACTACTAGGTTTAATAAGTGAATTTGGCAATGTAACAGGATACAAAATACCCAGAAATCTGTGGCATTTTTATACATCAATAATGAACTCACAAAAAGAGGAACCAAACATTCCATTTACCATTGCAACAAAAAAATTAAGATACATTAGAATAAACTTAACCAAGGAGGTAAAAGACCTATACTCAGAAAACTACAGGACATTGAAAAAACAGTAAGATATAAACAAGTGGAAGAATATACCAAGTTCATGGATTGGTAGAATCAACATCATTAACATGTCCATACTACCCAAAACAATCTATAGGTTCAATGCAATTCCTATTAAAATACCAAGAGCATATTTCACAGACCTAGAAAAAACTCTCCAAAAATTTATATGGAAAAAAAAAAAGACCCCAAATAGCCACAGCAATCTTGAGAAAGAAGAACAAAGTTGGAGGAATCACAACACCAGATATCAAGTTTCACTACAAAGCCACTGTACTCAAAACAGCTTGGTTTTGGTATAAGAATAGGCATATAGACCAATGGAATAGAACACAGAACACAGAAATCTACCCAAGCCATTATGCTCAATTAATATCTGACAAAGGAGGCAAGAGCATACAATGGTGTCAAGACAGTCTCTTCAATAAACAGTGTTGGGAAAATTGGACAGATGCATGCCAAAAAAAAAAAAAAATGAAACTTCACTGCCAATTTACACTATACACAAGAATAAACTCAAGGTGAATAAAAGACTTAGATGTAAGATGTGAAACCATAAAAATCTTAGAAGAATCCATAGGCAGCAAAAATCTCAGACAACTTTCATAGCAATATGGTTTTTTTAATCTTTGTTTTTGTTTTTAAATAATTCTTTATTGTTATACTAGGGGCCCGGTGCACGAAATTTGTGCACTGGGGGTGGGTGATCCCTCAGCCCAACCTGTCCCCTCAATGGGGCTGATGGCTGGCTCTGCCCCACCCCCCCACGCCGTGGCCTTAGCCCTGGCCACTGGCGACCGCCCGACCCCAGGGACCCCGCGCTTGCCGGATGCCCAGCCCTGCTCCCCCAGCTCAGGCCTTAGCCCCGGCAGCAACTGGCCAGCTCCCGGGACACCGCTCACGCCGCTGCTCAGCCCTGCCCCCTGCGCTTCGGGCCGCCACTCGCACCTCAGCTGCCACACCCCTCGCCTCGAGCACGCCTCAGTGGCCCTGCCCCTCCACCTTGCGCACTCACACTCCCAGCCGCCTTTGCCCTGGCTGCTGGTGAACGCCAGGCTCCGGGGGGCCCCCACCGCCCTCTGTGCTTGCTGGCTGCCTCATGCACACCTCGGCCCCGCCCCCTGCCCCTGATTGGCTGGTGGGCGTGGCTGGTGGGCATGGCTGGTGGACACAGCAAAAGTACGGTCAAATTTGCATATTACTCTTTTATTAGATAGGATGTTCCCTTTCTTCCCTCATTGACCCCCTCCAGTCTACCCTCGCTCCCCACCCCAGGCCTTCACCACCCTATTGTCTATGTCCATGGTATGCATATATGTATGCAAGGTCTTTGGTTGATTACTTCCCACCCACCCACTCTCCCCCACCTTCCTGCTGAGATTCTTCACTCTATTCCATGCTTCCATATCTCTAAACCACTCTGTTCATCAGTTTATTTTGTTAATTAGATTTTACATATGAGTGAGGTCATGTGATACTTGTCTTTCTCTGACTTAACAGATATACCTAGTATGTTTCTTCATATAGTGGGCTCCCTTTTCATTTTGTTGATGGTTTCTTTTACTATGCAGAAGCTTTTTATTTTTATGTACCCCCATTTGTTTATTTTCTCCTTAGTTTCCTTTGAGATGTATCTATAACATATTGCTATGAGAATGTCTGAGATTTTGCTGCCTATGGTTTCTTCTAGGATTCTTACCATTTCATGACTTACATTTAAGTACTTTGTCCATTTTGAGCTTTTTTTCTTGTGTATGGTGTGAGTTGGTGGTCTAGTTTCTTTCTTTCTTTCTTTTTTTTTTTTTTTTTTGCATGTATCTTTTCAATTTCCCCAACATCATTTATTGAAGAGACTGTCTTGACAACATGGTATGCTCTTGCTTCCTTTGTCAAATATTAATTGAGCATAATGGCATGGGTCAATTTCTGGGGTCTATTCTGTTCCATTAATCTATATGCCCGTTCTTATGCCAGTACTAGCCTGTTTTAATTATGATGGCTTTGTAGTATAACTTGATATCTGGTATTGTGATTCCTCCAAATTTGTTCTTTTTTCTCAAGATTGCTGTGGCTATTCGGGTCTTTTTTGGTTCCATATACATTTTGGAGTATTTGTTCTAACTCTGTGAAATATGCTCTTGGTATTTAACAGGGGTTGCATTGAAGCTGTGCATTGCCTTCGGTAGTATGGACACTTTAATGATGTTGATTCTACCAATCCATGAACATAGTATATTCTTCCGTTTGCTTGTATCTTCTTCTATCTCTTTTTACAACATCCTGTAGTTTTTTTTTTTAGTACAAGTCTTTTACCTCCTTGGTTAAGTCTATTCCTAAGTATCTTAATGTTTTTGTTGCAATTGTAAATGAGTTTTTTTAGTTTCTCTTTCTGATACGTCATTATTGGTGTATAAAAAAGCCATTTATTCTAAAAGCATACTCTACATGGAAGTTTTTAATAAAAACAATATTTGATCTCCCCCCCCAAAAAAACATCTATTTTTAGGTGTTGATTTTGTATCCTGCTACATTGCCTTGTTGATTTATTAAACCTAGTAGCTTTTTGGTGGTCTTTAGGGTTTTCCATATACAATATCATGTCATCCTCAAATAAGAGAGTTTTACTTCCTCCTTTCCAATTTGGATGCCTTTTATTACTTCTTCTTGTCTGATTGCTGTGGCTAGGAATTTCAGTACTGTGTTGAATAAGAGTGGTAGAAGCAGACATCACTGCCTTGTTCCACTTCATAGGGAAGATGGTTTTAGTTTTTGCCCATTGAGTGTGATGTCAGCTATAAGTTTGTCACATATGGTCTTTATCATGTTGAGGGTTGATCCTTCTAGACCCACTTTGCTGAGAGTTTTTATCAAAAAAGGGTGGTGGATTTTGTCAAATGCTTTTTCTGCATCTAATGATATGATCATGTGTTTTTGTCTTTCAAATTTTTTATGTAATGTATCATGTTTATTGATTTGCAGATATTGTACCAGCCTTGCATCCCTGGAATAAATCCCACTTGGTCATGGTGTATTATCTTTTTAATGTATTACTGGATCCATTTTGCTAATATTTTGTTGAGGATTTTGTTCATCAGGGATTTCTCCCTGTAATTCTCTCTCTTCTCTTCTCTCTTCTCTCTTCTCTCTTCTCTCTTCTCTCTTCTCTCTTCTCTCTTCTCTCTTCTCTCTTCTCTCTCTCTCTCTCTCTCTCGCTCTCTCTCTCTCGCTTTCGCGCTCTCTCTCTCTCTCTCTCTCTCTCTCTCTCTCTCTCTCTCTCGTCTCTTTATCTGGTTTTGAAATTAGAATAATGCTAACATCATAAAAAGACCTTAGTCGTGTTCCTTTCTCTCGGATTTTTTGGAATAGTTTGAAGATTATAGGCGTTAGTTCATCTTCGAATTTTTGGTGAAACTCTCCTGTGAAGCTATCCGGACCAGAGCTTTTGTCTTGTTTGCCGGGAGGCTTTGATTACTGCTTCATAAGTAGTTATTGGCTTATTCATGTTTTCTGATTCTTCCTGACTGTTTTTGAAGATTGTATTTTTTCTAGGTATTTGTCCATTTCATTCACATTGTACAGCTTGTTGGCATACACTTTTTCAGTCTTTTAATTTATTTATTTGTTTGTTTGTTTGTTTGTTTGTTTTTATATATTTTATTGATTTTTTACAGAGAGGAAGGGAGAGGGATAGAGAATTAGAAACATCGATGAGAGAGAAACATTGATCAGCTGCCTCCTGCACACCTCCTACTTGAAGATGTGCCTACAACCAAGGTACATGCCCTTGGCCAGAATCAAACCTGGGACCTTTCAGTCAGCAGGCTGATGTTCTATCCACTGAGCAAAACCAGTCAAAGCCATAGTATTTTCTTACAATCCTTTGTATTTCTGTGGTGTCAGTAGTTACTTCTATGCCTTCATTTCTGATTTTATTTATTTGGATCCTCTCTGTTTCTTGATGACTCTGGCTAATGGTTCATCAATCTTATTTATTCTTTAAAAGAGCAAGCTTTTGGTTTCATTCATTTTGTGTGTGTGTATTTGCGTATGTCTGTGTTTTTTACTCTCTATGTCATTTATTTCTGCTTTGATCTTTATTATTTCCTTCCATCCACTTACTCTGGACTTTTCTTGTTGTTCTCTAATTCTTTTAAGTTATAGCATTAAATAGTTTATTATTAATTTTTCTTGTTTTCTGAGGCAGGCCTGTACTGCTATTAACTTTCCTCTCAGGACTGCTTTTGCTGTGTTCCAGAGATTCTGAGTTATTATATGTTCATTTTCATTTGTATCTATCCAGGAAGTTTTTTTATTTTTTTCTTGATCTCATTGGTAACCCATTCATTCTTTGATAACATATCATAGCAATATGTTTACTGATATATCTCATAGGACAATGGAAATGAAGGAGAAAATAAACAATGGGGCTATAAAAAAAGATCCTGCACTGCAAAAGAAGCGATCAACAAAACAACAAGAGAGCCCACTGCATGGGAGAACATATTTGCCAATGATACATTTGGGATTAATCTCTAAATTTATAGGGAATTCATATAACTTAACAAAAGGAAGATAAACAATCCAATTTTTAAAAATTGGCAAAGGACTTACTAGACACTTCTCCAAAGTGGGCATAGAGAAGGCCAAAAGGCATATGAAAAAATGCTAAAAGTCATTAAACATCCAAGAGATGCAAATCAAAACAATAATGAGGTACCATCTCATACCTGTCCAAATGGCTATCCATCAACAAATCAACAAATGACAAGGACCAGTGAAGATGTGTAAACTGCTGGTGGGAATGCAGACTGGTACAGCCATTATTGAAAATAGTATGGAGTTTCCTCAAAAATTAAAAATTGAACTCCTCCCCTAGATGGTTTGGCTTAGTGGGTAGAGTGTTGGCCTGCAGACCAAAGGGCCCTGAGTTTTATTCCAGTCAAGGGCACATACCTTGGTTGCAGGCTTCTCCTTTGCCCGGGCTCTGGTTAGGGTTTTAGGGTTTGTGCAAGAGACAACCAATTGATGTGTTTCTCTCACATAGATGTTTCTCTCTCTTCCACTGTCCCTAAAAATCAGTGGAAAAATATTCTTGGGTAAGGATTAACAAGAAAAAAAAAGAAAAAGAAAAATATCCTCAAAACAAAAACTGGAACTCCCATTTGACCCAGTGATCCCACGTCTAGGAAAATATCCCAAGAAATCAGAAACACCAATCAGAAAGAATATATGCAACCCTATGCTCATAGCAGCACAATTTACAATAGTTAATATTTGGAAACAGCCTAAGTGCCCATCAGCAGGTGAGTGGATTAAAAACTGTAGCAAATCTACGCAATGGAATACTATGCAGCCATAAAAAAAGAAATAACTCAAACCATTGGCAAGAGTATGGATGGACCTGGAGAGCATTATGCTAAGTAAAATAAGCCAGTCAGCACAGTCACAGAGGTGCCAACAGGAGAGAACTAAAAGGTCAACAGAGGTGGGGCACAGACCCTCACCACAAACCTTGCAGGGGCCTGAACTCTCACCCCTTCTGAGGGAGGTCTCCTGCCCCCATGGCTGCTTCGCCTCCCACACACAGCTCTGATCGGAACCAAGTTTACAGACAGAGACTCGGCCAGCAACAGCTGCTCTATATCTAAATTCAGTCTAGTACCAGGAATGCTCAGGGCCTGCTCAAGAATGCAAATAATCCTTTCCACTAATATTTACAGGGTAAACTAAGAGTTTTGCTTGAGTATTAAAATTGACAGTAAAATAGTAATCAAGTTTTCAGATTAATTTAAATTGCCCAAGTGAAATAAGTGAATACTCAAGAAAATTTAAGTGTAATGGACAAAAAGCTGTTCCTAAAATATTAACTAAAATTTCTATTAGTAGTTCATCTCACTGTGAAAATGCCTAACATCCAAAGAACCTAAAGCAGTCATATTTGTGTGCAAAAATTAAAATTTAAAGTTACCAAGACTGCAATATAAAATTTCCAAAAGCCCCCATTAACCAAAAAAAGGGAGGGGGGGTAGTGGGGTAATATCATGTAAGGAAAAATATCCTGTAAGTAAAATACATCCAGAATATTCTTACTCCAGAAAAGTAACTTCCATTTGTAATGCCAATAGCAGGACATCCATGAAAAACACACGTCAAAATAAGCCAAAGGAAAATCATTTGGGCAAAAATAAAAAGAATCCCAAGTCTAATGTGCAGAGAGGATCCCTTTGTTAACTTTTGGTCGAGAATGTGTTTGTGTGTTTTCAGAGAACAACTCCAAGACTGTGCGGGTTCCTGCGACAGTGAGGAACTGATGGATCTGTTCCAGTCACAAGGACGGTCCAGAGATGGGGGACACTGACCACACCTTGCCATGCTAGCAGTCGGCAGCTGTGTGTGGCTGCAGGCAGCCCAGGACCAAACCAGAGAGGATGGAACTTGCATTGCCACGATGTGTCCACCATCTGGATACCATTGCTGACATGTACACATAAACTATTTGACAATGAAACTGGGACTCAAACATTTTTTGTTCTTATACATTTATTTCAATATGCAGATGCAAGATATTTTTGAAGAAAAGAAACGGGGGATAGTGATTGATATAAAGGCAGGGAGGCATTGAACACTCTGTCAAGCTACAGGGGGAAGGCTGGGGAGGGTGGGGCACGGGTGCTGTGGGAGATCAACCAAAAGACTTGTACGCATGCATATAAGCATAACCAATGGATGCAAGACACTGGGCCGGGGGTGGGCAGGTGGGGACATGTGCTGGGGGGTAGGAGAGGCTGGGGGAGGACAATAGGGGGGAATGAAAACATATGTACTACTATTAAATCTAAATTATACTGCAAAAAAAATAAAAAATAAAATATTGAAAAAAGAAATAAGCCAGTCAGAGAAAGATAAGTATCACATGATCTCACTCATATCTATATATATAAAAGCCTAAGTGACTTATCATTATCTGTTCAACTAACTGACCTGATGGTACATATGATGCACACTGGCAATTTAAAAACGAACATTGAGCCCTAGCCAGTTTGGCTTAGTGGATAGAGTGTCAGCCTGTAGACGAAAGGGTCATGGGTTCAATTCCACTCAAGGGCACATGCCCGGGTTGTGGACTTGATCCCCAATGAGGGGCATGCAAGAAGCAGCCAATCAATGATTCTCTCTCATCATTGATGTTTCTATCTCCTTCTCTCTTCCTCTGTAATCAATAAAAATATATTCTTTAAAAAATAAAATTAAAATAAACGTTGACTCTCACATGCATGATACAATTGCTGGCACCAATTGCAGGCGAGTGTTTTGATCTTTCATTGTCCAATTTGGTTGACACTTCTATTATAGAGAAAGGGCGAATAGCGATATTAAAATATTTCTTATGGGGGAAGCCAGGATGGCAGCATAGGTAAACACCTAAACTGCTGCCTTGCACAACAATTTCAAAACTAAAAGACAAAAAGTCTATCACCCAGAACCATGGGAAAGCTGGCCAAGTGGAAGTTCTGCAACTAGAAGGAAAGAGAGAGAAACATTGAGACGTGTACAAGCGCAGAAAAGCTGAGGTGCGGAGGTGCTCGATCCAGGCTGGCTGCAGGCGACTTTGGGGGCTGCTTTTTTTCAACCCGAGGAGAAATGGGCTCCTGACTACTCTGGGCTCCAGTGTCTGGGGAGACACTAGCAACCCAGACTCCTACGGGGAGAAGTTGGATGGTCTGCCATCGGGTCAGAAAGTGGGGTTGGCTCCCTTGCAGAGGTACCCACAGCAATCATTATTCACTGCATGGGGGCATGGGACACGGAGACGCAGAGAGGTTGGACTTGCAGCCATCGCTGTTTGCCAGGCTCTAGCCTAGTGATGCCCTGAGACCCGTCCCACACAATCTGCAAACTACCCGAGCTGTGCGCAGCCGCATCCTATCTAATGAAAGAGTAATATGCAAATTGACCACACCTCCACTACACCGACAAGTCACGCCCACCAGCTTATCAGGAGCAAATATGCAAATAAACCCATCTAAGATGGCTGCTGGCCACAAAGAGCAGGAGGGAGGGCTTGAGTTTCCCTGGTGATGGAGGAAGCCAAGCTTTCCGCCTGCCCTTGCTTGGGCTTAAGGCTACAAAGTTTCAATTGTAGAAGATACATATATCCCAACAGAGATGGCAGCAGCCACAGAGCAAGCAGAAGGCATGGCTCCTTCCAGGCTACAAAGCTTCAATTATGGAAGATACATAAATTCCAGATACCAGGGCCTCTGTTTGGGTCACCAGGGGGTGTGGCCAGCCTGCAAAACACCACAGTCCCCTTGCCCAGGCCACCCCATACCCCAAGGGAATCCCCACCTTGATCCAGGACACCCTTCAAGGCAAACCAGCTGGCCCCCATTCATGCACCAGGCCTCTATTCTATGTAATAAAAGAGTAATATGCAGATTGACCATCACACAAGATAGCTGCCCCATGTGGTCAAAGATCCTGCTCCCATTTGGACACAAGATGGCCACCACAAGATGACCATCAGGGGAAGGCAGTTGGGAGGGACCGGGCCTGCAAGGGAGGGCAGTTGGGGGGGGGCAGGCTGGCAAGGGAGCAGTTAGGCATCAATCAGGCTGGCAGGGGAGTGGTTAGGGATGATCAGGCTGGCAGGCAGAAGCAATTAGGGGCAATCATGGAGGCAGGCAGGCAAACAGTTGAGAGCCAGAAGTCCTGGATTGTGAGAGAAGTCCCAGGTTGGAGAGAGTGTAGGCTGGGCTGAGGGATAACACCTATGCACGAATTTCGCGCACCAGGCCTCTAGTTCGCATATAAATGGCCTGCGCTTTCACAGCTTAACCTAAACTGCAGCTCTAAAGTCAGACCAGGAAAAATCTGAAGACGTTGCTGAAGCTCCTGCTTAATCAGCTCAGACGTAGCTAACCCGCACCCCACTGGAGATCCAGAAGCTAGTGTATCTAGAGGTCAGTGTGAGATGACACCAGAATTCAATCCATAAGTGACACATTCAAGAGGCAGACTCAGTGAGCACCAAAGTTCCACTAAAGCAAGTCCTGCCCAATAGGCATGTCTACAGCACAGCAGTTCTTCCACTCCATCAACACATGGAAGCAGCAAAATACAGAGAAAAAGAAACATGTCATGAATGAAAGAAATGGAGGACATAGAATTCAGGACCACATTTATAAGGTTACTCAAGAATCTTCTAAAAACCACCAAGAGCCGAAACCGGTTTGGCTCAGTGGATAGAGCGTCGGACTGCAGACTGAAAGGTCCCGGGTTCGATTCCGGTCAAGGACATGTATCTTGGCTGCGGGCACCTCCCCAGTAGGAGGCGTACAAGAGGCAGCTGGTCGATGTTTCTCTCTCATCGATGTTTCTGACTTTCTATCCCTCTCCCTTCAGCTCTGTAAAAAATCAATAAAAATATTTATAAATAAATAAATAAATAAATAAATAAATAAATAAATAAATAAATAAAAACCACCAAGAAACTTGATGAGATCTCTGAGGAGCTTAGTGAGGCCTTCAAGAATCTTAATGAGAATGCCAAGAAAATAGAAAAGGACCAGACAGAGATTAAGTATACACTGTCTGAAATAAAGAATATACAGAAATTCAACAGTAGATCAAAGGACTCCAAGAATCAAAGATCTGAAATATGAGGAGACAAAAAACACCCAACTAGAAAAACAAAAAGAAAAAAGAATCAAAAAATATGAAGATAGTGTAAGGAGCCTCTGGGACAACTTTAAGCTTATCAATATCCGAATTATTGGGGTGCCAGAAGAAGAGAGAGAACAACATATTGAAAACCCATTAGAAGAAATAATGACAGAAAACTTTCCCTACCTGGTGAAAGAAAGACTTACAAGTCTGGGAAGTGCAGAGAACCCCAAACCAGAGGAATCCAAAGAGGACCACACCAAGGCACATCATAATTAAAATGCCAAGGGCAAAAGACAAAGAGAGTCTTGAAAGGAGCAAGAGAAAAACAGTTGGTTACCTACAAGGGAGTACCCATACAACCGTCAGCTGATTTCTCAACAGAAACTATGCAGGCCAGACAGGAGTGGCAAGATATATTCAAAGTGGGGAGAAACCATGATGGCGGCATAGGTAAACACCTAGGCTTTTGCCCCGCACAACAATTTCCAGAATACAACTGAAGGACAGAACGGACACTGTCCAGAACCACAGGAAGGCTGGCTGACTGGAAGATCTGAAACTGGAGGGTCATAGAAGAGCACACGGATAATCAGAGCCTCTGCAAAGCCCAAGTAAGGTGGAGACTCCCGCGTGTGAGAGGATGGGGTGTCTGACCCTGGCAGGGGTGCTCTGGCAGAAAGGAGACAAAAACTCCAGGCTGTGCTGAACCCAGTTCGGTTTGCACTCAAAACCCTGGGGAACCAGGCCCTTACAGGGAAAACCTGGATTGGGGGCAGAATCCCAGGGGAAGAGCCGGAGGCAGAGCTCCAGAGGCGGGCACGCCAGTGCGTACAGAGGGGACAAATGGGTCTCTGGCGGTGTCTGGCAGAAGAAAGGAGCTCCGGCCAGAAGTGGAGCTCTGGGGGCGCGCACAAGTGTTCACGGTGAGGGCATTCTGTTGACTGTGTGGCTGGCGTCTGGCGGAAGGGAAAAGGAGTTCCGATTGCACTGAACCCAGGTGCCAGGTGAAAATCTGAGATTCCAGATTCATTTGGGACTGGACGGTCTAGTGGCAGGTGAAACACAAGGGCACCTTTCTCACAGAGGTGCCTGCGGTGATTGTCTGCGGACGCTAGGACCTGGCGACCTCATAAGCCAGGGCTGACTGGAAGCCAAGCTATCGGCTCCATCCTGAAACTCCGCCCCAACCAGAAACTCCGCCCCATCAAACTGAGCTCAGAGACTTTGGCAAGTTTGCAAGTCCTGGCGCATAAGGCTGTCTCCTAGAGTAGACACAGCTGATCCTCACAGTCAGTTGGCCTGGAGGTCAATTCCTCCCAGTGATACCAACAACAAACAAGACGTATTTGCAACAAGGCTGTATACACAGTCCACAAAGGGGTGCACCAAGAGTGTACATCTCAGATAACAGGGGAGACCAAGACACCTAGCACACACAGCTACCCAACCAACTCAAGGAAACAGTGAAAATGGGGAGAGAAAGAAACAGATCACAAACAAAAGAAATGGAGGAAAACAAACAATGGGATATAGAGTTCAAAACCCCAGTTACAAGTTATTTCAAGGGGCTCCTAGAAAAGGCCGATAAGCTCAGCGAGAACCTCGAGGACATGAGCAAGACCCTGGAGGAGATGGTCTGGGATATGAAAAAGGACCAACTAGAAACTGAACATACACTGACTGAAATAAAAAATATTTTACAGAAACCCAACAGCAGACTAGAGGAATGCAAGAATCAAGTCAAAGATTTGAAATACCAAGAGGCCGAAAACACTCAACCGGAAAAGAATAAAGAGGGAAGTGATTCCTCCAACTGCCCCAGAACCCACGGCGGCAGGATTGTGGGGGTGGGGAGTGGCCCTGGAGTGGGGGCTGTGGTGGTGCGTGGGAGCCTGGCGCAGTGGCTGCGGTGACTAAGGGACTGACGAGAAACTACTAAACTTCCTGTGGAAGCGAAGTAGAATTTCATAAGAACATAATGGATGGAGAAGAGAAAAACTATGGTGGATGTCAAATTGATATCTTCAGATGGTCATGAATTTATTGTAAAAAGAGAACATGCATTAACATCAGGAACAATAAAAGCCATGTTGAGTGGCCCAGGTCAGTTTGCTGAGAACGAAACTAATGAAGGCAATTTTAGAGAGATCCCTTCACATGTGCTATCAAAAGTGTGCATGTACCTATGGGAGAGGACAGTGTGGGGGAGATGAGGGTTGAGGGTGGGATAGGTACTGGGTGGAGGGAAGCTCAATGTAATTAATAAACTGAACAATAAAGATTTTTTTTAAAGTGTGCATGTATTTTACTCACAAGGTTCACGACGCTAACAGCTCCACGGAGATTCCTGAATTCCCATTGCACCTGAAACTGCACTGGAACTGCTGATGGCTGCGAACTTCCTAGATTGTTAAATAAAGTAGATTATAATAAACTGTTAAATAAAGTAAATTATAATAACTTTTTTCAGTATTTAATACTGCAGTTCAGTTAGTAATTTTTTCATATATAGCATGTTGCCTGTGTGCGATTGAACTTTAAAGTTCATTCCAAAGCAGACTATCGTCTCTTCTTTTGCACAGCACCGTTGGAATTTGTTTGCTACATCGACAGGTTAAGGACATATTCACAAACTGAGAAATAAACTAATATGCCAGTTGCTAGCTAGTTTTGCCTTACCCTTTGGATGTGATTTTTAAAATTAGAACGGTAGCAATATAGTAAATGCTGAAATTTAGTCATAAATGAACATATTGTACAGGTAAATATTGGGCTATGTATTTTTATGTTTTTACTGTGTTTTTTAAAACCTATTCTGATCTTATAGCCATCACTACCATTATTACCATTATGCAGATAATTGCAGTATAAACATGTTTATAACTTAGCCAAATATTGATTTTTATAACTGTCAAAGAAATGAGTTGAAATTTCTTATGTGTCTTTTGATAAACTGCAGTATTGTTTAAAAAAAGAAAAGAAAAGAAAAAAGAATCCAAAAATTTGAGGATAGCGTAAGAAGCCTCTGGGACAACTTCAAACGTACCAACATCAGAATTATAGAGGTGCCAGAAGACTAGAGAGAGCAAGATAATGAGAACATATTTGAAGAAATAATGACTGCAAACTTCCCCCATCTGGTGAAAGAAATAGACTTACAAGTCCAGGAAGCGCACAGAACCCCAAGCAAAAGGAATCCAAAAAAGACCACACCAAGACACATCATAATTAAAATGCCAAGAGCAAAGGACAAAGAGAGAATATTAAAAGCAACAAGAGAAAAACACTTAATTACCTACAAGAGAGCACCCATATGCTTGTCAACTGACTTCTCAACAGAAACTATGCAGGCCAGATGGGAGTGGAAGAAATATTCAAAGTGATGAATAGCAAGAACCTACAACCAAGATTACTCTACCCAGCAAAGCTATCATTCAGAATGGAAGGTCAGATAAAGAGCTTTACAGATAAGAAGAAGCTAAAGGAGTTCATCAACACCAAACCAGTATTATATGAAATACTGAAACATATTCTTTAAGAAGAGGAAAAAGGAGGAAAAGGTGTCTGCTTCAAACTAGAGCATGGATGGAACTGGAGAACATTATGCTAACTGAAATAAGCCAGTCAAAGAAAGATAAGTATCACATGAACTCATTCATTTATGGAATACAATGAACAACATAAACTGATGAACAAAAACAGATCCAGAGACAGAAAAGCATTGACTGTCAAACCTCAAAGGGAAGGTAGGGGAGGGTGGAGAGTAAGGGGAAGAGATCAACCAAAGGACTTTAATGCACACATATAAGCCTAATCAATGGACATGGACACCAGGGGGGTGAGGGCATAAGTGGTGACGGGGGGAGGAAGGGATTGGAAGGGGTAATGGGTGATGAGGACACATATGTAATACCTTAATCAATAAAGAAATTGAAAAAGAAATATTCAAAGTGATGAACAGCAAGAACCTACAACCAAGATTACTCTATCCAGCAAGGCTATCATTTAGAATTGAAGGTCAGATAAAGAGCTTCACAGACAAGAAAAAGCTAAAGGAGTTCATCACCACCAAACCAGGATTATATGAAATGCTGAAGAGTATTCTTTAAGAAGAGGAAGAAGAAGAAAAAAATAAAGATAAAAACTATGAACAACAAAATGACAATAAATACATACCCACCAACAAGTGAATCTAAAAATCAAGTGAATTAAAAATCTGATGAACAGAATGGACTGATGAATATAATAGAATCAGGGTTATAGAAAGGGAGTGGGCTGACAATTCTCAGGGGGAAGAGATTGGACAAAAATCTTACACCTATGGATGAAGACAGTGGCGGGGAGGTGGGTAAGGGCATGGGGTGGGGTGGGGGATCAGGTGGAGGGGAGCTATGGGAGGAAAAAAGAGAAACACCTGTAATAATCTGAACAATAAATACTTATTTTAAAAATACAAAAAATATTTATTCTAATTAATTTCCTTTCAATGTGCACAAATCGGGGCACTGGTGGACTATAATGAACAACATAAACTGACGAACAAAAGTAGATCCAGAGACACAGAAGCATCAAACAAACTATCAAACCTCAGCAGGAAGGCAGGGGCGGGGGGAGGGGGGGGGGGGCAGGTGGGAAGAGGTCAACCAGCGAACCTGTATGCATGTCCGCATCATCAATGGACACAGACAATGGGGGGGTGAGGGCCTGGGTGGGGTGGGGGGGTGGGAGGGGTGGGCAGGGGCTGGCTGTGAGAGGTCAATGGGGGGAAAAGGAACATATGTAATACCCTCAACAAAGATTTTTTAAAAATAAAATAAAAACAATAAGCAAAAAATAAATAAAAATCAATGGGGAAAAAATCCTTGGGTGAGGATTAACAAAATAAAAAGGGAAAGCATGCTCATGAGCAATGCTTTATAAGAGATGGGGTTTTGCTATTTTGCATCAAGGACTATGTTTATTCTTGGTGGACAAAGGGATTCAGAGGCCGGAGTTGGGGAGGAGGGCATCCGTACTCCGTGGGGCAAGGGAGAGTCCACGGAGCCCAGCTGCTCCCTGCCAGCCTGGCCTAAGGGACTACAAAGAGACCCAGGGCCACAGAGGCAAGCGGAAGTGGTCAAGCTGGAGCCACTCGGAAAATCTTTCTACACTGCGTTAGCCCGTCCTGTGATCTGGCCACAGACCCTGTTTCCTCACTCCTCCGCCCGCTGTGGGGAGATTCCCAGGATCATATTCAGCCCCAGCTCTGTGGCAAGCCTTGCTCCCCAGCCCTCCCGATCTATGTTTCTTCCAGGCCTGGGGCTCAGCTCCTGGAGCAGAAATAACAGAGGGGGAAAGAAGTTGCCCCATGGTCAACTAGGAGCAGCCTGACAAAACAGGCATCGCACCCCAGTTGCTGAAGAGAGGCAGGATGGTCAGGTTGGAAGGGCAGAAGAGAATAGCAAGGCTTTTATTTCCCCTTTCCTTAGAAACTGCAGTCCAGACAGGGTTCCCAGGCTGCCGACCCACCCTTCCTCTGAAACCAGCCTGCAGGGAGGATTGGCTCAGTTGCTGAGTCAGCTCAGCTGGAGGGAGCAAGTCCTCCCCGCCCCTTTCCCTTCCTGCCTCGGCCCAGCCCACTGGGCTTTGGCCCAGGCCCCCTCCACAGCCTGCCTCCAAGAGTCCTGGCCCCACCTAGGCCAGTCCTTCTCTCCAGCTGCTATTCAGGGCTGCCTGGTGTGATTGCTTTGGCAGAAGGGGTACCCCACCTTCCAGCCAGGAACCCTGACCCTGTGCCGGCCTCCTGTGCCTCTCTTGCCAACAGCTGTTTGGCACAGCCTGTGTGTCTCACTGGAGTTGGACACCACCTCCCTGTCACCCTCCCCAGAGGGAATTGGGACCCATGAGAAGCCGGCAGGAGGAAGTCAGGGGTGTCTGGTACGGTGGGGCCCGTGCATGTGGCAAGGAGCTCACAGATGAGCTCATGGTCCCTTTGTGTTCTTGTGGCCCACATCTGGAGGCAATTACAGATGTTATCCAGTGGGAGTTCTGCAAAACACAGCTGGAACCAGTGGAGGAGCCTGAGGAGGGAAGACTGCCAGAGGAAAGAGAAGGGGGAGCCCAGGGCTCCCGAGGCTGAGTGCGGTTTCCCCATCACGAGGAAATTGCTTGGCCCTGATTCTGGAATCACAAGATGCTCTCTGAAGCCAAAAGGGAGAGAGATGGGACTGGAGAACCAGAGACAAAGGGGGAAGGGGTGGAAGAGGCTTCGCCAGCAGGGAATATTGCTGGGTGGAGGCTGCTGGTCCCGTGCTGCCCTGGGCCTGAGGAATCCAACCCAGTGAGGCTGCTTGGCTACGTTAGGAAATGACTTGGTGCTCTCCAGGCCCAGCTGAGTAAACCCCTGGTCAGGCCGGGGTGAGAGGAGAGCAGAGGGCCTGCGGCTCCGGAGAGGCCTGCAAATGCACTTTCACTGGCCCTACCTCCTTTGTCCACTGGGCCCGACCCAATGTCTACGGTTCCAAGTTCCTTTATTCGAAAGCAGCACATGTGAGTTAGAGCAACCAGAGGGGAGCCAAGGGGACTCTGCAAGGAGGTTTGGGCAGGACCCAGAGAAACCAGCTCTGAGGAGACTAGACTGGGGCAAGCACTGAGGAGAGGCAGTGCTCTGCCCACCGCTACCCCCACACGTTTGGAGTGGGGAGCCATGGACTCCCTTGTCATCACCTCTCTTCTCCAGGGCTCTGGCCACCAGCTGGGCCCTTGCCTCCAAGGCTGTCAGCCAGGCATTGGGTCAGCAGGACGGGAAGGGAAGATCTAGGTGGAGCTGAGTTCGGTAGAAGAGAGAGGACTGAGCAGAGTGACCCCCACACATGCGTGTGCTCGCGTGGGCGCGCACACACACACACACACACCCCAGTCTGGTCAGCTCTCCTGGCCTTTCACAGTCTCTCCCCAAGGGCCCCTTCTCCCCACAATCTGATGGACTTCCCAGCCCTCTCCCCTCTGTATCCCCATTTCCCTTTCCAGCTCAGGGCCGGTGGTAAACCAGCTGAGACCTTCACGACACCCAATGGCACAAGCACTAACACTGCCTCCATTTTACAGCTGCCATGACTGAGGCCCAGGTAAGACTTGCTTGAGGTCACAGCTCATTAGTCCAAAATTAAAACTCAGGTCTGTCTGATACTTTCCCCGTCCAGGCAGATTCTGACCCTGTCTCCTGAGTGTCCCTTCCTGGATGGACCCCATTTAGCTGGGTATCTACATGGTAGGGGATCATGTGCCACTGTGCCCTGAGGGGCATTACATCAGCATGGGGATCAGGGGTTCCAGGGGAGAAGGGCTCTTCCTCAGGAATCCACTTTGCCAGCCGTCACCTCCCTTCTTGGGGGCAGGAACAGGCATTAGTGTGGCAAGAAAGGAGGCAGCAGGACTCAGAAGCCAAAGCACTAAGTAGGACAATGGCAGCAGGTAGGGGAGGGATGGGGGGTACAAATGGCTACGGCAAGGACTTAGGAAGGAGAGGGGAGCCTTCAGGGGCAGTTCCCATTCCCCAAAACCCCAAGAAAACCCCAGTCAAGGGTGCTCCATTGTCCTGAAGTCCCCGTTCCCCCTTCTTATCCACCCCCCAAACCTGAATTCACCTCTTTAGAAGACCAGTTCCTGCACACCCAGCCTGGGGGTTTCTGCATTCCTCCCTCAGTCTTGGGAGAGGGGACAGGGGAGACCCAGAGACAAGGGGGAGATCTAGAGGCAGCTTGCAAGGAGGCTGGGCAGAGGAGGCCCGAAAGGGAGGCAGGCCTGCCTGGCCAGAAGCCACCTTCCAGATGAGCTCACACACATACTTTCCACCCTGGCCCAGGGCCGATGCCTGAGCGCCTTCCAGGCCAGCCTTCCCCCGTCAGGCCCAGCCCCTCTGGCCTCCCCGTCCCTCACTAGTCCTGGCCCCAGAGGTTCCACAACAGGCTGGGGCGCCCCAGACCAGAGCTGTCACCACATTGTAGGAGAGAAGCTTCTTCTGCTTCCATGTTGAGGCCAGCTCTCCCCCACCCCCCCAACACACACACCCATCCCTTATTCCTCCAGGGGGTCCTCTGGGGGCTTAGAGGAGGAAATCACCTTCCTGTCCCTAAAGACCCACAGCTGGGTAAGGAGCGGCAGTAGAGGGGGCAGAAGAGGTGTCAACACTACAGTGGACTGGCAGAGGAGTTCCTTTTAAGTACCTGAAGGAGCTTATTGACTCAGGGGTCAGGCCAGATCTGGAAGCTGGCTCACCATGGGTCACATCCTGCTCACTCACTGGATTTCCCGATAGGGGCACTTCCCCGGGCTGGGGCAAGATGGGGTCATGAGGTCTGGGTGAGACAAGGCCCGGCTGACCACAAAGCACAGATGGGGCGGGAGGGTGATGGGACGCCAGTGTCTCCGAAGCCCTAAGGCAGTGGTCAGTAAACTCTTTAGTCAACAGAGCCAAATGTAAACAGTACAACGATTGAAATTTCTTTTGAGAGCCAAATTTTTTAAACTTAAACTTCTTCTAACACTGTTCTTCTTCAAAATAGACTCGCCCAGGCCGTGGTATTCTGTGGAAGAGCCACACTCAAGAGGCCAAAGAGCTGCATGTGGCTGGAGAGCCACAGTTTGCCAACCACAGGCCTGTCTCTGTCTCTCTCTGTCTCTCTCTGTCTCTCTCTGTCTCTGTCTCTCTCTCTCTCTCTCACACACACACACACACACACACACACACACACACACACAACAGGCTCCAACTCATGTTGAGCCCGCCTGTGGTCAAAGACATCACCCTTTGTACAGCTTCCAGAGACATGTAGCCCCAGGCCAGAAAGAGCCAGAGAGAGGATCAATTTCCAAAAATGCTCTCCTAGGCCACTCAGTGCCTGGTTCTGTGCTAGGAGCGTGGCTGCCTGACCATATGTCCTGGATCCAATAATACCTTCTGAGGTTCTGTGAGTTAGTATATTCAGACATGACAATTTGTCTCACTTTGCATTCCAAAAATACGGCCACTGCAAGTGATGACACACCCGGCCATTGCCCTCCCAGGCCCTAACGGTGTCATCCTGTCAAGGAATGACTACGATTTATAATGATACCAGCCTCCTCACAGCCACTGGACAAACATGCACCGTCCTTCCTTCCTTTTCTTTTCTTTTAATATATTTTTATTGATTTTTGGAGAGAGGAAGGGAGAGGGGTAGAGAGGTAGAAACATCGATGAGAGAGGCCATCGAATGGCCGCCTCCTGTGTGGCCCCCCACTGAGGATTGAATCCGCAGCCCAGCATGTGCCCTGACCGGAACTCGATCCAGCTCTTGGCTCCTGGGTCCACACTCAACCGCTGTCCTTACTTTTCTCTTTTTCTTCCTTTTTTTAATATATTTTTATTCACTTCAGAAAGGAAGAGAGAGGGAGAGAGATAGCAACATCAATCTGCTGCCTCCTGCACACCCTCCCCTGGGGATCGTGCTCGCAACCCCAGGGATACGCCCTTGATCTGAATCGAACCGGGCGCTAGGCAGACAGAAGCTCCTAATTTAATAAAAACGTGCTGACGTGAATTGCCAATAAGAGCTGCGACATACAGACGCAAACAGTGGCACCTGTGAATATGTAAGCACCATATATATATATATATATATATATATATGCACATAAGATTATGCCTAATCACTAGTGAATACGTAAGTTTGAAAACAATGGGGCTGTCTAGCTAAACTTACTTCATGTCTGTAAACCCTATTTCTGCAACATTGCTGTATTTCACCTCAACCTTTAAAAAGTTAAAAACCCGAAGGAAAACGCCCTGGCCAGTGTGGCTCGGGTTCGGGCATCATCCTGCACGCGGAAAGGTTCCTGGTTCTCATGCGGGGGGGGGGGGGCCCGGGGGAAGGGGGGCGGGGAGGGGGGGGGCGAGGGGAGGGGGGGGGCGGGCGGGTGTGCAGGAGGCAGCCAATCCATGTTCCACTCTCACTTCGGTGTTTCTCTCTCTAAAAAAAGTATATACATATTTTTTTACATAAAATATTTTTTAAAGAAAAATATATTGAGGTAAAGAGATCGGGAACTCCAGAACCACTACTTTGACCCGAATAAGGCTCGTCCTTGTGTGTGGACCCTCCCCGCCAGCCTTCCCTTAAGTGGGAGCGGTCAGTACTCTGTTGTGTCAGCCTAGCTCAGTGGTTGGCAAACCGCGGCTCGCGAGCCACATGCGGCTCTTTGGCCCCTTGAGTGTGGCTCTTCCACAGACACCACGTTCGGGTGCACACGTACAGTGCAGTGCGATGGAAGGAGGATCCTAATTAAGTTAAAAACAATGTACCTACCTATATAGTTTTAAGATTTAAAAATTTGGCTCTCAAAAGAAATTTCAATCGTTGTACTGTGATATTTGGCTCTGTTGACTAGTGAGTTTGCCGACCACTGGCCTAACTCTTCTGAAAATATCAATTCTTCCCAGTGCCCTCCAAGTTCAGCCTGCGGCTGAATCTGGAGGGCCCAGCAGCAGGGTCTCTGCTACACCCCTGTAAGCTCCATTCCAGTGGTCCCCAGTCTCTCCTCCACGCTATTGGCCTGCACTTACTAGTAAGTTCTGGGAAAGCTGGAGAAGGCGCCCAGAAACCCATCCTTCTCTGTCAGGGGGCGCACGCAACCTCTCTGCAGCTGAGAACCGCTGGGCAAGTTTTGCAAAGTGATAGCTCCCCCTTGTGATGGGTAATGGTACTGCAAGCCAAGACTGAAGAAAGATGCAGAGGCAAAGCCAACCGCCCCACTCCTACCCCAGGACCACAGATGCCACCAGCCTATCCCTTCCCCCTTTCCACTTTCCATGTATCCCCCTAGACACCTGTACTTAAAGGGGTGGGGCTATGGTGCGACAGGATGACAAGCCTTAGTCTTACAGCTGCAGAGAAGGAAAAGTCAGAGTTTCTGTCTCCAGTCACTGGGGCGGGGGTAGCGAGGGCGGGGGGAGTGGGAGTGCTCGAATAACTCCCAGAAGGAAGAGCGAGTTGGCCGGGTATGGGACAGAGGGAGACACTTTGGAACTCTTCAGAGCTCTCCGAGTTGTCACACTGCCCCCCTCTGGATACCTCAGACACTGACCACTCCAGGGTGTCTGTCGCATAGGCTCCTGGGTGGGGGTCCAGGTGGATCTGTGCTCCTGAAGCTCAGAATGCTGTGGCAGAACCCCCTCTAGCCAAGGCAAGCAGGCTTCTGTGGCTCCCTTTCTAAGGGTGGGGCATTGCTGTGACACTCCTCTGAGGCCTTTGGAGATCATGCCCAGGCCTCTTGGGGAAGGGTGGGGGATGGCTCTAACCTGTACACATCCTCCTAAATTCATCCTCACCCTGGACCAGAAGAATCCTTTAATCCCGTTCTCACACTTAAAAGGTTCTTAAATTTTATAGTTTAAAAAATGCCTGTAGGTGTTCTGTGAATAGCACTCTATTATTGCTCTATGCTAAAAGTTCCATTTGTTTAAATGTAAACATTTTAAATATACCAAATATTTTCAAAACCACCTTAGTATTAATTTTGTAATATACTAGGGGCTCTCACAATGGACATGACTCCAAAGGGTGTCCCCAACCTCACATCCCATTCTCTTCCAAAGCACAAGGCAACCATATGGTAGAGTCTTCAACTTCTCCATTCCCTTCAAACACAGAGGTTTCCCCATCTTGAAAAGCTCTCTCCTGGATACTGCTGCAGTCTTGGATGATTTCCCCAATTGCCCTCTTTTCTCTCAAGCCAAAGATATTCAAAAGCTGTCTGCATTCCTTTTCCAGTCCGCTCTTTTTACCCCAACCTCAACATCTGCATCCCAACCCAGGATATCCAGACATTTACTGAAACTGCTCCTTAAAAGGCCTTCCTGAACCTTTTTCTTCCCACTCAGGCCTTTTCCTTTTATTTTTTTTTCCAGCATCAATTTATTTTTCCTAGAATTTGTATACAATAACTGCAGCAAGACAATGCTCACCTCACTTTAGGTTCTTAAACTATCTCAGCATTTGTAAATGTGAATTCACATTGCAGTAAAACTGGGAAACCAAAGTTTGACATACCAACAAATTTACTCAATATTGATATAACTACAAAATTTTATATGTTAACACGTGGCCTTATTAACAGAATTTGGCCTTTAGATACTAGCTTACAGCACAAAGTTACTCTTTGCTTACCTGTCCTAACCTATTTAATGTTACACCAACAAACCCCCTTTCCCATAGCTTTTATCATGAAGAGAGAGGAGATTCCTCCCTTTAAGTGGTGGGGGGGGAGTTCCCACCCAGAAGAAAATGTTAACAGAACTAGCCAATTGTATAACACTGGAAATAGGTCATGGGCAACTCTGAAGTCTTTTACCTAAGTAGTAAGTATAACAGAAAATTACAGTGTTGACCAAAAGAACACACAGGTTTCTCATTAAACTTTGTTATTTTAATGGGTCTCAAAATTCTGTGACAGATTTTTGGTCATGTTGTTTCCATTAAAAAAAAAAAATACTGATTTTAAAAACTGCCACACACTCCAAAGAACCAAATCGACCACAAAACATTCTCTGTTCATTCTGAAGATTTTATGATGTATTGTCATCATTTACAAGTCTTTTACTATTAAATGGCCAATTGAGACAAACAGTTCTAAGACTTTCTTCCACCCCTGCGTAAGACTGGGGTGGCAGGTTTGGGAAATATTCATTTAGCCTTCTGCGCTCTCTTGGCAGACCTGGTGACTTTGCCAGCTCCAGCTGCCTCCTTGTCCACAGCTTTGATGACACCCACAGCAACTGCCTGTCTCATGTCACGAACGGCGAAACGGCCCAGAGGAGGGTAGTCGGAGAAGCTCTCCACACACATGGGCTTTCCATGAATCATATAAACAATGGCAGCATCACCAGATTTCAAAAACTTAGGGCCAGCTTTTTCCCCCAGACAACCATCGGTCTTCTCCTTCAGCTCAGCAAATCTGCAAGCAATGTGAGCAGTGTGACCACCCAGCACAGGTGCATGTCCAGCTCTGGTCTGGCCTGGGTGGTTCAGGATGATCACCTGAGCTGTGAAGCCAGCTGCTTCCACTGGCGGGTCATTTTTGCTGTCACCAGCCACATTGCCACGGCAAACATCTTTGAGAGACCTTCTTGACATTGAAGCCCATATTGTCCCAGGAAGAGCTTCACTCACAGCTTCATGGTGCATTTCAACAGACTTTACTTCAGTTGTAACATTGACCAGAGCAAAGGTGACCACCAGCCGGGCTTCAGAACACCAGTCTCCACTCGGCCCACAGGGACAGTACCAATACCACCAAATTTGTAGACATCCTGGAGGGGCAGACGCAGGGGCTTGTCAGTTGGACGAGTTGGTGGCAGGATGCCATCCAGAGCTTCAAGCAGTGTGGTTCCACTGGCATTGCCATCTTTACGGGTGACCTTCCCTCCCTTGAACCAAGGCATATTGGCACTTGGCTCCCGCATGTTGTCACCATTCCAACCAGAAATTGGCACAAATGCTACTGTGTCACTGTTGTAGCCAATTTTCTCAATGTAGGTGCTGACTTCTTTAACAATTTCCTCGTATCTTTTCAGGCTCAATCCCCAGTAGAGGGCATGCAGGAGGCAGCTGATCAATGATTCTCACTCATCATCGATGATTCTCTCTCTCTCTCTCCCTCTCCCTTCCTCTCTGAAATCAATAAAAAAATATTTTTAAAGAAAAGAATTCTGGGCTGTAAAAACCAGTGTGGATTGAAGCTCAGTGAACAGAGGATGCTGGAGACCCAGCTGTTCCTCTTAGAAAGCCAGCACCACAAACTGAACGTACAAGGCCCTGCTTCCTCTGAGCTCTAGCACCAGGGTAAGGCTCTGGGGAACACAGACTCATAGGAGGAGGAACTAGATTGTCTGGCATTGGGGCAGGAACTCAGGGGCAGCTTTCTCCCAGACAGAAGTGGGAAAAGAAAAAATATGAACAAGCTCTATCCAGTCTGGCTCAATGGATAGAGCGTTGGCCTGCAGACGGAAGGGTCCTGAGTTTGATTCCAGTCAAGGGCACATGCCTAGGTTGCAGGCTCAGTCCCCTTGGGAGGTGTACAGGAGGCAGCTGGTCAATGAATCTTGCTCATCATTGATGCTTCAATCTCTCTCTTCCTCTTCCTTCCTCTCTGGAATCAATAAAAATGTTTTTTTAAAACTATGTGAACAAAATGGCAACAAATACATACCTATCAACAATTAAATCTAAAAATCAAAATCAAATAAAAAATCTAGTGAACAGAATAAACTAATGAATAACATAGAATCAGAGGCATGGAAATGGAATACACTGATGATTCTCAGCTGAAAGTGGGGGGGGGGGGGGAGGTGGGAAGAGATTAAACAAAGATTTTATATGCATACTAGAGGCCCTGTGCATAAAATTCGTGCACAGGAGGGAGGCGAGTGGGGTGGGGTGCTCCTCAGCCCAGCCTGTATCCTTTCCAATCTGGGACCCCTTGAGGGATGTCTGACAGCCTTCTCACAATCCAGGACTGCTGGCTCCAAACTGCTTGCCTGCCTGCCTCCCAGATTGCCCCTAACCACTTCTGCCTACCAGCCTGATCACCCCTAACTACTCCCCTGCCAGCCTAATTGATGTCTAACTGCTCCCCTGCAGCCTGTTTGCCCCCAACTTCCCTCCTCTGCTGGCCTAGTCACCCCTAACTGTCTTTCCCTGAGGCTTGATCACCCCCAACTGCCCTCCCTTGCAGGCCTGGTCCCTCCCAACTGCCCTCCCCTGCTGGCCTGATGGCCCACAACTGCCTTCCCTCAAAGGCCTGGAACCTCCCACTATCCTCCCTTGCTGGCCATCTTGTGGTGGCCATCTTGTGTTCACATGGGGGCAGGATCTTTGACCACATAGGGGCAGCCCTCTTGTGTGTTGGAGTGGTCAATCTGCGTATTATTCTTTTTATAGAGGCCTGGTGCATGGGTGGGGGCCAGCTGGTTTGCCCTGAAGAATGTCCCAGATCAGGGTGGGGGTTCCCTTGGGGTGTGGGGCGGCCTGGGTGAGGGGCCTGTGGAGGTTTGCAGGCCATGCCCCCCAGTGACCCAAATGGAGGCCTTGGGATCTGGGATTAATCTATGTCTAAAATTGAAACTTTGTAGCCTAGAGTGGAGGCCTAGGCTGGCAATGGCAAACTGAAAGCTTTGCTTCCTCCATTGCCAGAGAAACCCAAGCCTCCCTCCTACTCTCAGTGGCAGCAGCCATTTTGATTGGGGTTTATTTGCATAATTTGCTCCTGATTGGCTGGTGGGCGTGTTTTGTGGGCATGGCTTGATTGAAGGTACAGTCTATTTGCATATTACTCTTTTATTAGATAGTATATGCAGTACCTATAGACAAAAACAATAGGGTGGCGTGGCAGGAACTGGGTGGAGGGTAGCAATGGAGGTGAAAAAGAGGGACATCTGTAATAATCTCAACAATAAAAATTAAGAGAGAATTTGGAGGGACAGTGTTCAAAGGACAGTGCCATATAAATTCAGTATCTGGCATCATTGGTTTTCACAGCTTTCATGCATGTTAAACTTGTTTCTTAACTGATTTTGAGTACAAGGACACATTGATTTGTTGTTCCACTTATTTATGCATTTGTTGACTCTTTCTTAAAAATATATCCTGTTAAGAGTTTATTAAGAAATTTTGTTTCACCCTAGCCAGCTTGCCTCAGTGGATAGAGGCCTTCGGACTGATGGGTCATGGGTTCAATTCTGGTCAAGGGCACATGCCTGGGTTGTGGGCTCGATGCCCAGGAAGGGGCATGCAGGAGGCAGTCAATCAACGATTCTCTTGAATCATTGATGTTTCTCTCTCTCTTTCCCTCTCCCTCTCTGAAATCAATAAAAATATGTTAAAGAAAAAGAAATTTTGTTTCACAGGCCACACAGAAATAAAAGGATTATGTACAGGCTTTCAGGAAACAAGCAGAGAGCTGAGGAGGGCCAAGATGAGTCTAGACTCTAGGGCTTTGGTGGTGCAATCCTGATGGAGGGGGGCCCACATTCCTGGAGGGGACATGCCCATTGGAGTTTCTCATCCAGGGGGGATCCCCTCTGGGGGACCCATGGGAGGCCTCATACCAGAAGGTGGGCCCATTACACTTGGAGGGGGTGCCTCTCAGCCCATAGGTGGGGGAGGATCTCCACAGCCCGGTGGGTACTGGGTTGGGGCTCCTGCAGTACTAGTTGTGGCAGCAGCTGCAACAGTGCCTCTGGCTTGTGGGCTCATCACCTGTTGGGATGGCCCACCAATCCCACGAACTGGCTTGGAGGGGGCGGGGGGCCTGGGTCATGGAAACAGCAGCTGGAGTGCCTCTGCCAGAAGCCCTCCAGCAAGTGGCACTCAGGGCAATGTCAGTATCTTTGGGAGGAAGTCCCTCCACTGTCATTGAGACCAGGTTCTCCCCCTCGAAGTGGCGCCAGCCCGAGGACTGACTTCTTTCTCTTTCAGCTTGTGTTGAGTTCTTTGGCTTGATCTTCCTGAATCCATCACAATCACATAGGATCAAATTCATATGCTTGAATGGATGCAGACAACAGGGGGTGATGGTGAGGGCATGTTTGGAGGGGGCAATGGTGGGGGGTAAGAACACATATATAATACCTTAATCAATAAAGAAAAAAATTCAATGCTGGTCGAAGCCTTGAAGGTGCCAATGAAGATACAACTGTCTTGCAGGATGTACCTCATCCTGTAGTCCCGTGGTCGGCAAACTGCGGCCCGAGAGCCACAGGCAGCTCTTTGGCCCCTTGAGTGTGGCTCTTCCAAGGCCTGGGAGAGTCTATTGTGAAGAAGTGGCATTAGAAGAAGTTTAAATTCTAAAAATTTGGCTCTCAAAAGAAATTTCTATCGTTGTACTGTTGATATTTGGCTCTGCTGACTAAGGAGTTTGCCGATCACTGCAGTGTAGTCCATGTGCTGCAGCATCTTGCTGCTCTTGCCCACAGTCACGGTGGCAGTTC
Source organism: Antrozous pallidus (assembly GCA_027563665.1). Classification (NCBI taxonomy): domain Eukaryota; kingdom Metazoa; phylum Chordata; class Mammalia; order Chiroptera; family Vespertilionidae; genus Antrozous; species Antrozous pallidus. The sequence goes on along the minus strand of CM050515.1, from coordinate 33,726,543 downwards.
TGATGGCTCCGATTCCCTCCGGGTTCGCCTGTGCCAAGGCCTGCCCCTCCAGTAGCACACTTCCGGCCACTACGACCAGCACTGGACAATTCCTGTGAGCCCTGACTAGGGATCCAGTCCACAACCTTGGCATATCAGGATGCTGCTCCAACCAACTGAGCTACCTGGCCAGGGCATAAACCTGGTATTTTTACTGATATAGTTGTTGCTTTTTAAAGAGCCCAGCAGGTGTAGCTCAGTGGTTGAGCATCGACCCATGAACCAAAAGGTCACCGGTTTGATTCCTGGCTGGAGCACATGCCTGGGCTTCCAGCTTGATCCCCAGTATGGGGTATGCAGGAGGCGGTTGATGGATGTTTCTACTTCACTATCTCTCTCCCTTCCTCTTCTCTAAAAGAATCAATAAAACATATTCTTTTAAAAAATAATTTGGGGGGACACAAACATTCAGACCATAGCACCTTGGCTCTGCACATACCTCTAGTTTCCTCAACTATAAAACAAGGACAAAAATAACACAAACTTCCCAGAGGTATGGTGAGGATTATATGAGAATATATGTGAAGTACTTTGAACAGAGCTGAGCATATGATGAATACTCTATAAAAGTTATATGTTGCCATTTGGAAAACTAAGCACTTGCCCATTTTCCACTGCTTCCATATTTTTCATAATTCTTTAAAGAGTTCCAAGAACATCTCCATAGGCCTATTCCTAAATGTACTTAATGGTTGATGTGATTTATGTGAGGTTGGACACTTAAAATCACTAAGTAAATTAAAGTTTAAACTCATTATAAGTACCTTGGTCCTCATTAATTTCTTCCTCATCTTATTTTTTTGGCTTGAATTCACTCTTTTTCTCCCCCCACTCCCTGGCCACAGTTATTTTAAGAAAAACAATTTTAAATATAATAATGTTACATACAATAAACCTTAATATTTCAAGAAAAACTATCTTAAATATAGTAATGTTACATGCAATAAACATTACTATTTAAAGAATAAAAGAATTTTAAGTATAACAATATTCCCAAAACTGTACTAACATAGTATAATATCACAAAAGTTGTAGGACATATTAATATTCTACAAATAACAGAATTACTTCTATTATATTCTAGAACATTTTCCCCCTGTGGCTCTATTTTTCTTCCTCAGTTTATGTTGTTCATTATATTCCACAAATGAATGAAATCATGATATTTATCTTTCTCCAACGGGCTTATTTTATTTAGCATGCTTTTAAAGTCTATTTTGTTGGCTATGAGTATTGCTACTCCACCTTTTTTTTTTTCTTTTCCATTTGTATGGAAATTTTTTTCCCCAATCCCTTTACTTTCATCCTGTGTCTTTTGTTTTGAGGTGGATCTCTTGCAGACAGCACATAGTTGGGTCATGTTTTTGTATCCATTCAGCTACCCTACATCTTTTGATTGAAGCATTTAATCCATTTACATTTAGGGTTACTATTGAGAGGTACTTATCTATAGCTATTTTAATTGTTTGGCTAGGTTTCTCTTTCTGTTTCTTCTTCTCGGCAATCCCTTATAGCAACCCTTTAGCATTTCTTGTAGTGCTGGCTTGGTGATGATGAACTCCTTTGTCTGGGAAGCTCTTTATTTGACCATCTATTTTGAATGATATCCTTGCTGGATATAGTAATCTTGGTCTCAGATCTTTGCTTTCCATTATCTTGAGCACTTCATGCCATTCCCTTCTGGCCTGAAGAGTTTCTGATGAGAAATCAGATGTCAGCTTTATGGGAACTCCTTTGTAGGTAAATTTTATTTTCTCTTGTTGCCTTTAAGATTGTCTTTAATTTTTGGCGTTTTAATTATGATGTGTCTGGGTGTGGGTCTCTTTAGGTTCTTCTTGTTTGGGGGTTCTCTGTGCCTCCTGAACTTGTGTGACTTTTTCCTTTTACCAGGTTAGGGAAGTTTTCTACCATTATTTCTTCAAACACCTTCTATGTTCCTTTTTCCCTTTCTGCCTCTTCTGGCACACATACTATTCTAATATTGTTATGTTTCACATTGTCCCACAACTCCCTTAAAGTGTCCTCCTGTTTCTTAATTGTTTTTTCTTTTTGGTTTTTAATTGAGTGATATTTTCAATTCTGTCTTCCAATTCACTGATTCGATCCTCAGCTTTCCCTAATACACAGTGTATTCCTTCCAATGTGTTCTTTGTTTGCGTTATGTCATTTTTTTTTTATCTCCGACTGTTCTTTTTTCATAGTTACTATATCTTTTTATCTGAATTCTGTTTCAGATAAATTTCTTTTCTTTAATATATTTTATTGATTTTTCACAGAGAGTAAAGGAGAGGGATAGAAAGTCAGAAACATCGATGAGAGAAATCTATCAGCTGCTTCTTGCACACCCCCTACTGGGTACATGCCCTTGACCAGAATCAAACCTGGGACCTTTCAGTCCGAAGGTCAACACTCCATCCACTGAGCCAAACCTGTTTCAGCAGGGAATTTTTATGCATTGGTCCTTTAAGTGGGTACCTGAACTTGCAGCTGCCACTCCCTGGCAGAAAGCACCCCACTGCTTTTCACAGCTAGATGTTATGTGCTCTCTGCTGGGGAGCCCAGCTTCAGGATTAGGTCACAGAGTTCTCAGTGGCCACCCCACCCCCACCCCTGCAGCTGAGATCTCTCTCTGGGACTTCAGTTGCTGTCTGTGGGAGCCTGGCCAACCCTTTCATGCCTCAGCCCCTCCTACCAGTCTCTATTCGATCTCCACCTTGGGTCCTTGAGTATCAGGGTTCTCTTCTGTGAGTTTTCCATTGATTATTCAGGAAGCCTTTCTGTATTTCCATTATAATTCCAGCTTGGTCCTGGGAGTATGTCCATGCAGCATCTTCCTACTCTGCCATTTTTTTAAAATTCACTCTTAAAAATGTCTGGCACAGTGTCTTGCACTTGTAAGTTAGTCTAGTAAATATTTATAGAATGAAAGTCTGTTTTACCCTGGTGCCGTTTCTGGATGATGATGTTGGTGGTAATGATGATGATTGCTCCTATTTCCTGAAAATTTTTGTTTATTCAGCTCCTCAGACCATGAACTCCCTTCCTTCTTCCCCTGCCCCCAACAACTTTTCCAGGTTTCCCACCATCTGTCTTGCTTCCTTTCCACATTTTTTAACTACCCTCATACTGGATCCCATGGGTACTCCCAATGGCTTTATGTTTTTTTACTTATTTTTTTTAATCCTCACCCCAGGATAATTTTTAATGTTTTCTTTATTTATTTGTTTTTAGAGAGAGGAAGGGCGAGGGAAAGAGAGAGAGAAACGTTGACAGAGAGGAACATTACTGATGGATGGGCTGCCTCCTTCATGCCCCTCCCCCTTCCCGCCCACCCGGGATCCAGCCTGAAACCCAGACATGTGCCCTGACCAGAATATAACCTGCAGCCTTTTGGTTCCTGGGTTGACACTCAACCTCTGAGCCACACCAGCTGGGCCACCCCAGGATATTTTCCATGGATTTATAGAAAGAGAGGAGGGGGAAAGCGAGAGAGACAAAGATGGATGTGAGAGAGACACACTGGTTGGTTGCCTCCCTTACAAGCCCTGACCGGGACAGGGATGGAGCCTGCAATCCAGGTGTGTACCCTTGCCTGGGAACAGAACCCGTGACCTGTAGGTCTGTGGGCTGACAGTCTAACCACAGAGGAAAACGAGCTAGTGCTGACTTTTTAATTTAGGTATCTGACCTCTCTTTCCAACGAGAATGAAAGTTCCTTGAAGCTAAAGTGAAGTCTTAAGAGTTCCAGGCATATGCCAAGTATCCAGCATAGAGAACACAACCAGGCAATCTACTAAAAGCTCCATAATGGTCCTAAAAATTAAAATTAAAATAGTTTTCATTTCCCCAACCTTTTTGCCCTTCTTCCCTTTGCTCAACACCCTCCTCCCATAGTCAGGATTCTGTTTCACCCCCCATTAATCCCAAGGGCTGCAGTAGAGTGCAGGGGGAGACAGGCCTGGGTCCAGGTCAAACCTTTCAGTATTGACTAGATCCACGACCTTGGGCAAAATACTTAACCTTCCTGTACCCGGAGTTTCCTTATATGTAAAATGAGAGTAACAATAGAATCTTACCTCACAAGATTGTTGAGAGAAATAAAAGAGCAAACATTTAAAAAGTGCAAAAAAAATAAAAAGGTGAAATGTGAGAAAAAAAAAAACTCAAAAGGTGTTTGCTATTGGTACTGTTTACTAACACTACCAACAATGTCACAAAAAATCGGTAACCTCAAGCCCACATAAATTAGAAATATCTCCTGTGACTAATTGTAATAATACTAGCAATACTAGTAATACTGGTTATTACCAGGCATGGCACACTTCCTATGTGCTCACCTGGCATTATCTCCCTAAAGGAATGAATGACAACATCCTCACGAGGGAGATGCACTATTATTATCCCCATTTTCGACCGAGAGGGGAGGTCATTTCCTCACGATCTCAACGCCAGCAAGTGGGAAAGGCACAGGTACTCCTTCATCCGCCATTGACGGAGTCCCGCCCGTCCCGGCCGGAGGAAAACAGGAAGTTTCGGTTCCCCGAGCAGAGGCGGGGCGGGCGGCGTGACGGGTAAACAAACAGCCGGGCGAGGGCAGGTCTGAAATGCCCTCCCTGCCCGCCGCGCGGCGCTCCCGGACGCGGCCGGGGCGGCCTGGAGCTCAGGGGCCGAGGAAAGCAGCGGCCTTTTGACAGACGTGTCCGGTGACAGACGGGGCTCGCCGGCCGGGGACACCCAGCCGGGCTGAGACCCGAGGCCGCGCTCAGCCCCGGAGCCGGTCGGGCCGGCGGGCAGGGCCGGGAGGGGTTAAGGCGCGCGGCTGGGCGGGGCGCGCGGCGGGCAGAGGTGGGGCCCGGCCCGGCCCGCCCCCGCCCCCGCCCCGCCCGCTGCTCCAACCCGGGCCGGGCTGGGGTGCCGCCCGGGCGAGGGCCGGGAGTTGGGCCGCGGCGCGTCCCCGTTCCCGTCCCCGTCCCCGTCCCCTCCGCGCTCTCCCGCCGCGCTCCGCAGACGGACGCGCTGGGGAAGGTGAGCCGCCTGGGCCGGCCGCGCAGGCGGCAAAGTTTGGCTCCAAGAGGAAGTGGCCTCCGGCTCCGGCCCCGGCTCCGGCAGGTGGCGGCCGGGCCTGGCCCCCGGCGCTCGCGGCCTGCGGACGGGCTCCGGGCGAGGGTGCGCCCGGACGGGGCCTCGAGCTGATCGCCGGGCTTCGGGAGCCGCCTTCGAGCGAGAGCAGAGAGAGCGGAGAGGAGAGCGAGCGGCCGCCCGGAAGGCAACTCCGAAGTTGGCGAGAGGCGCCGCCCCTGCGCTCGGCCCGCCGCCCCGCCCCCCGCCCTGGCACCCCGAGCCCCGGCCGAGCGGCCCGAGCCATGGAGCCCCCTCGGGGAGGCGGCCCTGCGGGGCCTGGACGCGCGGAGCGGCGCCTCCTCCCCACGGGGTAGACGACGGAAGCTGCCGAACCTCTGCCCCGCCGGGCCGCTCAGGATGCCGCCGGTCACCCTCCTCTTCCTCCTCCTGGGTGAGAGACGAACGAAACTCCCCTCCCGCCCCGACCCACGCCCCCGGGCTGTCACCCCAGACGCTCTAGCGCCCTTCCTCCTCCTCCGCGGTCCCTCGCCCTCCGCGGCCGGCCCGAGCCCCCGCCTCCGGCTGCCCCCAGCGCTGCCTGCCCAGCCCCCGGGAAGCCTCCAGTCGACGCCCTCAGCCCTCATCCTCCCTCTGGCTCCCCCGGGGCTCCGCACCCTCCCCTCAGGCCACGCTGCCCGAGGTCGCGTACTGCAGTCACCCCCCCCCCTCCGGCACCCCTTCCCACAAACTGGCCGGAAGTCCGGGCGGCTCCCTTTCCTCCCGGTCGTACAGGTGGAGCAGAGTCTAAGTGACCCCTCTCCGGCCCTTTCTCGCTCTTCCTCTAGGAGGCGCGCTGGCCCATCCAGACCGGATCGTTTTCCCAAATCCTGGTGAGTGGATGGATGATGCCTCTGGGGACTGGGGGCTTGGTCAAAGGAGGGAAGCACCACGAGAAGGAGTCTCTCTTCCCTGAATTCTTACGGTACCTGCGTAGTTTTTGAGTGAAATTATCCACCCTTTATTTTACCGATGGGGAAACTGAGACCCTCAGTTGTGAACCCTCACCTGGTACTTAAGTACTATTTTGTTTTTCCCCCAGCCGCCATGCTTGATCTCCCTAGCCAGAACGTGGTCACCCTGAGGCTAGAGACAGTATTTTCGGTTCCTCCTGGTCCAAGGGCTGACACAAAGCAGACATCAGATTGTCTATACTGTTGATACTTAAGGTGAAGCTATGATGCTTGTGGGAGGAAGGGGACCCACTGAAGATTATGACTGTATCAAGTATGGATGGGAGGGGAAGCTTATATGCTCCTTCTTGAGGAGCCCAGGCCCTTCGGGGCCTCAAGTCTGGGGAGGGATAGGATGGTAACAGACTCTCAGCCAGTGTCTCTGCCTCTCACCAGCCTGTGAAGACCCTCCTGCAGTGCTCTTGGAAGTACAGGGCACCTTACAGAGGCCCTTGAGCCGGGACAGCCACAGCTCCCCTGCCAACTGCACCTGGCTCATCCCTGGCAGCAAGGACCAGACTGTAACGGTCAGGTGAGCAGCAGGGCAAGACTATTCCTCTCCCCGGCTCCTCCCAGCTTCATCATGGGAAAGCCTTCGGGAGAAAACCTTCTTTGTGAAATTCCCATCCCTGTCAACGGGGAAAAGAGTAGGATTTGATTTGACATCATCCAGTGGTTCCCAGCCTTTTCTTGGCCATGCCCCACCTAAGCATCTCTAAAATCCTGATGCCCCCTATGACTTGTAATTCTTATGGAGGAATTCACATGGAGGAAGCCTAAAAGGCCATTAACAAGCTTCCAAAGAGTATGGCATCCATGAAAGAAAAAAATAAAAGAACAAAAGGATAGTTGAAGTACTGAAGAGGCTATCAGTAAGAAATTGTTTAAACGATAATCCTATGTAATAAAATCCCAGCAACTGAACGGTGGAACAACCAGAACAATTGGCCGACCAGTCACTATGATGCGCACTGGCCACCAGGGGGCAGACACTCAATGCAGGAGCTGCCCCGCGGGAGCTCCCACAGTGGGAGCAGCTGCTTAGAGGGCCCGTTCACAGCCACTCAGCTGACCAGGATGAGCAGCTGTTCCTGCAGCAGACCATCCCTGCAGGCCACACACCCCCACTTAGTGCACAAATTCCGTGCACCGGGCCTCTAGTAATAATATAAATTGTGTGAAAAAAATAGCAAATAAAGTTTCAAAACATATCGTAGAGAATTGAAATGCATGAATATGTCACAATGTATATTTATAGACTGTATATGAGACCCCTAGAACTATAAGAAATGCAAAAAATTCAGTTAATAACTCATTCCCGAATTGCCCTCCTTAAAAATTAAATTGTGCCCCACATTGGGAACCACTGGCCTCATATGTCCCAAAAGCCTGCCTTGTTCTGAACCAGACACAGTGAATTGGATCTGGATGGGGATAGACATTTAGCGTAGGTCCTGGTCATCTCTGATGGTCGACAGTCATTCTAGAAACATCCTTGGGTTTCTATATGGTTGCTCTGAGGAAGTCCTTAGTTTTTGCACATCTTTTCCTAGGACTCAGAGCTATTCCCTTATCAGCTAGAACCTTCCTCGGCCTCCCCAGATCTCTTGAGTAATCCAGGTCTCCAGGCTCCTCCAACCTTGGATTGGGCCCATGTTAATTAAGTACCTGGCTGTTTGCTTCCCACAGTTCACTTTTCATGAATTTACCCAGAAAGGGGTAGGTGAAGGGAGAGGGAAGTCTGTGCAGGGGCTTTTGGAACAGAGGGATCAAAGTGCCATGGTGATCCCAAGTCTCCCTCCCGGGCATTTGGAGGGGATGGCAAGTTCTGGTCAACTGTATGGTCAGTGCCGGTTACTGCCAACACTGTATTTGAGGGCCAGTGCTGCAACAGCTGGAAAGCACTTCTGTCATGTTGCAGTCCCAGAAGATAAGTCTGTTTTTCCATGGGAATCTGGGATATATCACATAGTCTTCAGGTGCCACTGGCCTCTGGTAGGACTAGTGCCATTGACTACGAAGGAATTTAGCTGACTGAATTTTCACTTAGCTGTGTGAATTTTGGATAAGTAGATGCTATGCTTCTGGGGGTAGAAAAGTCCTGGGGGAGGAAGAAGCCAGCAGTAGTAGCCAAGACTGTCTCACAGCCCTGGGCGGTGTGGCCCAGTTAGTTGGACCATCGACCCATCCACTAAAAAGTCTGTGGGTTCTGTTCCAGGTCAGGGCACATACCTAGGTTTCGGGTTTGATCCCCAGTTTCGGCTCATACAGAAAGCAAAGCAATTGACGTTTCTCTCTCACATTGATATTTTTGTCTTTTTCTCTCTCCATCCCTCTCTCTAAAATCAGTAGAGTATCCTCGGGTGAGGATTAACAAAAAAAGAATATCTCACATCCTGCTCTCCACCCCTGTAGGTTCCAGAAACTGCACTTGGCCTGTGGCTCAGAGCGCTTAATCCTGCGCTCCCCTCTCCAGCCACAGATCTCCCTGTGCCAGGCACCTGCCAGGCCTCTGCAGCTGCCTGGGGGCAATGTCACCATCACCTACAGCTATGCCGGGGCCAGAGCACCCATGGGCCAGGGCTTTCTACTCTCCTACAGCCAAGGTAGGCCGGGCAGGGTGTCCCTGGGCTTTTAACACAGGCAGTGGAAGCCCCAGGGAGGAGCGGGGGACACCACCAGTTCCGGTGCTTCATAGCCCTTCTGCATGGTGCCTCTGCAGATTGGCTGATGTGCCTGCAGGAAGAGTTCCAGTGCCTGAACCACCGCTGTGTGCCCTCAGCCCAGCACTGCGACGGGGTTGATACCTGTGGAGATGGCTCGGATGAGGCAGGTTGCAGTTCAGATCCCTTCCCTGACCTGATCCCTGCCTCTGACCCCACCCCACCCTGCAATCACACCTTGGAAGACTTCTATGGGGTCTTCTCCTCCCCTGGATACTCACGCCTGGCGTCAGTCTCCCACCCCCAGTCCTGCCTCTGGCTGCTGGACCCCCACGATGGCCGGCGCCTAGCAGTGCGCTTCACAGCCCTGGACCTGGGCTCTGAAGATGCAGTGCATGTGTACGACGGCTCCGGGCCCCCTGCGGCCTCCCGGCGGCTGCGCAGGCTCACCCGCTCCAACAATGGCAAGGCTGTCACCGTGGAGACGCTGTCTGGCCAGGCCGTTGTGGCCTACCACACAGTTCCTTGGAGCAGTGGTCGGGGCTTCAATGCCACCTACCACGTGCAGGGCTATTGCTTACCTTGGGACCAACCTTGCGGCTTAGGCTCTGGCCTGGGGGCCGGTGAGGGCCTAGGTGAGCGCTGCTACAGTGAGGCCCAGCGCTGTGATGGCTCGTGGGACTGTGCTGATGGCACAGATGAGGAGAACTGCCCCAGCTGCCCCCCTGGACACTATCCCTGTGGGGCTTTTGGCACCCCTAGTGCCACAGCCTGCTACCTGCCTGCTGACCGCTGTAACTACCAGACCTTCTGTGCTGACGGAGCAGACGAGAGTCGTTGCCGGCACTGCCAGCCTGGCAACTTCCGATGTCGGGACGAGAAATGCGTGTATGAGACATGGGTGTGCGACGGGCAGCCGGACTGTGCTGACGGCAGTGATGAGTGGGACTGCTCCTATGCCCTGCCCCGCAAGGTCATTACAGCGGCAGTCATTGGCAGCCTTGTGTGCGGCTTGCTGCTGGTCATTGCTCTGGGCTGCACCTGCAAGCTCTATGCCATTCGCACCCAGGAGTACAGGTCAGCTGGCTTTAGAGGAGTGGGGACTGCGGGTGAGACAGGCCGTGCTGCCACGAGAGACCAGGAGGGTGCCATGTGGGGACAGGTTCGGGGATCAGCCTGTGGGTGGGCTCCGGGGCTTTCCAGACTGGGAAAAGAGGTTCTTTGAGGAAAGAGCAGGTCTATCTTCTGAAAGCCCCTCAAGGAAGGAGGGGACCTCAGATGACTTTGGGGGAACCGTGGTTAGTTTCAGTGGTCCTGTCCTGGGTGTGGTGGGAAGAGGCCTGTCCAGGCTGGGACAGGCTACTGAAGCTGGACCACCTGTGACTGAACAGCCCTCCTTCCTTCCAGCATTTTTGCCCCCCTCTCCCGAATGGAGGCTGAGATTGTGCAGCAGCAGGCACCCCCCTCTTATGGGCAGCTCATTGCCCAGGGCGCCATCCCGCCTGTGGAGGACTTTCCTACAGAGAATCCTAATGATGTAAGTCACTACCCTCAACCCTCGCTCATCCTGCCCCCAACTCCCCTGTGGCCCTGCCGCTGTCCCTTCCTCCTCTCGGGCTTCTGGCCCTCATCCCTCCGACTGATGTCTCCTCCTATCCTTGCAGAACTCAGTGCTGGGCAACCTGCGTTCTCTGCTACAGATCTTGCGCCAGGATATGACTCCAGGGGGTGCCTCAGGTGCCCGCCGCCGCCAGCGGGGGGGCCGTACTGTCCGCCGCCTGGTACGCCGCCTCCGCCGCTGGGGCCTGCTTCCTCGAACCAACCCCTCAGCCCGAACCCCTGAGACCAGATCCCAGGTCACACCTCCTGATGCTCCCCTTGAAGCTTTAGATGGCAGCACAGGTCCAGCCCGTGAGATTGGGGCAGTAGGTGGGCAGGATGGGGAACAGGCACCCCCACTGCCAGTCAAGGCTCCCGTCCCATCTGCCAGCATATCTCCAGCCCTCCCTACTGCCCTGGAGGCCCCAGGGCCACTGCCTTCAGTGCCCCTAGAACCATCACTGCTGTCGGGGGTGGTGCAGGCCCTGCGAGGCCGCCTCCTGCCCAGCCTTCGGCCGCCAGGACCCATCCGGCCCCCAGGTCCACCCCAAACCTCACCTGAACCCCACACAATAGTCTTGTCCCCAGAGGACGAAGACGACGTATTGCTGGTGCCTCTGGCTGAGCCGGGAGTCTGGGTAGTTGAAGCAGAGGATGAGCCACTGCTTGCCTGAGGCGACCGGGGCTCTAGTCACAGTGATAACAGCCCCTTTAGAACACAGCTCGGCTTCACTCCTATTTCCCTCCCTGACCCTAGGTCTGAGGGGACTTGGTGAGCCTCCCTTTGGGCCTGTGTAGCTGCTGTCAAGTTAGGTGTCCCTCAGGCCGGAGGGCTCACAGAGCTCCCTCTGCACCTGGCGCAGATCCGTCCGCCACCACCCTCTCACCACCACCGTTTGGGTGGCTCATTTTGAAAAGTAAAGTTGTAAGAGGCCATAGGCCTGAACACTCCACCCCTACCAAAAGTGGCCTTAAACACCAGCATGCCAATTGGCTGGAGACCTCTAGCCCCCAAGGGAAGGATTTAGGCAGGGCCTGTGGTTTTGCCAACTGTGATCCTTCCTATAGGGCTTGGCACAAAAAAAGCACAAAAAATGCTTTTGTCTGATAGCTAGTCATTGCCCAGAAGTCAAGGTTGAAAATAAAGGAATCAGAAATTTACGATTTTCGTACATGAGCTGTGAGCCTGAGCCATGCCTCTCCCGTCTCAGCTTCTGCTCTTTCCTGTGTGGGCCTCTGCTCTGCCCTCTTCCTATTGGTCTCGTCACACACACTCTTGATTTTTTTTTTTTACCATTCAGTGGGTAAGAAAATTCTAGGGATCCTAAAAACTAACACTTTCCACCTTCACTCACCACCTGGGGCCCAACTCTACAGGATTGACACCAAGCCTCTTTATTCACTGCCAGGCCGGAAGTCTGGTGGGCCTGCTGGGCCCTGTAGCTGGAAAGGTTTTCATTTGTGGAGTACTGCCAGAGTACAGATCACAGGAGCAGATGGTCCCTGGTGTTCGGAATATGGGAGCTGTGGCCTCTGCCCGCTACCCTCTTCCCCCACCAGACAATTAACAGTCTGTCCTAGGCAAGACAGATGAACTTTTAGCAGGCTGCCTCAAAGCAGGCAAAGGTGAATTGAGAGAAAAATCAGAAACATTCTGAGTGTGAAGATGCTGGCATCTACTTGGCCAAATCTAAGAGGTCTTCCTGGAAGAAGGCCCAAACTAGACTAGAACACTGTCAGTAGTTGGAATAGAGTTGTGAATTCCGGGCATGGTGAGTATCCAGAGGATAAGCAAACTAAGCAGACTTGAGAGTGAAGGCTATAAGTTAGACCCTGAACTGCAGAAAAGGTGCAGGAACACAAGCAGTCGCCAGAGCCAAAGAGCTGGAGAGGGTGATGGAGGAGGGAATAATCCGTGGAAATGTTGGAACCAAGCCTCTGGTAAGCAAGGTGAAAGAGCTGTCCCAGAGTTTGTTATGAAAATCAGAACAAAGGATATAGAAGAAACGGGGTAAGTATGCCCCAGGAGCAGAGCTGAGTCATTCCTGCCAGAACGCTCTCGCCCCATCCCCAGGGAAACCCCCAATCTCCTTGACCTTCCTGCCTGGCCTGGCCTATCCCCTGTTGATTATACCATGTCAACATCCTTACATGCAGTGCTAATTGCATAATGTTTCCTCCTTCCCAGTGAGCAAGAGCCTAAGGAATGGCAAAGGGTATATGGTGCAGTCCTGGGACCCTGGCATCTTGGCTCAGGAAAGGCCCAAGTTCCTTTCACTGCAGATCCTCTCCAGAGATCTCCATTCTTGCTTAGTGTTCTTCCTCTGGGCCTTCCCCAGTGCAACAATCCCTGCGTCCCACCAATGTCCCTCCTAGTGAAACGGAATGTTGATTTTCCCTCCCGTTCCTCCACCACCTGGTCTCTACCTTCTTGCTGCTCTTGTATTTCCTGCAGCCATCTCAAAACCTTCAACCTGGTGTCTTCAGCCCTTGTCTTACTCCAGACCTTTGTTTTGTGATCAAAGTGGACAGAGATTCAAGGTTAAGAAAATGCTCCCCATGATGGAACTCCTCAGAATGCTGGAGGGAAGACTTGAAGGTAGAGTTCACTAGGAAGGCCTGTGTGTGTAGATTTACACCCACTGTGTGGGTGCTGGGTGTGTGTGCTCTGGGAGATGCAAGCAGTAACTCTTACCAGCCACAGCGAAGCTCCAGGTTGGTGGGAAGAAGGAATTGGCCTTGTACAGGCAGTAATAGGAATCTAGTAAAACAGAGAGTCCTAACCCAGGAGAGGGTGGGACATTGGAGAACATTCACTCAAGTTTATTTTAACCATGGCCCAAGGAAAAAGAGGAGGCAACTTCAAATCCAATAGTCCATGACTGCTATCTATAGTGCCTGCCCAATATCAGGGCTGAAAGAGGAGGAGGGTGGTGTTCTCAGCTTAGAGGGATTTACTGGAAATGTGAGAACAACAGAATTCAGTCCTTGAGCAGAATCTGGGCCTGAACCAAGTTCCAGTCCCTACTGGGAAGGAAGGGGCCCCCCAGCCACACAGAAGAGGCAGTGGGACCACCAAAAATTGGGCACTCTGCTGTGTCAGATCCATTATCCTTTGTGGCCAAACCTCATGACAAGGCTGAGCCATAGGCATTATAACCACACAAGCCAATTCACAGGTTCGGAAGCAGCATCCAAGGAATTAGGAGACCAGCCTACTCTCTACAGAGTCAGATTTAAACCTGAGTTGGTTCGCTTCCAAATCTCACCTTTTCCCACTATTTCATAGGATCTCCCATTCCTGAGGGAGCTTGGAGATGGATAAGCAAGTATACAGCCTTTTACCCCAAAGAAAGAGAGATGGTGGTTTAAGGGGAAACCCAACCTGTTCCTGTAGCCTAAAGCTGGTTTGAGGACAGGTGGAAGTCATAATCAAGAATCCTTGCTGGGTTCAGCAGCCCCTGACTCACTCATCTGATTCCAGAAAAATGAATCCAGCCACCTCATTGAGTTTTCCAGCTACATCAAACTCACACCTTTATCATTTAAAACTTTTCTAAGAACTCATTTTGGAAGAAAATCATTCTGAAACATTACATTCAGATTTAGCTCATCGGTGTTCTCCAGACAGTGCTCAGGGGTGGAAGTCGGGGATGGGAACAGCCCCTGGGAGCCAGAACCTAATATAAATTTTTCTGGGATGCTGAGGATCACTCATAGAAACCAATGGCTCCTCTTAAGCTATGTTTTCAGAAGTGATAGCAGTGTCAGGGGGCTGTTTGCCTCTATGCCAAATGATATTAGAGCACTTTTTAAATGCTCATGACCGCTTTAAAAGGTTTTTGTGGTGTGGCTTCCCTTACTACCAGGCTATGAGGGGTCACGTGCTTCTGGTCTCTGTGTACATGAACACACATGGACACATTAAAATTGTAACAAATAGTCCATGATTGAAGACTGGAGAGTCTATCCTATGAGTAAAGTGCATGAGTATTGTACCTGTCCAGGGGTCCTTCATGCTCCCACCAGACCCCACAATGTTGCCCTGTAGTTGGTCTCCAGATAAACGCATGTTAGTCCGATTACCATTTGCCTCTTTGATTGGAAAAGTCCACCAAAGACTGCAATATGGGTTGTCCCCAATAATAGGAGACAGTCGGAATATTTAAGACAAGGAAGGCAGCATAGGGTAGAGATGAAGAACAACCTTTGGCATTGGAAAGATGTAGGTGGGAGTCCTGGTGGCCCTACTTTTTTTCCAGCTGCATGATTGATTTGCAGACAGGCCACCCGCCTACCACTCTGAGCCTTACAGCCATGAGGATGAAAGATACTGAGGAAGACCTGACAAAAATGGGGGCAGCAGGGGCCAGGAAATCGGAATGCTTGGGTGCTTGCAGGTGTCAGGAAGGAAGACCAAGAGTAACTGGGCAGGAAGCTAACAGTAAATGAGACTCCCATCCTGGTTTTTACAAAAGGAGGTAGACACTGTGCCTTGTGTAGCGCAGAAGCCCTGGCGGCTGGCCCAGAGAGGGCTTCAGGGGAGGGGCTAGTTTTCTATACCCACCTTGAGGTTGGGAACCTCCAGAGTGTTAGTCTCTCCCCCTTTTCCTGCTCTGATTAACACTAGGCAGGTGGGCCTGTCAGGGAGGGAGAAAAAGAGGAAGCCCCCAAAATGGTTTTGCAGCATCTGAACTTGGTGACTTAAGGAAGCAGCCCAAACAAAGCAACCATCTCTCCTTCCTCAAATCTTCCATCCTCCTAGGGACCTTCCCAGGCTGGGAAATGGGTACTTTTCTGGGCCTTAGCCCAGGAGGGGTGGTGTGGAGAAGGAGGGGATGGCTGGGAAGCTTGATGGCAAGGTGGGTGCCTCCTGTCTCTGCATTTCTATTGGTTTCTGCCTCTAGACCTCCGTTTAGCCACAGAGCACCTCATCTGGGCTAGATACTGGGCTAGGGGGCTGGGAACACAGAGATAAATGATGCATAATCCTGGCTCCTGGAGAAAGACCTCCTGGTCCCCGTGTCCCTGCCTCCTGCCTTCCTCAGCTCCCTTGCCCACCACCCCTCGCCCCACTTCTCTGAGAGCCTGTTCCTTCTCTTCTGCTGACTTTGTTCTGTTCTGTCTTACCCTGATTCTGCAGTGTGTGTGCTCCCAGAGGGAAGCGACACAAAGCGGGGAGGGAATCCCGCTGACATCACTGTTCATTAGCATGTGTGACCTCATCAGGGGCGGGACAATTTCCCCAGGTGTCTGGGGGGGGAGGACACGTGGGGGGGTATTTAAAGGGAAAAGCTGACAGTGCTGCTGAAGGAGATACTGCTGGTCGCCGGGCTGCGCGCACACACACACACACACACACACCGATGCACTCGGACCTGGACGCCGACATGGACACGGACACAGAAACCACAGCCCTCTGCCCCTCCGGCAGCCGCCAGAATTCCTCCCCAGGGACGCCCACACCAGGTGAGACAGCTCGGGGCAGATCCTGGCTGGAACCATGGGGTGGGAGCCGAAGCTTTGGTGGGGAGGCCAGAACTAGGTGTTTAAGGAGCTTGAACCCAAACAGCAAGAAGGGAAGAGCAAGTTGGAAAGGGGAGAAGCCTCCCACTCCCACTAGGAATGGGGTTGGACTGGGGTGGGAGGAAGAGCTGTTTAAATGCCCCCTCCCCCTCGCTCTCAGGGCTACGCTGGGGAAATTTGTACTTGACCCCTTAAGTCCAACTCATTCCCTAGCGGCAGGAGGAGAGGAACGGGGAAAGGGAAGGGGCATCCCCTAAGCCTGGGGAATCACGGGCTAGGGGCTGCCCTGGGGACCTGTTGTAAGGGTTTCTTCTAGCTCCTGGAGGCCCTGGCTGCTAGCCAAGTATTGATCCTCGGCTATTTCCAGCCTCTCTCCATCCCCCTTTGTTGTGTCTGTCCATCTTCCTCCTGTTACCCTGACCCATGCATTGTCACTCTTATGCTCCTGCTCTCTCCCTCTCTCCCTCTCCCTCTCCCACCCTTCCTCTTCCTCATCATGAACACAATATTTTCTCCAACTCACCGAAACAGCCAGGGATGCAGGATTCTCACACACCGGCCATGCACTGGGGGATACTCACCTACAGGGCCACAGGAAGAGGCAGCCCCTCCTGCACACACCCACAGACACACAAAGCACACGTCTCAAAGAGCAAAGACCATTCCCTGCGATCAGGCTCCCCACAAAGTTTTTGACTACCACTACCCACCCCCACAGAACATGGGCAGCAGCTCCAGTTTCTCATCCCTGAGCCAGCAAGCCAGGGGTGGCCAGTGCAGGAGGCACAGGGGCAGGGCCTCTTGGCCGAAGGAAGAGCAGCCCCCGGGGCCCGAAGGTGTGCCTGCGTGTCAGGGTGAAGTGTGAGTGGGTGTGCAAGGCTGTACACAGATGCCCCCTCTGCACGGGGGCCGTTTTGAATAGGTCATGGCTATTGGACAAGCCATCAGGTCAGTTCCTTGGTGCCCCACCAGTTCAGGCTTCTGGGGGGAGTTTCAGTGGAAGGGGTCAGACCAAGGATTCTCAGCTCCTTCTGGGTCATGGTCATCAAATGGGCCTCTACAGCTGGAACAACCAGGATTGAGCAGATGGCTAGGCATACCCTGCTCATAGCTTCTTTCCCTTTGCCCCCCAGAAGCAAATGCCACACTGCTGAAGAAGTCGGAGAAACTGTTGGCAGGGTTGGACCAGAGCGGGCCACCCTCTGCCCCAGGAGTCCCCCGTCGAAGAGGCAGTATGCCTGTCCCCTACAAGCACCAGCTGCGGCGGGCCCAGGCTGTAGATGAACTTGACTGGCCACCTCAAGCCTCATCTTCTGGCTCTTCTGACTCCTTGGGCTCAGGGGAGGCAGCCACCACCCAAAAGGATGGCATCTTCAAGGTCATGCTTGTGGGGGAGAGTGGCGTGGGCAAGAGCTCCTTAGCAGGCACTTTTGGTGGTCTCCAGGGAGACAGTGCTCATGAGCCGGAGAACCCAGGTATTTGGGGGAGCCCTGCAAGGGTTGAGGGTGCCTCCAGAGCTAGTCAGGGTGGAAGAGTTCAAGGCACGAGCAGCCCCTGGGAGCCAGAACCTAAGAGAAGTTTCTCCAGTGCTTTTTGTGGCATCCTCCCCAGAGGACGCTCCCTGGTTCTGGGGTCTGAGGCATCCCTGGTTACCAGGTTCACAAGTGTTGAGAGCTTCCTAATGGGCACTATTCCCTGTCCTTACTTCCTAACAGAGGACACCTATGAGAGACGCATCATGGTGGATAAGGAGGAAGTGACTTTAGTGGTTTATGACATCTGGGAACAGGTGAGAACTAACACATGGCTGCAAGCAGGTGACGAGCCCTGGGAGAACCGGGGAAGGGCACAGCCTGGGTGGAGGCCGGTGTGTTATCGTCTTAGAGAGCAAAGGCCCACAACAGTGTGCATATCATGGCAACAAGATCCACTTCTTTCGAGGGTCTTCTGATCCAGAGGAAAGTTAGGATTTGAATTTGGCAGACCCTGCAGCCCCCGGGGCCCGAAGGTGTGCAGGCTACACATTCTGAAATTGAGCCTATCCATACTTTTGTCAGCCTGGAAGAGTCTGACCTGGCAGGAGCTCAGGGCTCTGGAAGTCAGGGAAAGAAAAAGAAAAAGTGAGAACTCGTGAACATTTGAATATTAATGGTTACTATATAGAAACAAGAGACCAGCTTACATAACACTCAAATAGCGGTCCTTTCTTAAACTTTCTTGAGCTTATGTATCAGAAAATAGGACGGGTTACCCTAGCCTAGGATCCTATTTCTCCAATTCTCCAGGGAGGGGCTCACATTACTAACTTGTGCCTCCCCCACAAACGCACCCTGGATATGGAGATTCTGCCATTAACTAGCTCTGCTGTTCTAAACAGGTGGTTTCGCCCTCACATCCCGACTCCTCGTCCTTGAGATTGTAGGTGCCGGACGGATTTTCCCACGCTTCCCAGCCCTGACATTCTGTGACTCTCTGCCCACCTGCAGGGGGATGGTGCGGGGTGGCTGCAGGACCACTGCCTTCAGACCGGGGATGCCTTTCTCATCGTCTTCTCAGTCACTGACCGACGAAGCTTCTCCAAAGTTCCAGAGACTCTACTTCGACTCCGTGCTGGGAGGCCCCACCACGACCTGCCTGTCATCCTCGTTGGAAACAAGAGTGACCTGGCCCGCTCCCGGGAGGTCTCATTGGAGGGTGGGTGTCCTGAACCGCATCCAAGATTGGCATCCTAAGGTATCTGCTCCCCTCTAAGCCACCTCTTTTCCACAAGGCTTTTCCACCGTCAGGTGCACAAACTTAATTAATTAACTACATTTGGCCCCAGGCTAAGCGCAGTCTCTCAGTGCCCATGCCTAGGGCCTCTTCACCCCCTCTCGCATCTTCTCCAACTGCTCCCCACGGCCCCTGCTTTCCCTCCCCACGGCCCCTGCTTTGCCCTCTTTGCCTCAGACCCTTTCCACTGCACGCCCTGCCCAGGCCCAGTGCAGCCCCGCAGGCGCCTGATCGCGTCCCTCCCCGCAGAGGGCCGCCACCTGGCAGGAACACTGAGCTGCAAGCACATCGAGACGTCGGCCGCGCTGCACCACAACACCCGGGAGCTCTTCGAGGGCGCCGTCCGCCAGATCCGGCTGAGGCGCGGCCGGGGCCACGCGGGGGGCCAGCGGCCAGAGGGGGGCAGCCCCGAGGGCCCCGCGCCACCCGCGCGTCGCGAGAGCCTCACCAAGAAGGCCAAGCGCTTCCTTGCCAACCTGGTGCCCCGCAACGCCAAGTTCTTCAAGCAGCGCTCTAGGTCGTGTCACGACCTCTCCGTGCTCTGAGCCGCGGTCGCCATGGTCACCGCGGTCGCCATGGTCACCACGGTCGCCATGGTCACCACTCTGGGCTCGCCCCCTCGCCCCGCCACGCCCTGTCCGGCTTCCTTTGTGAAGACAGCCAAGGCTGGAGGGGGAGGGTGTAGACTCTAGGAAACCAAAAACACCCTGGACGCCCCGGTGTGACCGGCTAGAGAGGGGCGGGGGGCGGGCTGTGACAGACCCGCCTCGGCCCCCGCTCCGCCCGCCCCGGGAGCGGGAGGCAGTACTCAGACCCGAGGGCGGGCGCGCCGACGGGCAGCAAGGAAAATCGTTCTGCAAGGTACAGTATTTTGTTCGTTACTTCGCGCTTTACCACCTCTTCGGTAGAGGTCCTGAACCCGACAACTGGAAAAGTGCTTTGTAGACCCTTTTACAGGATTTTCCACCTTTGGACTCTGCACGAATATGCCTCACCTTTAAGAGATTCTTAAAGGTAAAGACCCTTCTTGGAGACTTTTCCTATAACGTTCTGGCTCTTATTTGCTGCACTTGTCCACTTTGCCTTTAAGTTGTTTTTAAAGGCAAGGGCCTGATAGTGCTATTTTTTGAGAACTGATTTTGTGATTTATCATTACACCACGGCACTTCCCCTTTAAGGCTCTTAAAGGTAAGGTGTGGACAGACTTTTGCCTTCAGATGCCAGCGTGAGGAGCTGAGCTGGTGGTAACGCCCCTTTGGTCTGGGCCCAGGAGGTACCATCAAGGGTCCATCTTTCCCTTTAGAATAAAGAATTTTTCTACTGCACCTGTTCACTTTGACTTTGTTTTCAAAGCCCCCACAGAAGGGATGGATGTGGGAAACTCCTGTTACAAGAAAACTCAGGCCCAAAGGAGCAAGGAACCTACATCTCCAGGGAGGCTTCAGAACTGACTTAGTCCGCCTGATGTAGTCCGTGACAGGTGACCCCAGCCCATTAGAGATAACTGGGTCTAACTCGTGCCGTTGCCTTGCTGTTGAAGAAACAGGCCTTAAGAGAAGCTAGAAGTAATTTAGCTGCCAGAAGTAATTTAGTAACTTAGTGACACAGTAGTACCAAGTACCCATCTCTTTACCTTATGCTGCAAGAAGCAGGCTAGAAGCTACATTCAGCTCCCAGAGCTACATTCAGCTATGACCCGGACTGGTTCAAGGTGAGGCCCACATCCACCAGAGGGGCCCACCAGCTAGGTCATGACGGGGTCAGCCTGCACTTCCCCTGGCAGGGCTCCACCACCCCAGCTGTCACCTGCAAAGCCGGGTGAGAACTGAAGCTGTCAGTGCCTTCCCTGCTAACGCCCACGCCTGCTGCTGCCTGAGCCACGAGTTTGAACAAAGGGAACAGAGGCAGCAGCTCCCCTCACACGTACACATGCAGCACTAATTACCTGAGCACCCAGGGGCTAGGCCTCCACCTCTCCCCACTCAGATTCCTGGAACTCGATGGAAAGAGGAATGAGATGTCTGTCTTCTTCCTCCTTACAGCTCCAGAGGAACCAAGTGAGACCAGCCCAGCATGAGATAATGTGATAGTGACACTCTCCTTAGGACTTTATTCACTTTATCTGTTCTTTTTTAACGACAATATAAGGTGTTGCTACCTGTTTTTACTGTTGAAGAAACAAGGTTAAGTAACCTGCCTGAGAGGTCAATAAGCAGAGCTGGGATTCCACTCTGCTTGATACTTAATGATTTTATCAACCTTTGCATCTGAGGTTCCCTTTCCACTAAGGGTTGGGGCGGGGAGTGGAAGGGGGAGGGAAAAGAACAGTAGAGAAATGTAGGCAACACAATGATCAGGGCCGTGGGCAGTGACTGGTGAAAGGGCCAGAGAAATTACATGGCTGTAGTAGAGTAAGCCAGCTCTAATCTCTGGGGACCATGAACAAAGACAGTTCAAATATTAAAATGCAGGAAAACACACACTGGGCCCATTAAGAGACCAGATGGTTCTGCAGTTTAGTTGAAACTTCAGAGACATGAAGAGGAGGGTAAGAGAAGAACATGGAAAAGAAGGACTTTAAATGCTGGCAAAGGAGTTAATGCTGTAGGCAGTAAGATGGATGGTCTTTGGGAAGAGGAGCTGGGAGATGTGTTTATGGATTACAGCAGCAGAGGCAAGGCCTAAGGACCTGAACGTAGGGCCAATCACAAGTATTACATCTGAAGGGCAATGAAGGACCAGCCTGAGAGATAGCATGGGTTTCAGTCAGAATAGATGGGACTTGGCAACTGAGTGGCTGGGTATAGAGAGAGAGGAGTTGCAGGTTGTGGGAGGATGCTAAGGCATTAAGAGTTAGGGGTTAGCCCGGCTGGTTTGGCCCACTTGGTTGAGTGTCATCCCATGTACCAGGAGGTCACCAGCTGAATTCCTGGTCAGGGCACATGCCTGGATTGTGGGCTTGATCTCCAGTAGGGGCATGCAGGAGGCAGTAGATTGATGTTTCTCTTTCATCAATGTTTCTGTCTTTCCCTCTCCCTTCTCCTCTCTGAAATCAATATATATATAGAGTTTGGTTTTTTTTAAAGAGGCTCAGTGGTTGAGCATCAACCCACGGACCAAAAGGTCATTGGTTTGACTCTCAGTAGGGGCACATGCCTGGGTTGCAGGCTGATTTTTGGTTGGGGTGGGTACAGTCTCTCCCTCTCTCTTCTTTTTTCTCTCTAAAATAAATTAAAAAATAAAAAAGGTGGAAATACAGCCACCAAAGGCAGTGGAAGAACTACAACCGAGCAGGAGCCTACTGCCAAGAGAGGAGGGCTTTCTAGAGGGAGATTACCACCGATGGTCAAAGGTGGCAGGAGGGGAGGGTGAGAAACAAGCCCAGTGCCCTGCCCAGCTGAGGTGGCTCAGTGGTTGAGCATTGACCTATGAACCAGGAAGTCATGCCACATGCCTGGGTTTTGGGCTCAATCCCCAGTGTGGAGCATGCAGGAGACAGCCGATCAATGATTCTCTCTCATCAAAGATGTTTCTATCCCTCTCTCCCTTTCTGAAATCAAAAATATAATTTAAAAAAGAAAGCCCCAGTGCCTTTCATATGGCAGAATTCTGAAGATGCTAGCCGGACTCCTCATGAGGGAGCCACACACACCACAGGCTTTCCTCCCCCCAACTCAGCCAGTCTATCAGCCGACCCATCTGTGTGTTCCCTCCAGACGCCTACAGGGAAGAGCTCAGAACAGAAGGAAGCTGAAGTCACGCTCCTGCCAGACTTGGGAGAGGTGGGGTCTTTTCTGAGAGCCAGGCCATTTTTCTCCCTCCCTTGATCAAGACCAAGTACAGACTGGCTGCTGATCTGAACTGGTGCGAGATAGCTAAGGGCCCTGGGACCCAAGCTGGCTGTGCCAGGTAAGACCTCCTCTGCTCTTGTGCTCCCCTTAACCACTGATTTTGTCTTGGGGTCTGTGCTTTTATCAGCCCAAAACCTGCTCACCCGTCATTCCCATTCCCCCAGCTCATAAGGCCTTCTCATTGGCCCACAGACTGTGCCCTCCCCTAAGGCACAGTCTTAGAAGGTATTCCTGTTGTGGGCTCTGCTTAAAGTTGGGTCATTAGGCCCTGCTATATCTAATAATTTCTGCAGAGACTGGAGCAGGGTCTCTTGTCTTCCAAAAGGCTGTCAGTCATGCAATGACAGCTTCACATCTTCTGGGTTAAACACTCACTCCCAGAAAGTCCACTCATATGTACATCTTTTATTAATTTAACACCAGATGCCCGGTGCATGAATTTGTGCACAGCAGAGCCTAAGGAGGGTGGGGCGGGGGCTGGTACACGATTGGCCAATCTCATCCTGCTAACATTAACCTCAGTTGTACAGAGCCATCTGGCTGGCTGCTGCTTTTATATTGTTTCTTCCTTGCGGAATGTCTAGGGAGGGGAATTGGCCGCGGTGCTGGAGGCCGGCTTCCAGGAGCCAGCAGCACTGTCGGGATCATGCTGGTGGCACTGATCTGTTGGTGCCTGGCCCGTTCTCCAACGACTGGACCTGCAGGACTATCGAGGGAGGGAGTGGCTGCCACTGGGCTGGTGGGCCCCTGGGTTGGGTTGATCAGCTGAGCAGCACTCCTGCTGTGGGAACACACAGACCACCAGTGGGCAGCTCCTGCATTGAGCATCTGCCCCCTGGTGGTCAGTGCACATCATAACGGCCGGTCGTTCAGTTGCTTAGGATTTTATACATATAGATAGTTCCAATCCATATCAGGCCAAGTAAATTTTTCCTGGATATTATCATCTTTCATATACAAATGCATATTGTTCCTCTCAGATATTAAATTATGACAATCACTGTGCTGGGCCCTCTGAGGAAAGCAAATACAGATAAGACTCTATCCCTGCCCTCCAGTAACTTACAATTGACAAGGAGAAATGAAACAAGGTAGTGACAGCACTACTATGGACAAACAGCGGCATACTATACCACATTCCATCTAACTGGGGGTAACATCCTGTGCTTTAAATTTTCTAAGAATGGAAGAAACAAAATTTAGAAGACATATTTTAGCAACTGGGGCTTGAAGGATGTATGCTGAAAGAGTGTAGATAGGTGGAGGAAAGAAGGAAAACAACTTCTTGTGAAACTTCATGAGCAAATGCACAGGAGAATTGGGTGGGCAGCCCGCCCTATGACAGGTATAGACCTTCCCTCTACAGAAGGGCAACAACATTTGGGTGGATAGTGCAGCCAAGTTTTTAAGGCCACAAAAAGAGTGTCCTACTTCTTAATTCTTTATCTTGGCGACTCTCTAATGCAGTGACGGGCAACCTTTTGAGCTTGGTGTATCAAAAATCGCCAAAAAACTGAGCATAACTCGGGTGATGTGTCACTTCGAGAAAAAACCATAATTTCACGATATTTATAGTTTAAATAACAAAAATGTATAATTATAATATATAACTGTATTTAATAAACCAAAAACTAATTACTTAACTTACCTGCTAGCGACATCTTTGTTCATCTGTCAGTAGTTTCTTTTGTTGGTCTTGATATTATTTAACTTGTGTGGGGTGCTGTGAACTAAGATAAGTGAGGGAGAGGGGGAATTCTTTAACTAACCTGTTAGTGACTTTTTTGTTGCTGAATTTCATTGGCTAAACCTTCAATTAAAGGTTGGTATTTTGTACACTTCAAGCCCAAACAAGCACTACTAACTTCATCTGCCAATCTGTTTCTTTTGGTTTTGATATTAACACTGAGAATAAGGTCTCAAAAAAGTACGTAGAGGGGAAAATTGTGAGTAAAGCCATTGCTATATTTTTCAGGGTGCTAAAAGTGTCTGGTAATCAGCTCCAGGCACTCCAAATTTCCTGTTCGTAGTGGCACTCCTCTTGATTCTCCAAGCGGCACCTTTCCAGATTCTCAAGCTTTGACCTCAAGTTGACAAACACCTGAGCCCAGATGCTGTCTTGAAATTCTGCAAGTTGCATCTCCAAATCATCAATTTGCATCCATTGGAAATCATTTAATTCCAAACTACTGTAGACTACCACATCAGGATACTTAATTATTTTTATGGTTTGTTCTAGGCTTCTAAATTGATTAAAACTATTACTGAACTGGACAAGTAACGAGTCTAAAACATGCTGGTACTTTATATGCAAGGGTTCCATTTCATTTTGTATAGCTGCACTGGTCTTCTCAAAATACTTTGTTACTCGAGGAAAATACTTATAAGTTTTAGTTTCTATATCTTGCTTAAAAATTTTAAGTTTACTTTCAAAAGCTTTTATGTATCCAAACATAACGTCAATACTTTTGCCAAAACCTTGTAACTTTAAGTTCAGGTCATTAATATGAACAGAGACATCTGTAAAAAATATCAGGGTGTTGACCCACTTATCATCATTGAGCTGAGAAAAGTTTCCCAGATCCTTATCCTCAAGAAATACCTTAATTTCTTCAAAGCACTCCACAAAGCGCTCAAGAACTTTGCCTCGGCTCAGCCATCTCACATTACTGTACATCAGCAGTCCACTGTACGTGGAATCAACCTCCAGTAAAAGTGCAGAAAATTCTTGCATGTGAAGGGGGCAAGAGCTATTAAATTTTTGTAACAACTTAATACATTAAGTTGTTTAAGTTGGTGAATCCTGCCGTGGCACATAAAACCTCCTGATGGATAATACAATGAAAAGGCACAATCGGATGTCTAATAGCTTCCTTAAATAATTTGACAAATCTGACTTTTTTCCTCACCATGTTTGGTGCCCCATCTGTCGTCACTGACACAACTTTAGAGATAGCAATTGCAGTAGCCGAGGATGAAACGTCCTTCTCAGCATTCAGCCCCATACTTCTCTGTATGGGACCACATGTGGCTGCGTGTCATTGAAAATGGCTAAGCGTGTCAGTGCTGACACGCGTGTCATAGGTTCGCCATCACGGCCCTAATGCATGTTCAAGGTCCCTTTTCATCTATTTGAATCTTGATGCCATGTCTCCATAGCTTGGTGGCCTTGTAAACTCAAGATGTGCATACAGCCAGGCAGGCGTGGCCCGTGGTTGAGTGTCAACCTACGAACCAGGCGGTCATGGCTGTTTGTGGCGCATGGAGGCAGCCGATCAGGTTCTTTCTCAGCATTAATGTTTCTCTCCATCTCCCTCCCTCTTTGAAATAAATTCAAATTCATTGGGGCCTTGCAGGCATTTTAGTAGCACTCAGGCCCACTACTTTTTGGATGGAAGTCTAGAGAGGAGTCACTATTTATTTGTTTATTAATCCTTACCCTAAGGCAGTGGTAGGCAAACCCATTAGTCAACAGAGCCAAATATCAACAGTACAATGACTGAAATTTCTTTTGAGAGCCAAAATTTTTAAACTTAAACTTCTTATAATGCCACTTCTTCAAAATAGACTCACCCAGGCCGTGGTATTTTGTGAACGAGTCACACTCAAGGGGTCAAAGAGCCACATGTGGCTCGAGAGCTGCACTTTGCCAACCACTGCCCTAGGATATTTTTTCCATGTAGAAGGGAAATTGATTTGAGAGACACATCGATTGGTTACCACCTGCATGCTCCCCAACTGGGGCTGGGGATCAAACTTGTTGCAACCCAGGTACGTGCCCTTGACTGGGAATCGAACCTATGATCCTTTGGTGCACAGGCCAATGTGCTAACCATTGAACACACCAGCCAGGATGAAAAGTTGCTCTTAAACTCTGCTCTTCTGAACCTCAGCTCTCCCAACTATACAACAAAGACAGAACCTACCTTTGTAGAATAGTTATGAGCACTAAATACAACGCCAATATCTTTGTAATTTGTTAAGCATTATACAAATGAGCAGTGGAAGTAATGTTTTTTGATACCTGTGTCCTGGTCCCTTATTCAGGCATTTGGCAATTTGCTAGCCTCTCAAAGCACACCACTCTGGAAATACAAATTTAAGTTGCGGTCTGCAAGGTCCAACATACCTCCCACAAGACTCACAGGTGACCCGTCACTGGATTTGTTACTTAGGGAGGACTGGGGGGGAAGATCGGCATCTAAGGCCTAAGTGATGGTGTTATACTACATAGTGTTTTTTTTTAATTTTTAAAATATTTTATTGATTTTTTACAGAGCGGAAGGGAGAGGGATAGAAAGTCAGAAACATCGATGAGACATCAGCTGCCTCTTGCATGCCCCCTACCGGGGATGTGCCCGCAGCCAAGGTACACGCCCTTGTCGGAATCGAACCCGGGACCCTTCAATCCGCAGTCCGACGCTCTATCCGCTGAGCCAAACCGGTCTCGGCTACTACATAGTTTTTTGGGGTTTTTTGTTGTTCAAATGACAACTGGTCTTTAGGTAGAGAACCTGTGATGAATTAAAACACTTATTCTGAAAGGAAATTGCCAGAGTAGGGCTAGGTTCTGGAGACCAACAGCAGGAGCTACAGGGATGCGGGGAGGTTAGGAGGAATGCTAAGGCCTCTACCAATGAGTGTTTAAAAAAAGCAAAGGGCACTAGGTACTGGGAAGGCACCTGGGAAGGGGGCGGGGGGGGGGGCTCACCTTGATTTTTCAAGGCCATCTGCCCATAATCTGATTAGACCAATTCTCAGGCATAAAAGATTGGACAGTGGGATCTGTTTTCCTGAAATTTAGGCTGGCTGTATGTGACCCAGGACCTGTGAGCCTGTGACTTTTAGCACAGGAATAATTAAGATTTTCATCATGGTCCCATCCTCTCTCCTCTCTGTAAATCTTGAGCATGCTCTGAAGTTAGGGAAGAGTGAGGTCAGGGAGAAAGTCAAGTGTGTAGGCATACAGAATGGGAAAAAAGATGGCAGTAGTAATGATAAGCTAACATGTTCTTAGCCCTCTATAGGGATCATTTCATTTAATACTCACAACCCTAAAATAGATACTATTGTTATTAATATATTGCAGATGAGTTTTCAAAGCCATCTGGCCATAATCTGATTGTACAGAGTTGGAGTTAGAGAAGTAAAATAACATCCAAGCTCACTCGGCTGGTTTGAGACCGAAGAGATCAGGCAGGGTTGCTCCATAGTGTGACCCATTTGCTGCAGGTTGGAGGTCCCCTGGGTTGGTTTGGCCCAGGAATTGAGAGGCGGTGGCTAATTCTCAGCCCATATATTCTAAATACATAGGCATCATGATGCTTGAAAGTTAATTGAAACTACCATCCTTTATGGAACACTGGCATGAGTTTGACTAGTCTCTGATTTCCAACATCATTGTTTCCGCTCTACAATCCAGCAACGACTGGCTCCTTTCCAGTCTCAGGCACCTCATCCATTGCCCTAAAAAATAACTGCTTAATGACTCTCCAGTAACTCCAGCAAACTCCTTAAGGTCCCCTGAAAACAGATCATCTGGGAGAGCTAACAGAACTCATCCAATTTTTAAAGTGATCTGTAATCAGCTCCTTCCTTGTCTCCACCTTCCCACATGACCCAAGTTGGTCGGTCTGCTTCACCTCACACAAAGCTCTCTCCACCAATAGCAGAATCAGTTCTGGACACAGAGTGCAAACGTTAGGAAGGAGGCGGGTGTTTGAAGCTAGAAGATTCAGATACACAGATTCTCACTTTAGAATTCCTTTCCTCCATCCAGCTCATAACTATAGATTTCACCTGGTTGCCATGGAAACATCAGTCTGGTGTATGACAAGCAGCATTTTAGAAGCTGCCAGGAAGGCAGGCTAAAAGGAGCTGATCACAGATCACTTTAAAAATTGGGTGAGTTCTGTTAGCTCTCCCAGATTATCTGTTTTCAGGGGACCTTAAGGATTGCAAGCAGGAGGTAATACTAAAAAGAGTAAAGTTGCTTCCTCACTTGAAGGGGTGAGGAAGGAATAGATGAAGCTGCCAGGAAGGCAGGCTAAAAGGGACAGCCTTTAGAAAGCCCGGCTCCCATGTGAGCAGGGAGGGACTCTCAATTCAACAGATGTATGTTCAGGCAAAGCACTAATGAAAAGGACATGTCTATGACTGGTCTCATTAGGCTATAACCATCTATTAATAGAGTATACAAAGAACTGTAAATTAAGGCAGAGTAAGACCCATAATAGGACAAAGAATACTGAAGGGAATTCAGTTCCAACTAGGAACCGAAGTTTCAGGCCTAGATTTTGACAAGCAGAAGAGAAGAATGAATAAGTAGACATGGAGTGGAAAATTTTTGATATACTGAGAACTACAAATACAGACAGAAAAAGACTTCCCCATGACTCCAAGGCCTTGGCTTCCAGGGGCACTGAGGCAGGTTATGAAGATCAAGGGATCTGAAGCTAGACTGCGTGGACTGGAATCCTAAACTTGCTCTGTGGGGCAAATTATTTAGCTCCTTTAGGTATGTTTCCTTATTTATATTGTAAAGGTAAAAGAATCTACCTCAGAGGATCGCTGGAGGATGAAAGGATTCAATACACATACTGGCTACATTGCCCAACCCAAAACAAATCCTGCATAAATGTTATCGCCTCCTAAGACCTCCCTTTTCAGAGCCAAGATACACTTCTGTCCAAGTATTACTTCCTGAATCCCAATGTCAAGAACACAGTAACTTAAATAGGGAGGAAATGCCATTGCCTTAGAGAAGACAAAAGCATAGGCTGGACAAGCCAAAAGTTGGGTGAAAATCACATTATGAATTGAGAACTGATGGGAAAGAATCCTAGTCAGTGTCTCCTCCCCTCATCCTTGCCACCATGCTCAGGCAGGAGAGGTTGAGGGGGTTTCTTTTACCTTTAGCTGGGCCCAGAGAGACTGTTTACTGCCCACTTTTCTCCACTCCAACCACTCCCAGACTCGAGTCATACATAGTGACATGGCTGTCGCCTTACACAGGTTAAGATTAGAGAAGCAGTCCTTCACTCCCACCGTTGTCTCTCTTCCAGCAAGAGGATGTATGAGGCAAAACCAGGTCAGGAAGAACTGAGCAAAAGGAGCCAAAGTGCAGGAAGCCCGAAGTAGTTAGGAACAGGAACATAAAGAAGCCCTAGCCAACTGGCTCGGTGAATAGTGTCGGCCCGCAGACCGAAGGGTCCCCAGACTCAATTCTGTTAAAGGGCACGTACCTTGGTTGCAGGCTCAATCCTCAGTCCTGGTCAGGGTGCAAGCAGGAGGCAACCAATGTCTCTCTCTCTCCCTTGCACATCCTCCCTCCCCGACCCCCCGCCTCTCCTTCTCCCTTCCCTTTCCCCTGAAAACAAAGACAGGGTGAGGAGGACAGAGATGAGATGAACTTGCAGGAAGTTGGAGAAGGCTTCTTGGAAGAGTCCTTCTGAGCTGAGTCAGAAAGATGTCTGACCGACGGGGGAGGAAGAGGACAGGCATTTCAGGCTCAGGGAGCAGCACAAGTAAAGACACAAAGGAGCCCAGGTGAAGATTTATTGAACTGGTTCTGGAACAGTGGCATCGCAGAGGCCCTGACAAAGACAATGGACGTTAAAAAAAGCAACAAAACTAACTTGTGTTCAGTTTTCCTTCTGCTTCACAACTGGACAGTCTTCAATAAAACTCAAGACAATTAAAAAAAATCAATGGAAAAACATCCTCAGGTGAGGATTAACAACAAAATCAACAGAAAAAAAAAAATGTAGAAATGGGGGTCCATCTGAGAAGGGCAGGGAGGTGAGGCCTGTGGGTAGTGGTGGAGGAGTGGAAGACTCCCATAAGAGGCCTGGTCCATAGCTTCAGGATGACCAACAAAAACGGTCCGCACTGCGCTCCTCAGGATGCATTAGCCGCAAATCAATAACTATAGGGGGACTGGGCCAGAGCCAGCTGCTCCTACCTAAAAATAATGCATCCTCCCTCCCCAGGTTCAGAGAGCAAACTAGGGAAGGGGAGGGAGTGGCAGCCAAACAGAAGCAGCAAGCCTGCAGCAGCCTAGAAAACCAAGAGCCAGTCCTGGGTCCCAGTGGTCTTTTATAACACAAACAGGCTTCATGTACTTAATACTTGTGTTAAATGCAACCCCAGAGGTAAACATCACCCAAAAACCATCACTCTGCTTTAGAAGTCTGAGAGCTGACAAATTAAAACTTAATAGCAATTATCCATATTTTTAGCAAGATAATAAAGTCTTAACACTCCGTTGCCATAGAGACCAGTAAAGAATGAAGGAGCCCCACCAGCCCTGCCCCTGAACCTCAGACCTCCTCCTCTTGGCTGATTTCTAGCTGGTAAGCCAGGCTCTGACTCAGTTGTCTGTTACAAGCCTTATAAAAGGGGCAGAGGAGGGGTCCTCCCTTTTGGCAGGGCCATTCCTGGAACACTCAGCTCCCTGGAAGTCACTGGTCTCAGGCCTGTGTTGTCCCAGGCAGAGCTATATATTTGAAAAGCAAGAGTTGAGCTGACTGGGAGAATAGAAAGCTTAAGGCCCAAAGAGTCCTGATGTAAGATGCCCAAATCCCTTTTGATATTAGACTGGGATTCCGATTGCAAAAAGGGCTAAAGGCAGGATGGAGGCTAATGGTAAGAACGTTGAGGTTGGAAGACTTCTCTGGTAAATACTTAAGTCCTCCAGATCAGCGGTCGCCAACTGGTAGTCCATGGACCACTGGTGGTCTGTGAGGTCCAAAAGGTTGGTGACCACTGCTCCAGATCATACAACCTTCAAGGCAGGTGCAGAATGTCACACTGCCACCTGGTGGAAAGACAAGATCTGTCCTTAGCCACAGAGAGCCTGGTAGTCTCTAGTGGGCAGGTAGGTTTGGAGATAGTTAAGAATACAGATAGGAGACCAAGGGGCAGAAATTACAATGCACAGACAGTGTATCTGTA
This sequence comes from Antrozous pallidus, assembly GCA_027563665.1. Classification (NCBI taxonomy): domain Eukaryota; kingdom Metazoa; phylum Chordata; class Mammalia; order Chiroptera; family Vespertilionidae; genus Antrozous; species Antrozous pallidus. The sequence goes on along the minus strand of CM050515.1, from coordinate 33,695,067 downwards.
TATAGGTGTGCACCTTTTGTCCTGTTTTATTTCTAAAGGTTGGATACCATTAAAATAAAGAAAACACACCATAACCAGTTTGACTCAGTGGAAAGAATGTCGGCCTGTGGACTGGGGGGCGGGGGGGTCCTCAGGTTCGATTCCAGTCAAGGGCATGTACCTTGGTTGTGGGCATATCCCCAGTGGGGGTGTGTGCAGGAGGCAGCTGATTGATGTTTCTAACTCTCTAATCCTCTCTGTAAAAAATTAATAAAATATATTTTTAAAAAATAATAAAATTTAAAAAACACAATGGCATTGTTTTATATTCCTACAATCACTATTGGTTTTGGCTCATTAGAAGTTAACATCAGCTGAGACCGGTTTGGCTCAGTGGATAGAGTGTAGGACTTCGGACTGAAGGGTCCCGGGTTCGATTCCGGCAAGGGCATGTACCTTGGCTGCGGGCACATCCCCAATGGGGGGCGTGCGCGAGGCAGCTGATCGATGTCTCTCTCTCATCGATGTTTCTGACTTTCTATCCCTCTCCCTTCCACTCTGTGAAAAATCAATAAAATATATATTAAAAAAAAAAAAGTTAACATCAGACACAACTGAGATCACACACATATGGGCAGCAGCCTCAACAACAAGGCTTGCATTTTATACAAAGTTTATATATATATATATATATTTACATACACAGACATAAGGATATAAAATCCAGTGAGAAGGGCTCATATGTGCCCAAGTAGGGCACAGGAGCGGCTTTAGCGCTGGGATGGAGCCCACAGTAGAGGTATACCAGAAGTAGTGGCGAGTAGCAGCATCCCCACCATCCTCCCTTCCTGGACCAAAGGAAGAATCTGGAAGGAAAGACAACTAACTATACAAAAGATGGAAAATACAGGAAAGGCACCCCATCTTTCACTAAACTCCTGAATGCCCTAAGACATCCAAAATATCTGGCAGGTATTTTGCTCCCAGCAAACTGCAGAACCCACAGCAGTTCTGGCCCCAAGCTGAGGTCTAAGGCAGGCTTTACAATGCACATACACATCTAAACTATCTTCTAGGGCCCTTGTAGCATCAAGCTAGCATCTTTAAGGTTCAGCCCCCAAAATGCAAAGTCCTCTTGGACCAGAGCGCCTAAGGGTTTTTCCTTGACAAAATTGTAGGGTAAAGGTATAGGGGAAAAAAAGAAATCAGTTCCTTCAGTTAATGCCCTAAGGCCTTCTCAACAGAGAAGGAACGAGGAATCACTAAGAGGTGGTTGGAAAGGGCAATGAAGATCAACCCAGGAGATGATATACACGGGGACACAGGTGTTCAATAATTCTCCTCTCTTCAACTAGTAGTTGCTCAGCAGAGTCCATTCCCAGTGGGTCCATGGGCAGGAGCTCTTCTTGGTGTCTAAGGGTGACCCCAATTCCCCCAGAGTTAATGTCCATGGCTTCAGGATGGCTTGATCCACAAAATGGATAGAAGCGGCCATAGAACGGTAGATATGAAGGGAGTGGCAGGACGCAGAGGCACAGGGAGGCAATGTACTGTGCCACTCACTGACTTACTTGGGGCAAAGAGAAGAGGTAAATGGAAGTCAAACAAAGAAAATAACCAGAGATTAAAATGAATGAGGTCCTGTAACTCACATGGTCTGGGCGGTAAAAAGCCTGGAAAGCTGAAAGCACTGGGAGGCAATTGCCTGAGAGGCAAGGTTCAGGGCTGGACTCAGAGCTAGAATAGAGAGAGGCAAAGTGAGTCAGTAAGCACAGGGCATTCCTTCTTCCCAGCCCAACCCATCTATCCCTTTCCCAAGTCCACATCTACCAGTCAGAGCTGCTGGGTTTAGGGCCCCCAAGTGAACTGCTCCTTTCAGCTGCAAGGCAGCAGCTTGGGCAGCTGCAGCAGCAGTGGCTGTGGTTGGCAGCTGGATTCCAGAGCCTAAAAGGGAAAGAAAAGGTGGGGTTAAGTCCCAACCCTCAATCTACAATTCAACCCCATGTTTTTCACTCTGCAGAGTAAGTCTACCTTCTGCCAATTTGGCCATGAGCTGCAAATGTCCACCTGCTGATCCAGCTCCTGGTCTCCATCAGGAAAAGTGACGTCTGTGCCACCATCCAGTCGCTCAGTCACATGGCCAACCCTCACAGGTCGACCAGCAAGCTCAAAGCCATTCAGCTGTTCCAGGGCCCGTCGGGCACGCTCAGAGTCAGAGAACTACAAGAAACCCAGGCCATTATCAGTCACCTCTCGGCCAGAGATACGCCCTCAAAGCCCCACTAACATTCCTAGTCCTACTATCCCAGGAAACCTGCATAGTTGCTGTAGCACAAACTTTTCTTTCTCAGGGAATGTGACCTCAGATCCCCTAAAATTGATCTCTGAAAGGGATTTTTCCAACTAATTTAAATCTCTGAGCTCTACTAAAAATCTAACCATGTAAAAAGTCTATTATCTGTAGGGAGCCTAGCCTGACAGGCTGTCTCACAAATGGGGATATAAAATGGAAGTAAGACAGACTGATAGCTAAGACTACAAGGCTTTCTTTGAGACCTTACAACTAGTAAGTTTAAATTCTCAGTTAAGAGAAGGAATCTGGGCCTCCAGAGCCCAGCGTCAGGAAGTAATACATCCTGGTACTGAAAGGAAAACTGTACCCAACCTCCACCTCCACCAGAGGCCTGCTGACTCAGTAACCCACTGACCACAGGATCTCAACTCTCTCATTTCTTGCAGCAGCAGCAGCAGCAGCCTGGCATAAAAAGGATTCCCAGACTTCTGTTTAAAGAGTCAAGGGTGTTGACCTAAATGCAGCAACAAAGGGGCAAAAAGGCCCCACAGCAGCCTTTTCAAATCTGAGTAACACAGGGAAATAAGAGATACTTGCCACTAGGAACACCACGGCTGGCTTTGTTTACTCTGGTATTACCTGCTCTAGGGCCTGGCACATGGTACTGACAGTTCCTGGGCATGTGGTATGGGTGGCCTGCCTTTACTGGATACTTTTGAGGTAAGCAATTGCCATGGTAGAACACAACCTACCTCCCCTCTGCCCTGCAGGTAACTGTGGGGTGTATGTTGCCTGGATTGAGCCCAGAAAATATCAGCTTCTATCAGACTTTGTGGCTGGCAGCCAGTCCTCAGCCTGGAGTCACATGGGGCTAGAAGAACCAGTTATGGGAATTGGAAGCAATTTTGTTGGTGTCAGGAAAAGATGAGACTTGCCCACTATTAGGTGGCCTCACTATATCCCTATAGTGGGATTTAAATATAAAGATACTTCTCAATGGAAAACCTACTTCAAACAGGGTAGCACAAGAGGGAAGTACACAACTTTCTATTCCTACCCCATCATGAAAATGTATCAGTTCTATAAAGCATGTCTATAACAGCTCATACCTAACCTCCCTCATACCCCCAACCTTTTAGTTGCAACCTAGAACCATTACTATTACCGAAAAAGCAAGTTGCAGCCCCAGGGAAGGTGGCAGAACTGCTGGACAACCCCATACACTGACAAAGTGTAGGAACAAAGCCAAGGTCTCAACAATGCACTCATCTCAAGGGGCAGGAGGCTAGTAGTCCAAGGTTCAGCACCAGGGTTTGTGGGTCACTTAGACCAGTGGCTGCCAACCTTTCAGACCTCATGGACCACCAGTGGTCTGCAGACCACCCCGCTCCAAAGGTTTCCTTAAACCAGAGGTCACCAACCTTTGGACCTCATGGACCACCTTGGTCCATGGACCACTGGTTGGTAACTGCTGATTTGGACAGTTCCTAGAGGAGGAGGATGAAGCTAAGCTGCACAATCAGACACACGTACACACCCAAATTAAAATAAATAAAGACTAGAAACTTACCGTAATGAAACCATAACCTTTAGAGCGGCCTGTATTTGAGTCCTTCATCAGGACAATATTATCAATCTGTAGAATGGGGAGAAATTATTAATAATCTTTTGGCTAAACCACACCTTTAACCCTTCCTACCCAGAATATTCTAAATATCTCCAAGTTTCCAGCCACTAATTACATTTCTCCAAATCTTTTTAAAAAGAGACAAAGGCCATATTTCCCCCCCATAAACACCCTTTCTGACTAATTTTACTTAATCTGGACCCCTCTGATTTCATGGTGCCGACTCATTTGTCTACTGAACAGTGTGAACACAGAGATGGAACCTAATTTTCCAAGCATGGACCCATATGCCCACTACTATGTATGCTGTGGGTTTATCATGCTCAGACAGAATGAAGAGGAACACTCCCCCTCCCCACTTTTTCCAATTCCCTTCAGAAGTTTTCCTGGCTTCCTACTCACTTTGCCAAAGGGCTCAAAGATGCCCCGGAGCATGTCCTCGGTAATACTGCAGTGCAGGGAGCCCACACAGAGGCGCATTGGCCCACTGCTGCCTTTCATCAGGTTGTTGGCCATGGCTGCCAGTCGGTTTTTCTCAGCCTGAGGAAGGAGGGAATGATGGGTCAAGGCCCATACCTGCTACCTTCAAAGCTGTTCTCTCTGTCAGTTTCTCAGCCGGCTCACCTGTACAGCGACAGGCACCCCCAGCAGCCGCTGCCCCGCCAACCCGATGGCCAGCGGCACGGACTGGACACACAGAACTCCACACAGGCAATGCCCTTAGAACAACGTGAGTTCCGATCTGAGATGATGCGTACGTACATCACGAACCTACCGGGGCAAAGGAAAATTAAGTTGGGTATGGAAGGGGATGGATAAAAGACTGACTACTCAGAAGAAAAATAAAAGGGCAAATGTTACCTTGCCAATAGCAGAGAAAAAGTCCTCCAGGTCTCGAGGCCGAATGCGGGCAGCTAACTGCATACAGAAAACTGTTCGGGCATCACGTTCCTCAGGACTCAGATTACCAACTGACTCCCTAAAAAGTAAAATTTATTAAGACCCGCCCCCCTCTACCCAATACTTGGTCTTTGTTTTCCAGCTACTCTCAAGTACCACACATTCCTAAAATTTGGCTCAAAAAGCTTTTTATTCGTATCACCCAACTCCTAAAGAAGTGCTCATCATTACTCACCTGCCCGGACTCTTCTCTCTGAAATGAGGATTCTTACTGTGTCCATACTTATGCCTAAGAAACAGAGAACAAAAAAAGTGAAAATTGTGCTACCCAACTTTATTCACATTGGACCAATGCTGAGTCTGCCATCATGAGAAAACCAGATCCCACTCACCACCTCTTCTCACACACAAACTTTTTAAACTTTATTTTTATATATTTTATTGACTTTTTACAGAGAGGAAGGGAGAGGGACAGAAAGCCAGAAACATCGAACAGCTGCCTCCTGCACGCCCCCTCTGGGGATGTGTCCACAACCAAGGTACATGTCCTTGACCAGAATCGAACCTGGGACCTTTCAGTCCGCAGGCTGATGCTCTATCCATGGAGCCAAACCGGTTTCAGCATACTTTAAAAATATATTTATATTTTTAATTGATTTCAGATAAGTAGGAAGAGGGAGAGAAAAGTCAATAATGAGAGAAAATCGCCCATCAGCTGCCTTCTGCACACCCCGCCCCCACGGGGATTGAGCCCGCAACCCAGGCATGTGCTCTTGACTGGAACTGAACCCAGGACCCCTCAGTCTGCAGGCTGACAGTCTATCCACTGAGCCAAACCAGCTGGGGCAAATTTTCTTTTTAAATCCTTGCCCGTGAATGTTTCTTTAATTGATTTTTTAAAGACCTGAGGACATGGCTTTATGGATTTTAAAGAGAAAGAGAGAGAAAAACCAACGTGAGGGAGAAACATCGATCAGTTGCCTCTCACATGCACCCCGATCAGGGATGGAGTCCACAACCTGGGTATACACCCTGACCAGGAATTGAACCTGCAACCTTTCTGTGTATGGGACAATGCTCTAACCCACTGAGCCACACCAGCCAGGGCTACTCTTTTTTTTTTTTAGAAAAAGAGAAAAGGGGTAGGAGAAGGGAGGGAGGAAGAGAGAAAGGGAGAGGAAGAGGGAGGAGAGGGGAAGGAGGGAGGGAGGAAAGGATGGAGGGAGGAAGGGAGGGAGGGAAACATCAACTGGTTGGTTCTTGTACCCACCCTGACCAGGACTGAATCCACAACCTTTTGGTATACAGGACAAAATTCCAAATTACTGAGGCACCCACCCAGGATAACATGTGAATTCTTAGTACCACCATTGCAATAACTGGATCTCCTCCCTATCACAGAGGAACATAAGCATCCTCAGGCAGGGACCACAGCAAAAGTGTTTTAAGCAGATTACAATACAAAGGCAAGCTTATTAGCAAAAGGTGATACCCAGCGGCAAGCGGTGGACTCCGGTAGTGCACACGACTCTCACGATGTGGGGCCCGACTTCTGGACTCACTACTGGGCTGATGATCCCAGCTATGGCTGCGGCGATGATGCTGCCGGTCTCGACTCCGGCTCCGACTGTTTCTCCGTCGGTGCCGATCCCGGTCTCGACTACGACTACAGATGGGAACAACTGTTTAGTTTGTTAAAGAACCAACCAACCTCTCTGGCCTTTAATGTATAACTTTCCCAGGTATCTTTCCCTTTATAGTAATTCTGAAACCCAACAGCCCCCAGAAAAACTGACCTGCGCTTTCTGTCTCTGCTTTTACTATGGCTCCGACTCTTCTTCTACCTGTGAAAGACAGTGTAAATTCTTATGGTGAAGGTTTCATGATCTCTCCCACATAAAAGGAATGAGAGTATGGCCAGGGTGAATCAGAAAGCAATAAAGGACCAAAGTCCAAATGATCTGACAGTAGCTCACTGCAACTGCACAACACCGACTTATACACAGCCTGGACGCTGTCAGGCATCTATGCAGCCAAAGCTGGTGTTTCCAAAGTAGGAGTCTTCTTGCTGTTTTACTTAAATGAAATACATCAATGCTGGGACTGATCCACAAATCTATACTGAAAAGCTTAAACTAGATCATTAAACCAAATTACCGTCATGTCCAAGATTCAGTGAAGCTATTACTAAAAGCTCTTAGCCCTGGCTGGTTTGGCTCAGTGGATAGAGCGTCGGCCGCAGACTGAAGGGTCCCAAGTTCGATTCCGGCCAAGGGCATATGCCCGGGTTGTGGACCCAATCCCCCCCAGTGGGGGACATGCAGGAGGCAGCCAATCAATGATTCTCATCATTGATGTTTTTATCTCTCTAGCTCTCTCCCTTCCTCTCTGAAATCAGTAACAATATATTAAAAATAGTAATGAAAAATTAATAAAAACTCTTAGAAGCAACTACCTCCCTGTTCTTGCTGTTTCTCCAATGGACAAGATTGCTTCCCTTCCTAAGTTGCCTACCCATTTCCTCACACCACACTCACTTGCTTTCCTCCCCACTGGTGCTGCTCCCACTGCCACCGTTACCGGTGCTGCTGCTGGTGTTGCTAGGGTTGTCCTTTTTAACCTCTTTCCTTTGCTGCTCATTCTGAAGGTTCACCAGAAAAATGTCACAAGGTTCAACGTGGCAGACACACAGAATCCATTGGGCACAGAAAGAACAAAAGGAGATAAGGAAAAAAGCATATGAAATCAAAGCTCTCAATTATCTAGCCAACTTTTAAACACCTGGACTTCCTAACAAAATAAGAGAGAAAGGGAGGAAAACTATCCAAAAGGAAGAGATCAGAGGGACAGATTTTGATCTCAAAACTTTAGCTACTCAACATCTGTTTCTCAGGAGAATGAGAAGCCAATTAGATCTGAGGTATAGGTCTGACTTTCTACGTATCACTGAGAACTATGAGCAAAGTACCCATTCCCACCCCTTTTTGTTCTCCCCTCCATTTTAGGGGCCCACTCTGAAAGCATGGCCCTTGAGTTCTGTTTTCAGAATAGCTTACTAAAAGACTATGCCTTTTATGAATAGCCATTGAACACAATAAACAAGCAGAGAAAGGGAATTCACAAAATATTGAGACCAATGATCCACAATTGCTCTTTCTTATTAACCCAATTCCAGGAATGAGGTGGGAATACTACCTCCTCTTTTTTATAGGGAGCCTCCAGCATGGCCTCAATCACTATATCAAAGTCATCGGATGCCATCACAGCAGATCTGAGGGGATATCAATATACAAGAACCTCATTTATATTTTTCCTCCCCTTCCAGCACACCACATTCCCTTCCTCCTCTAAGAAACAGACTTTAGAACATAGTTCTGTTTCATAAACTCCAAAGGAATTGTACCGACTATTTGCTTACCCTAGGTTTATTTTTGCACCTTACAGATCTGAACTATTTCTGCTTGATGATTTAGAATAGGTGAAGGGTCTACAAGGAAACTGGGTAGAAACAAAATAATATAGACCCTGTCCTGTCCTGTGAAAAGAAAGTGTTGATACTCAAAATTACTATTCACTTTACAATGAACAAACACTAGGCCTCTGTTCTGCTCAAAATTCTCAATAAAAAACTGGTTTAAACTTACATCATAGAAATAAGCATATATTTCCAATAAAAAGGTAAAGATGCAAGACTAAAAATGAGAATACAAAGCAACACCAGAATAAAGCAGATTTGCCCTAAACTATTTCCCACATCCCCCTCCCAAACATCAATAGGGAACTCAGCATTAAGCATTTTTCATAAAATAACAACTAGTTTAGGTAACTCAGAAAGATTATGATTAAAACAAGCTTAACCAATTCCACTTTGAAGCCTTTCTGTCTAGGCAGGCAGGGTGAGATTTCTTGTCTCCCCAAGCTTTCACATGTAGCAATCATCTTTCCTAAGTGTGTCCACCACAGGTCTCTTAAATAAAAACACAGAAGATACCAAACTAAATCAATAGGAAATTTTATTCAAAAACTACTAGTCTGAAGGTATCAATATGCACAACATAGATGAATCTCAAAATAATCATGGTAAGTAAAAGAAAATCAAACATAAAAAAAGAGTATGTATTGTATGATCACATTTATGCAAAATTCTAGAAAATGCAAACTAATCTGTAGTGATAGAAAGCAGGTCAGTGGTTGCCTAGGAATAAGAGTAGGTGAGGAAGGGCTAGGAGAAAAGGATTACAAAAGGGCACAGGAAACTTTTGGGGTGATGTTTCACGGCTGAAACATGTCAATACCCATCAAACTATATGCTTTAATGTGTGTAATTTTATATCAACTATATCTCAATAAAGCTAAACACCCTCCAACTAATCTTAAGAATTTCTATGCTGAGGTTAATCATACTCAAACTTTCCATATCCAAAAGAGCTTTATCTTCTTTAAAGTAGCTAATCCAATGATGCTGTCCTTGTTGCTCTCAGAACCCAGTCTATCTGATGGTATAAATGAGTCATATAAAAATTATATTTAAATATAAAAATAAGTAATATGAAAATAATGATGATGTAACTTAAATGACACTTATCATTTGTAGTACTGAATATTGCTAGACATGTTATAGACAGAATTCTTCGAAAGAGTAAAACAATAAAAATTGCTCTTAAACAAATTTTAAATCTTAAATCGGAAATTAAACCAAAATCAAATAGGTGTGTCTAAAATCCAGTGAACACAATCTCTTATAACAGCACCTTATATTATTTAACAAAAGGTAACATGTAACTACAGCCAGATACCAGTTCCGATGCACAAAGGAAAAGCTGAGGTTCTGTGGCCTGTCCGAGGTCACATTAGAATGGAGGGGGGACTGGTGAGCACAGTCTCTGGCCCCAGGCTAATGTTCTATCCCAGTGGTCGGCAAGCTCATTAGTCGACAGAGCCAAGTACCAACAATACAACGACTGAAATTTCTTCTCCCAAATTTTTTACACTTAAACTTCTTCTAACGCCACTTCTTCAAAACAGACTTGCCCAGGCCGTGGTATTTTGTGGAAGAGTCACACTCAAGGGGCCAAAGAGCCACATGTGGCTCATGAGCCACAGTTTGCAGACCACTGTTCTATCCACTATATTGGTTAGCTCTCTCTCGTGGTTTGTAACTTAAAAGAAAATTAAAAAAAAAAATTACAAAGTATATCAAGATGTCTATTTTTAAGTGTATTTATCTGGATAATTAATGTTCCAATAGGTTTATCAACAGTCAGTCCCATTAGCCATATTCTATTGTATATATTTCAAAATATTAAGAACCAAGCTAATCCTATATAATAGAGATAATACACTAATTGACCCTCACACCATCACAAAAATGGTGGCGCCCACAGCCAATAAGGAGGGAATATGCTAATGACCCCACACCCTCAAAGCCACAAAATGGTGGCACCCAGTCCCCTCAGCCCCACAGGGCTGGCAGGTGTGCGGCAAGGCCGGGCCCTCTCCCAGGTGGGTCCGGCCGCTCCACGCATCTGCCTCCATAGTCCCCCAGTCCCCTCAGCCCCCCAGCTGCCCAAGACCAGCCCAAGGTGCAGGCAAGCCTCAGATGTTGGCTGCCCAGCTGTCCAGGGCTGCCTGAGGTTCAGGTAACCAGGGCTGGCCCTACACTGCCCACACTGGCAGCAGCAGAGTTGTGAAGGGGCATCGCCTTCCCCTGATCGCTGGGTTGCCTCCAAACCCTGAGGGCTCCCAGACTGTGAGAGAAGACAGGTCAGGCTGAAAGACCGCTGCCCCTCCAGTGCATGACTTGTAATATATACAACTTGATCTATTATGGGAAAATGGTTCTAAAAAGAAAAGTTTTAATCCTCAAACTGTTCCTTTCAGTCATTTTGGCAGCCAAGTCTGCACAAATTTTCTAAGCGTCATAACATACTCTTTATCATCTACAATCTGCTTTCTCCTCCCTAAATGAAATTCTGATTTCAAGAATAGGGTTGGGGTAACCTAACATACAAAATCTTTCACTTAAGTTGATAAGTGAGCCCCCAGTGCCGGAGTAAAATTTTCACTCAGACTCAGAAACAAATGAACGAACTGATTTAGGCCCAGACATATACAGCGTGAGCACATTTTGAAACTTGTAATCTCAACATGTTTAGTATATATAGCTTTCTGATATCCTAAAAGCATTGAGGTTCCAAATAGTATGCATTTTCAGGCTGTTAGTTTCCAAACGATCTCCCTGTCCTAATTTATTGGTCCAAGTCCATTCAAAACCATCCATTAAAACGCTACAGAACTTTCTTCCATCCCTGCTCCAAAACCTACATTAGGGGGCTCATAATCACGGCAATGCTTAGATCCTGTCACAGTTCACTCAAGACTCAAGCCAGTGCTTAAGTCCCACTACTGCAAGGGCAAAGGAGAGTGAAGGGCACTGTCAGCCCAGTTCAGGGCGAATTCACCAAAGGTTCGAGTCCCAGGGGTGCTGGCAGCGCCACCTCCTGGGTCCCGTCACCGAGCTGGCACAAACATCTCCAAACTGAAAGCAGCTTAATTAAGAACAGGAACAACGAGAAAGCTAAAAACATTCCCCACGATGTGTACAAACGAAGGCTACGCTTTTTAAAAAGAAGATCCTATTAAGCACCATCTCTGAGAGGGTCAGTGTCCCAATGCTAAAACCTCATACGTGCTCACTATACCCTCTTTCACCAGGGAAAGTGTGGTCATAAAAGGAAACGAGGGAAAAGCCCACAGAGGCCGATACACTGAAAAGAGTCTTCCTGAAACTGAAGGTCGAGGAAGAAATCTCAATGCTCTCGCCTCCGAATGCTGGCACCAGGGGCTGAAAACCGAACCTACGTTTTCTCTCAGGGTCCCGTGGGTCGACGCTCCCTCCCCAGCCCGGACTGCGGGGACCTGGACCGAGGTCCTCGAGTCACTGGGGCCCTTGGCACAGTCTTCCTCGGTGATACAGCCACAAGGGTGCCGATCCCTAAAACTCTGCCAGGGGACTATATTCAGGTAGCAAGCATAAAAAGTTTTTCTTTTAAAAGTTTGCCTGATTCTGCTCTTGACGCCATTTTCTGCCTGTGACGTCAGCGGCAGGCGCCGGGGGCAACGTCACACATTTGTGACGTCGCGAGGGAACCAGGTTTCAGTGTTTCTCACCAGCGCCGAGTCCCCGCCGGGAGAGGGGGACCCCGGTCTTCTCTGCTCCTTCGGGTTTGTTGGGGGGTGCGAAGCACGACTGTCTTCGGAGCCTCAGCAGTAAAAGCAGCGGCCCAACGCTCCCCTCCCCGCAAAATGGCGGCACTCCAAGGGCTTCCAGACTTTCCCCAATCTGCGCAGGCGCTAAAACATTAGGCACTGGAACTAACTTCACTGGTTTCGCGGCAACAGGCCGAAGTTCCGAATTTCATTGGTTAAAATTTTAAGCATGGGGGGAGCCAAACGCAAATGCTTCTTGGCAACCATGAAGTGTCCAATGATTGGCTAACTTCTCGAGGTTTCCGGAAATTGGAGGCGGTCCGGCGACCGCCCGTGGCGCTCATTGGTTAAGAGACTTGCGGAAGGGGAGGGGCCAGGCTGAGAACTCGCGGTAGGGGTTCCCCTATCCTGCTCCCAGCCCGGGGTGACGAGACTACCCCCCACTTGGCGGGCCCCACGAGGACTTGTAATAGACGTTCTTGGCTCCCCCAACTGATTAGTCAAGGGGATCACGTCGGTCTAGGGACAGCTTTGTGGAAAGCAATTGCGTTTGCTTCACGTCAGGAAAGATGCTAGACTCCATATCCCAATTCTGAACGGACTGGACTGTACACAACCCTCCCTACCGCCTCCTCCTGCCCTCAGTGCTTGGGACCTGGAAAAGAGGTCACTTTGTCTGGTGCTACACCTCAGGTATATCAGTTCAAATCAGTACCCCCCACACGGCACCATGCAAGGGTAAAGTGAACTTGATACACTGTCCCAGGTGACTCCTTTCATGCAGCAGTAGTTAGCCTTCCAACAGAAAGGCTGGAACTGATTTACATCCACCCCCCAATCCCAAGACTTCCAAAAAGGTAGCTGGTTCTAACAAAGAGCCAGAGTCAGAGCACCTATGTTCCAGTCTGGACTTGAACACTAACTTTATATTATTGTACCAACTTCACATACCTCCTCTATAAAATGGAGAATTGGACTAGAGCAGTGGCCAGCAAACCAGCCACATGCGGTTCTTTGGCCCCTGGCCCCTTGAGTGTTGCTCTTCCACAAAATACCAAGGCCTGGGCGAGTCTAATTTGAAGAAGTGGTGTTAGAAATTTAAAAAACTTGGTTCTCAAAAGAAATTTCAATCGTTGTACTGTGGATATTTGGCTCTGTTGACTAATGAATTTGCCGACCACTGGACTAGATGATCTCTTAGGACTTTTAACCCTATGATCTTATTCCAACACTGGTAGTCTTGTACACAAATCCATGGGCCAGTAGCTCTCTGCAGGGCCTGGCCAGAGGCCCATCTGCTCCCAGTACAGAAAACTCATGCTGCCCACTCTCAGCAGTGCCTCCCCTCTTCGCCCCAACTGAGGGACTCCAGCAGGGCTGAGAGAACTGGGCACTGCCATATTTGTGATGCAGTGATGGTTAATTTGCATATTATCCTTTTATTAGGATAATAGGTTGCCCTGGCTGGTGTTCTCAGTGGCTAGAGCATCAGCCTGTGCATTGAAGGGTCTGGGGTCTGATTCCTGGTCAGGGGCACATACTTGATTGCAGGCATGATCCCTAGCCCTGTCAGGACACATGCTAGAGGCAAACAATGTGTCTCTCACACATTGTTTCTCCACCCTCCCCCCACCTTCTATTCTAAAAAAAATTAAAATAAATCAATGAAATAATATCCTCTGGTGAGGATTAAAACAAAAATAGGTGGCTTCTTGCTGGAGATGCCTGGATAGCTTTGTTTCTCTCTCAAGAGGTAAGTAACAAAGGTGCTTGGCAGTTCAGTAGCTAAGGAAGGTAGAAGGAAAGCTGGCTTTATATACAGTCCATCTTTCTCTGTGGTGGCAAATTACGCCTCCCCTCCAGACAAAAGCCTAATCACAGGTCCTAATAGACTAGACCTCTCCATAACTAATCATAAAGACCTATACCCAGTAGTCCAAGAGTCACCACTAAGCTTCTCAAACGGACACTCTGGGGTCCTGGATAAGGGCACAGATTTAAATATGTCTAGGTTTAAGTAAGGTATGGGAAAGAAGAGGCAAGGAGAACAGGGCTGGAGCAGGAAAAGGCCATAACTTCACTTTATTTGTATTTCCTCCCACATAAAACCATCAAAACAGAGAGAGAGATGATCAGGGAAAGGACTGAAAATGTGTTCAATCTGCACGTTCTCAGGGCTGTTCCAGGGAGCGCTTGAGGCTGAGAGCCTGTTAGAGTAGCTTCAGATCTAGCACTAATTCCTCATGCCTTGGCCTGAAGTCTTCACAGGTTGGTGGCTGGAACCTTGTAATTATTTCTCCTTTGCCCATCTTGATAGTAAGGCAGGAAAACAGAGTGAAATGCTCCTCTCTGATGGGCAAGGGGAAACACAGCCCACAGATGCAGTGCACCTTCTGTGATACAGGAGCAGAAGCTGAAGCCGCTTCCGGACATTTGCAGGCTTGGCTAGAGGCCAATGGTGTATGAGCGGCCTGTGGGATTGTGAATAGCAGAACACACTGGTGCTGTCACAGCCCACTCATACCACACCTTCTTGGAATTGCTGCATCGCCAGAAACGCACACAGATGGTTTGGCCTTCACGTACTGTAATGGGCTGCTGTAAGAAGAAAGATGAAATTTTAGGGTGGAGCTGATGAATTATATGTGGCAATGTACTGAGCTAGGTGTGGAGATAAAATGATAAAACATGACATCCCGACCCTCATGAAATTTATTGAAATCTATCAGAATAATCAGAACTGAAAAACCAGACATGAAGCAAATAATCTAAAATGTGATCAGTGTGTGAACATGAACAGGGGGAACGCTAACTTAGTCTAAGAGGTCAGAAAGTTATGACGATAAGAATGTTCAAGGAAGCCTAGAAAATAAGTTAGCTGGGTGAAGAAGCAAGCAAATAATTTTACAGGCAAAAGAGAAAGGTATGAAAGCCTGAGGCAGGAAAGATGGTGTATCAGAGGAACCAAAAGCCATTCCACTGGACTGAAGCAATGTAATCAAGGGGACAGTAGCTAGAAAGGCAGGCTAAAAACGTATCAACCAAGTTTTACAAGTAATGCTCAGGATTTTGACTGTTACCCTAAGGACAGTGGGAAGGGTTTTAAGCAGGAAAGAGATACAGTCAGATTTGAGTTTTTGAAAGGTGATTCTTACTCAAGGTAAATAACAGAAGAGCAGCTGGAGGAGACGTGGGGAAGCGGGGAGAAGGCAGATATCCCAACACCTACAACTGGGATCCAAGCACGTGAGAGAGGACATGCTCCCTATACCCAACAGCTGAAGTTATTCCTTAACCTATGGAGTTTTAAAGGTGATTCCTACCTTAATGGGGAAGAATATGGGAAACCATGAGAACATCCCAGGAGAGTGAGTCTCTGGACGGATACCTATGTGGACAAAATAATGAAAAAATTGAGGTTCTCCATAACAATGCTTTTTGACTAGGTTGAGAAGTTTCTGGGTTACTTGGAAACAAGTAATCAAAGATTCCCATTTCTGACTCTTGGGATCCACGTAATTTTAAATGAAACATGTACATGAGCTGCCCAGGCAGTACATGCTCATACCCCACCATCCAGTGCCCCAAACTCACTCAGAGTGATGTCCTGATAAAGCACAGTCTCAAAGTAGCCTGCAAAGCCATGCAGAACTGTATTCACCTCCACAGGAAACTCCAAGGTACAGTAGCGGTTGTTGTCAATCATAGGATCTGTCAGGGAAAAGTTGTGTGGGTGACAAAGGGCCAGAAGTCCCAGACAACTTGGTAAAGAGCAAGACCAAGGGAAGCGTAGACAAGGCAGATCCAGACAGCAAGGGAAAACCTAGGAGGGCGAGCTCTTACGCATCCAGTCAGGTGACAGTCACACAGGAACCCACCTCTGTTGGGATGGCTGAAGGTAAAACAGGGCTGGGGCGCAGACAGCTGGTGGAAATTGTGCAGTCGTACCACATAAGGCATCTCAAACTGGGCCTAACCCAAGAGACAGAGGGCAAGAACTGGAGAAAATACGTCACAGATACTTACCTCCTCAGGGAAAGAAACTCAAGTCTGAGGAACATGGAAAAGAATGAAAACAAACTTCCATTTTGACCACTTTCCCACATCCCCAACTCCTCCTCTACCTCACCATCTTCTGGTGCTGACACAGAAAAATGAAGGACTACAGAGAGGAGTCCTTCAGAAGAGTTTTTGTTGTTGTTTTACCTCGGGGTCACGGTCCTTTTCCCGACAGGCCCGGACCTCATTGTACAGCTTGGAGGAGGAGATAGGAGCCAGAAAGGAGGTGTACTCCCCAGGGATGCTCACACCGTCACCTGCAGCGCAAGAGGGTTACATTAGCTCCAAAGAGTCGGAAAGGGTGTATCTGTCCCAACTAAAAGCTCAAACTCACACATCCGAACAGACCCAGGCGCTCAATGTCGTCACGCCCCCAGGCCAACCTGCTCTCAACTTCTGTCACAGGGGATTCCACTGCCAGGTTAACTTACAGAATCATACAAGGTTAAAACTGCCCTGGCCGGTTACTCAATGGTTAGAGCATCGCCCTGCAATGAACGGTCACAGGTTTGATTCCTGGTCAAGGGCGTGTACCTGGGCTGCAGGTTTGATCCAGGCTCCGACATGGGACACGGCACATGCAGGAGGCCATCAATCCATGCCTCACATCAATGTTATTCTCTCTCTATCTCTTTCTCTCTCTCTCTTCTCTTCCCCCCTGCCCCCTCCCTCACACCCTCTCTTAAAATAAAATCAATGGGAAAAACATACTCAGGTGAGAATTAACAAACAACAACAACAAAACAACCCTGGCGGGAACCTGAGATATTCTAAACGAGTGCTTAACTTTTGAGAGGTCACAAAGCTCTGAGATCCTGATGAAAACTAAGCCAAAGGCACACATCACAGCAACTCAGGGAGCCCACAGACCTCAGATTAAGTGTCTCTGCTCTAGTCTACTTCCCTCATTTTATTTTTAAATATGTTTTTATGGATTTTAGAGAGAAAGAAAGTGAGAGGGAGAGGGAGAGGGAGAGGGAGAGAAACATTGATCCCAACCAGGCAAATCCTGCAATCTGGTTATGTGCCCTGACTGGGAATCAAACCAGCGACCTTTCAATGCACGGGACAACACTCAACCAACCGAGCCACACCGGACAGAGCTACTCCCCTCATTTTATAAATGTGAACACTGAGGTTCAGAGAGATTACTTCATTTCCTAAGGGCACTGACCCAAGTCCAACCCTCCTCCCCCTAAACTCTGTAACCTCCTCTTCGGTTACTGTCTCACCCAATCCTGCCATCCCCCATCCTCCCAGCCTTCCCGGTTGATAATCCAATCCCCTTACTCAGTACACCCCAGCGTGGAGGCACCTTTTAGGAAGTGCTGGGCTCCATCTAGGCACTCAGGTGACAGTTCATTATCAGCAAAGGAGCCCAGAAGCTCACTGACAATGATGTCTGCTTTCTCTGGAGCCACCCATTCCCGCATGTCCGATGACACTACTGTCACCTGGCTTCCCCATTCTTCAAACTGCCAGTTTTCCAGTCTAAAACAGAGATGATACAAGTAAGGACACTGATAAGAAAAACTGACACTGGGGACAAACTTCCCAGCAAGAGGGTTGCTACTCACGTCACCACAGCATTTGGGTTCTTCTCCACGGCATACAGCTTTATCCGCCGGTCAGCCTGCTTGGCTGCCCGCAGGGAAGCATTCACCAGGGGACCCCGGCCTGCTCCCAGCACCATCAGCACCCTAAGGGGTAGAGTTAAGCTAACTCAGCATATAGAGAAGTAGGCACACAAATCTCCGGGATCGTGGGGAGGCTACTCACTGAACAGTGGTGTCCTTCTCATCATCCGGCACTCGGTCTAACAGACATTTATAGATGGCCTGGCGGAAAAGGAAAGAAGACCTCATGTCTCTAATCCCATCCTCACCTACGTCATTCAGGACCTGTGCTTGACCCAATCTTGGACCCACACTGTACCTGCTGGTATTGAGAGTATTTGATGGGGTCCTTTTCAAATACTTCATATGTCTGAGATTCGAGATTGTCCATCAGGGGCTGATGAAGGGAAATAGGCAAAACAAGTTAGCCAGTTTCTGAAAAGGATAATGCACCAATTACCAAAACCTTCCCATCATTGTTGCCTGAGCTTTGGCAATATTTTAGAACACCTACTCTCAACAGACATTCCCCACCCCACCTCCAGACCTACCTGGAGCGGGGACTGCAGATAGTCTTCATAGCCCTTGGCAAAGAGTTCATAGGCATTGGGAGGAGGGCGGTTCTGGCTTAAGTATTCCAAATATTGGAGGTAGGAGCAGAATTCCTTCTCTGAATGGTGATTGGTGCCTGTGATGATGAACTGCACCTCCAACTGTGAGAGAAGTCAGACCATCAGAGACAGTTCTTACACCAAGATTCTGGGATATTATTATGGCTTATGGCCAGAGTCCTAGCATAATGTAAGTCCCAGCAGTTCTTCAAATACCAACAAAAGCAGCATAATGCTTCAATGAACTTAACTTACAAAGCCTTCCTTCCTATGCCATATAAGCATCAGCCTGGCTCGAAGAGCCCCATGAATCCTTGCTATAACTTCGTAAGTGAAACCTTCTGCAAGGTTCTCTTAAGATCTGGTAACTTTTTAAACGTTTCTGGGGCTTCCACTGACAATTGCCTTTTTCCTCTCAAAATCCCCAACTCTGCTGAAATTGTTCTCCAGAAACCAGAGAGGAAAAGAGTCAGCCCCATAGGAAAAAGAGCATCACACATATGGGAATAAGGCAAAAGGATTAGCTGGAGAACCTTTAGAACGATTCCACCACCCACCTTAAGCAGCCGGAAGATCAGCCTCTGGTGCATCTTAGAAAGAACAGGAAATCCCTTCTTATTGGTCAGGAAAATGCTGGTGGGAAGAATAGCTGCTTTGATGGGCTCCCCAAGCCAACGATCAATAACATGATTAGATGGGAGGTCAGCTCCAATTTCAAGAGCTACACCAGGAAAAGAAAGACCTGTGAACTACTGCAAGACAAGAAGCCTTTTCTTGCTCTTTTATGCAAGAACTATTTTAGCAAGGAAGCCTCCCCGGGCCGATGGGTGTGGCTCAGTGGTTGAGCGCCAACCTATGAACCAGATTATGGTTTGATTCCCAGTCAGAACACATGCCTAGGTTATAGGCTTGATCCCCAGTGTGGGGCATGCAAGGAGGCATTATCTCTCATCATTAATGTTTCACCTCTCTCTCCCTGTTTCCAAAATCAATAAAAATACATTTTAAAAAAGAGCAAGGCAGCCTTGGCTGGTTGCTCAGTGGTTAGAGCGTCAGCCTTTAGACTGAAGGATCGTGGGTTCGATACACTTGGTTGCAGGTTCCCTAGCCCCAATTGGGCACATATGGGAGGCATCCAATCGATGTGTCAATGATATTTCACTCTCTCTTCCCCGCTTCCTCACTCCCTTCTACACTCTCTAAAAATCAATGGAAAAAATATCCTTGGGTATTTAAATAAGTAAGTGAAATAAAAGCAAGGCACACTGAGGCACAGAAAAATAGCAAATTTTCCCAGCAGCCAAGACTACATGAAACTCCTGATTCTTATTCCAGGTCAGAAAAGGGATACCTATCCTAGGACCTTAATGAACTTACCCACCGCAATCCTCTTGCTATAGTCACATAAGGTCCGGAAATTGTGCCACCTGTCCAGAGTCAAACACAGAAAAATATCATCAAATATGGCCCACCATAGCTCAAGGAGACCGTCCTATAGGTTCCATCCTGTACTTCCCTTCACCCTACCCTTTGCCCTGGTACAGCAGCAAAAGGAGACATACCACATCCATGTCTTCTCCTCTCCACTGTACTCCTCTGTGTGTGCAGCTGGTGCATTCTCAATTATATCATCTCTCAGGTCCTCTGGTGCCACCAAAGGTACTCGCATCCAGAACTGTACATGAACAAGTACCCTATTTAGAATTTGTGGGGTCCAGAAAGCTTCCCTCAATTAAAAGCCCTTAATCCAGACCTCAAGTTAATCCATTTATACTTCCCCCAAATTTGTGATTACATTGTGCATGTACATGTAGCTTATGTATATGACATCCTTATGTAAATATCAGCCTTGTCCTATATTTCAACCATAAGTTTCTGGGGATAATTTTATATTCTTTATCTTTTATCAATCTCTGTTTACCACTTTTAGACAGCGGCAAGTGGTACTGACATTTCAGTTCTGCCAAATGTACCCTTTAATGAATGGCTAGTAACAAGAAGGTACATGGCGCACCCAGACTACCATAATATGCAGCAGGAAAGGAGGCCATCAGCCATACCATGGAGGAGTGGTGGCCAGTGTGGATGTGGTTGGTCAAAATCCTGGCCAGGTTTGTGTTATCTTCCTGATTTAGTGGCAGCAAAAAAGCTGGAAGACCTAAATATGCTCCAAAATTCAGCTCCTGTAACATGGCCTGGAATGGAGATCAAGAGGAAATGGCTGAGTTAGCAACCCAAATAGTTTTAATTGCATTATATCAGAGTTACTGAGTTATGGGGGGAAAAACTATTTTCCCATCCAGCTTTGTTACAAACCTGATCTTTAGAAAAATCCAGAGAAGTCAAATAATCTTACCGCCTCAGAGTTCCTGCGGATCTTCTCCACTTTTGAGTCTGGACGAATCCATGGAGAAAGCTTTCCCACAATCAGGGTATTCCAGTCTACACTCCCCACCCAAGAAAGACAAAGATTGAATGAGGTTAGGCACTTGAATCATTCAATCTCTAGTTCTTAACAGGGAATAGAGAATAAAGATGAGAGACAAAGATTTTTTCCATCACAGATATGGGATAGCCTGATGCAAATTAGGAAACGAGGGCTTTTAGCAGGTAAACAAGGAGAAAAAGAATTATCTATATTCTAGGGACTAATCAATATATCTAAGCCAAGAAAGAAGAATGAGGGCTCTGCTAAAGCAGAAGTTGTTAACTGCCTCTAATAATTAAGGGTTATTATATGGGATGCTCCCTACCCCTTCCTGACAGCAGTAGGTCTGATCGTGTCTGGGGGCCCGGTCGATTCTTAGCAGGTTCCTGAGTGAATTCCCTCTTGAAACGCGGGTGGAAGACAGGCATGCAGAGGAAATCAAACCTACAACCGTGACAGACCCAGAGTCGTCATGTAAAGAGCAGCAGTGCCCAGAGGTCCAAGCAACTGGATTAGGTTATCGGATTCTGCACAGCCCTTTCAGCTGCCACCACCAGTCAACGGACTGCACTGCTGAGTTCAGCCCACCTTGGGGCATTATCACTTCCGCTGCCTTGTGCCTCAATATCTCCACAAAACACAGCCATGGAAAAGATGAGTAAGGGAAAAAGATGAAAATCCACACCAAGTGGATTTTCTACTCCTCTGTCTCTGGTTTCCCAGGACTGTCACATCTCCATCCATCCTAGTTCTGTCCATTTCTCTCCCTAGCCCCTTAACACTTCCTCCCACTTTCAGACAATAATTTCGCTCTTCAGGGCCCTTGGAGGTCTGTACATCCCCCTTTTTTTTTAGTTTACCTGGCAACTCCCCCGACTTCTGGACTCAGGGACCACACACCCCAATAAGTTTTTTTCCCTAACGCTCCAAGGCCCGAGGCCTCTCTCCCTAAGGTGTGTACTGGTATCCACCCACCCCCAGCCCACCTTATTCACTCCGACCCCTTCACCCCTGCCTCTCGGGGATGACTAGTCTGCCTCTCTCCGCCCTCGAATTCGGACCCCGCATTCCGCCCGCGGAGGTCCGGGCCCTCACCCCTGCTTGGCCACAGCCCCCAGTGTGTCAGCTATTTCGGGGACGCAATTCAGGTCCCTGCCGCTGGACACGCGGCTCCCACCGGGAGCACCAACCGCCATCGCCGCCATCTTTTCCCTCGCCTCGTCCACGCCGGGACTCCTTAATACTAGCAGCCAATCACAAAGCCGGGAGGGAAAAAAGCCCCCGGAAGGCGGGACGAGTCGCCCTAACAACCAGAGCATCTTCCCCCGGCTCCAATGGCCCTTCCAGCCAATCCACGGGCTGTACAGTGACGTATTGCGTGGCTCCGAAACATTGACCAATCGCAGGGTCTAGTCCTTGACGAGCTTCGGTCTCCCATAATGCCTCAACAATCTGCAGAATTTCGCTGAGAAACTACACGTCCCATGAAACCCTGCAATGTAAGCTTGAAGTACTGTCGCAGAAAGCAGCTTGATTGTCTTAGGGCCAGTGGCGCAATGGATAACGCGTCTGACTACGGATCAGAAGATTCCAGGTTCGACTCCTGGCTGGCTCGGAAAGACAAAGGGTTTATATTGCAACTAAGGGGCAAAATTCTTTATTGCGCTAACGTCTCCTTTTTTTCTTTTTTATACTAATGTTCCATCACTATCTTCTCATTTTCAGGACTTAAATTGGTTGAATTCTGCGGCCATCTTATGTCAGCTTTTTCCGTTACCTAATTCAAAAATGGTTCTTGTATAATTATTTACATTCTGAACCTGGGTTAATGGCTGGTGCTCTTAAAGTAGGATTTGTATGGGCCTTAGTGCGTTATGTGTAAATAAGTTGTGGCAATTCAGCCACTAGGTACTCCAAGTGGTTCTGTATCTCAAACACAACATGTAAATAAACACCTAAACTCACATCGAAACACACACAGGAAGATGGGAAAAAATAAATTCATGATGAGCAGTTACAGCAGAGAGTGGTCATGAACAGCCTGACACAGGCCTGAAAGAATCTCTACATTTTCTTTTGTCAATACCTGATAGAGGGATGGAAACGAGGGAAAGGAATGAAGAAAGGAAAGACATAGAGAGGAGAAAGGGATTACCTGAAGGCAGGGAGCCCAGAGGTGCTGAGGGCCTGGCAGCGGCGATGGAAAGAACACAAAGCGCTAGGCGGGAGGCGATGACAGAACTCAGGGACCGACTGGGAGAGAGGCATGAGAAAGAGAATTCTAGGGTGGTGCTCAGGTTCTGTGCTCTCTGTGAGACTAGAAAGAAACCGTTCCGGGAGAATCCGGTTATAGGTTTGGAACTGCAGAATTAATTGGACCTCTAGGGGGCGCTGTGCAATAGTTGTATGAATAGTGACCTGAACCAGACAAAATTTAGAAATCGCCAGAAGAGAGGCAGTGAAGGAAGCCAAGAGACTGAATGAAGTCACCATCGCCCGTGGGAGACAAAGTCCAGGGAAACAAGGGAAGGATGTAGGTAGGATAAGCAATAAGGATCCTTGGGTGCAATGTAAATATCTCAAAGGGATAAAAGTCCAAAAGCCCAAGAACTAAGAAGATGCCTATGAAGCCAAAGGGAGTTGGAGATGCTTTTGTTCCATCTTAGTCTTCATTCAGTTCCTGCAGGAATTATTGTTATTATTATTATTATTATTATACTTTATTCCTTAGAACAGCTTTAGATTTACAGAAAAGTTGAGCAGAAGGTACAGTAAGTTCCCATATGCCACCCTACAGCTTTCTCTAGTTGTTTTGTTTTGTTTTTTCTGTTACAGATTTTAGAGAGAAAGGGAGAGAATGTTGATTTGTTGTCCCACTTATTTATGCATTCATTAGTTGATGTTTGTATATGCTCTGACTAGGGACCAAACTCACAACCTTGGCATATTGGGATAATGCTTTAACCAACTGAGCTACTCTGCCACTGAAGCTTTCTCTATTATTAACATCTTAACATGGCTATAGTACATTTATTACAACTCATGGACCAGTATTGAAACATTATAAACCAAAGTATATAGTTTATTCAGGCTTCCTTAGTTTTTACCTAATGTCCTCTTTCTGTTCCATCCCACCCAGGATACATTACATAGAGTGGATATGTTTTCTTAGGCTCCTCTGGGTTGTGACAGTTTCTCAGATATTCCTTGTTTTTGATGACTTTGAGGAGTACTGGTCAGATATTCTCCTCTATTGGCATTTGTCTGATGGTTTTATTATGATTAGATTGGGATTATGGATTTAGGGGAGGAAGATCATAGAGATAAAGTGCCGTTTTCATCACATCATATCCAGAGTACATACTATGGACATAATTTATGGCTGTCGATACTGACCTTTATCACTTGACAGAATTACACTCCCCTCTTCCCTTTTCCCTCTTCCATCTTCCACTCTTTGGAAGGAAGTCATTATGTGCATCCCACACTTAAGCAGTGGAGAGTTCCACTCCCACTCCTTTAGGGTGGAGTGTCTACAATATTTATTTGGATTCTTCCTTGCAGGTCTTATGAGTAGGTGGTTGTCCACAGGAAGTGGGTGAGTGCTCCGCTGACATTTTCAGAAGTATAAAAGAGTTGTTGAGGATGCTTGCTTGTTCTCTGCCCCAGCTGTGTCCAACCAAACTGCATCACAGAAGACTTAGTAAATGTTGTTTCTTCTTGAGAAGCTAATTATCTGGGTTGTGGACCATCTGTGCTCCTGGCATCTTCCTCTTCATGTCAAGCTGGCTGCTCTGTTGGTTAAGTAACCCATCCATGAGGGTTGTGGGGGAGGGAGTGGGGGGGGAGAGAGAGAGAGAGAGAGAGAGAGAGAGAGAGAGAGAGAAAGAGAGAGAGAGAGAGAAAGGGAAGGGAGGGGAGGGGAGGGGAGGGGAGAGGAGAGGAGAGGAGAGGAGAGGAGAGGAGAGGAGAGGAGAGGAGAAGAGAAGAGAAGAGAAGAGAAGAGAAGAGAAGAGAAGGAAAACCTATAAAACAATAATGCCAGCTTTGCCATCAGTTAAAATAATTTTCTAAAGGATTTCTGTAAAAAGTGCCTAGAATTTATGACTATCCTTAAAGTAAGTTTAGATGGGTTGAATTTCATTTGTCTGTTATATCTTTGCTTTTTCATTCAAAATGGCCTCAGCTAAAAGAAGTTCATCAACACCAAACCAGTATTATATGAAATACTGAAGGGCATTCTTTAAGAAGAGGAGGAGGAAGAAGGTAAAGATGAAAATTATGAACAAGTGCACGTCTATCAACAAATGAATCTGAAAATCAAGTGAATTAAAAATCTGATGAACAGAATAGACTGGTGAATATAATAGAATCAGGGGCATAGAAAGGGACTGGACTGAGGATTCTGGGGAAAAGGGGTGTGGGGGGTGAGGGAAGAGACTGGACAAAAAGCATACACCTATGGATGAGGACAGTGCGGGGGAGGTGAGGGCAGAGGATGGGATGGATACAGGGGGGAGGGGAGCTATGGGAGAGAAAAAAGAGCAATATTGCAATAATCTGAACAATAAAGATTTATTAAATTAAAAAAAATGGCCTCAGCTATATGGCAAGCATAATGCTGAACAATTCCCAATAATTCCATACCACATTGCTCCTCACCTTTCCTATAGAACTTTCTTGTGTCTTAAAAACACACAAACCAGCACGTACTGTGGCTCTGCCTGTAATGGCTGTAGAAAGGCAGAAGGAAAGGACTGAAAGAGAAATAAAGAACCTTGTAAAGGACTCTTCCGATGTAAAAGTCAAAGTCTGCCTATGCCCTGCTTTGTCTGCTCGGCCCTGCATGCTGAACTCTTGTGCTCAGAAGCATGGGAATCACTGCTATACTCCTATACTGGATGTAGGCCTGAGTGGGAGGAAGATAGATGACAGAACAAAAGGGCAAATATCCTGGGTGAGAAGTAATGTTGCTTTCTCCAACAGGAGCCTGTGACCAACAGGCCAGAGCACTGGAAACTGTCCAGTAAGGGAAGGCGTACCCACTCCAGACCACCCTCCAATGGGCCCGCCACATCCCTCACCTTCAGGCCCAGTTCTACCTGAGTTTGTTTACGTAAACACCTGCAGCCCATTGTAAGCCTCCTTTCGTCTTCTCTTGTGCTGCCCTTCTCCCTCAGCACTTACCTCCCTCCTCAGAACCACCTTCGCTCACCTCTGTGCCTGCCCAGCCAGCTAAATTCTTCAACATCAAAATAATGGCCCATTCGACCCTCCCACTGCTTCAAATTGCTGCTTCACAATCAAGACTGTCCTCCAGCCACAGAAGTGGCAGAGTTACTGAGGCAAAATAATCTGTGCTGATTTGCATTCTCTTCCTTGTCATCTTCTATTATATGGTATTTATCTGTCAAATAGAAAGTGGAAACTGTTCTAGAACAGAAAAAGATGGAAAACTACACAATTAGTTTATGCAGCCAGAATATACCTAATATAAAAACCTGTCAGCCCTAGCTGGTTTGGTTCAGTGGATAGAGCGTCAAACCTGTGGACTGAAGGGTCCCAAGTTCCATTCTGGTCAAGGGCACATGCCAGGGTTTGGTTTTGATCCCCAGTAAGGGCATGCAGAAGGCAGCCAATAGGTGATGCTTATCATTGACGTTTCTATCGCTCCCTTCCTCTCTGAAATTAATAAAATAAATAAATAAATAAATAAATAAATAAATAATTTTAAAAACCTGTCCAAAATAGCACCCCCCACACAAATCTATAGATCAGTCTCACTTCTGAATATAAATGCAAAGTCCTAAAATATTTAAGATTAACACATAAAATTCAACAGTATATTAAAAATAATTATATACAATAACCAATTAGGGTTTATTTCAGGAATTAGTACAAGGTTAGGTATTAGAAAATTTATTTATGCAATAGATCAAAAATAAAACAAACCAAAAAAGTTTTCTAATTAAAAAAATATTTTTTATTGATTTCAGAGAGAGGGTGAGAGAGCGAGAGAAACATCAATGATGAGAGAGAATCACTGATTGGCTACCCCTTACACGTCTCCTACAGGGCATCAAGCCCACAATTCATGCGTGTCCCTTTGACCAGAATAAAAAGTGAGACATTTCAGTCCACAGGCTGAACAGCTCTGCCCACTGAGCCAAACTGGCTAGGGCCAAGCTGATAATTTTTAATAGCCATCAAATAGAAGATGGCAAGTTAATTCCATTTTCTATAAACATTCTTAATAGTCTTAATATTCTTTATATATAAATACATGTATGTTTATATATGACGTCAACAATTTATGTAAAGATACAGTAAAACAAGAATGTGTAGTCTCATTACTGCATTTAATATTCTGAAAATTTCAATACAATAAGACTGAAAATTTAAAGAGGGAGTTATAACTTTTTAAAAGAGTGAGGCAAATTTATCATTGTTTCCAGATGATATGTTGTATACATAGAAAATGCATGAGAATCAATTCTAAAATAATAAGAATGAATAATAGAATTCAGAGCTGTCACTTGATATAAGAAACATAAAACACTAGTGGCCCAGTGCATGAAATTTGTGCACTTGGGGCAGGGAGGGAACTCTCCCAGCCTGGCCTGTGCCCTGTCACAGTGCGGGAGCCTCTAGAGCCATAGCCCCAAAGAGGTAGGCCCCACCCACCCATCCGGGGCTCCTCTATGGATTCCCCAAAGAGGTAGGCCAGAGCCAGAGAGGCCTGTGGACCCCCGGGCCGGGCTGTAGCAGAGGCCCGCAGACCCCAGTGCAGGTGCGTGGAGAGGCCTCTTGGCTGTGGCCCCGCTCCGTCCCCAACACTGGAAGTTCCCGCCGACCGCACCTGCTGCACACATAGCCTCTGGTCGGTCGTTACTGGCAGCGTCCCGACCAATTTGTATATTACCCCATTACCGCTATAGATATTTGTAGCCTTCTTATACTCTAAAGTATAATCGATTAGAAGACATAATAAAAAAAATATCCTGCCCTGGTGGGTTTGGCTCAGTAAATAGACTGTCAGCCCACGGACAATAGGGTTCTGGGTTCCATTCCAGTCCAGGGCATGTACTCCAGCTGCGAGGCAACCAATCGATGTGGCAGACACATCAATGTTGCTCTCTCTCTCCCCACCTCCCTTTCACTCTCTCTAAAGATCAATGAAAAAATACCCCCAGGTGAGGATTAAAATCTTAAAAATCCCAATAACATAATAGTTAAGATCACAGCTGGTGGAGCCAGATGTCTTGTTCATTCATTTAGTAACCATGTGAACTGAACCCCTCTAGACTGTTTCCTCATCCACAAACTAAGAATGTAAATCTCATAGAGCTGTTTGAGGATTAAATTAATTAGTGCAGTAAAGCATTTAGAACCTACCATGCGTGTAGTAATATTAGCATTTACTCCATTCACAGTGATTACAATAATAGCACCATAAAAAAATTTACTGTGTCCTAGCTGGTTTGCCTCAATGGATAGAGCATCAGCCTGCAGACTGAAAGGTCCCAGGTTCAATTCCAGGCAAGGGCATATGCCAGTTTGTGGGCTCCATCCCCAGTAAAAGGTGTGTAGGAGGCAGACAATCAATAATTCTCATCATTGATGTTTTTATCTCTTTCTCCCTCTTCTTTCATCTTTGAAATCAATAAAAAAATACATATTTAAAAAATGTTACCAACATTAAAAAAAAAAAACTTATCTTGCCAAGACTGGTTTGGCTCAGTGGATAGAGCGTCGGACTGTGGACTGAAGGGTCCCGGGTTCAATTCCGGTCAAGGGCATGTACCTTGGCTGCGGGCACATCCCCAGTAGGAGGTGTGCAAGAGGCAGCTGATCCATGTATCTCTCTCATCGATGTTTCTGACTTTCTATCCCTCTCCCTTCTGTTCTGTAAAAAAAAATCAATAAAATATATATTTTTTTAAAAAAACTTATTTTTACCTTACTGAAAAAAATGTGAAGAAGCTATGAAAGAAAATTATAAATTTTTTCTGAGAAATATAATGAAAGACTTCATAACATTCAATCACAACTATAATGGAGTCTTTTATTATATGATAAAATGATTCTACTGTTTGTAATTAAAAAAACAGACAAGAAAAGCAAAGAAGAAATTTAAAACAGGAGAAAGGAGAGGAAATTTTCTCTCTATATTAAGCTCTTTACCTCAAACCCTTTATGAAAATGATGAAAATAAGTAATATATAACTAAATGAAGGCTTACAATGTGCAGTTGGCACAAAAATAGACAGAGTAAAAGAGCTAAACCAATAGCCTGGAAAAAAAAGACTCATTGTATGTGTATGAGTGTATGATTAATTATATGAGTTCAACTTGTGATAATAATAACAGCTAACATTTATTGAGCCCTTATTTCGTGTCAGTTTCTATGAAAAGCACTTTACATTCACAAGAATCCTGAGTCTTCACAAAAACCATGTGAGGTAGGAAGTGTTATCTATGGTGAGGGAGCTAAGTCTTAGAGAGGTAAATGACCCACTCTACACAGAAATTTATTGTTTTCTTTTCAAGAAAAATGATTTTATTTTATTATTATTATTATTATTTTAATCTTTATTGTTCAGTATATTAATTACATTGTTCCCTTTTTCCCCCCTATAGTTCCCCTCCACCTGGTACCCATCCCATCCTCCGCCCTCTCCCCCCTCCACTGTCCTCTCCCATAGTTGCATGATTTTTGTCCAGTCTCTTGCTGCACTTCCCACACCCCCTTTCTCCCCAAGACTTGTCAGTCCATTCCCTCTCTATGTCCATGATTCTGTTACATTCACCAGTTTATCCTGTTCATCAGCTTATTAATTCACTTGATTTTTAGATTCATTTGTTGATAGATGTGTATTTGTTGTTCCTAATTTACACTTTTATCTTTTTCTTCTTCCTCTTCTTAAAGAATATCTTTCAGCATTTCATATAGTATTGGTTTGGTGGTGATGAACTCCTTTAGCTTTTTCTTATCTGCGAAGCACTTCATCTGACCTTCAATTCTGCATGATAGCTTTGCTGGATAGAGTAATCTTGGTTGTAGATTCTTGCTGTTCATCACTTTGAATATTTCTTGCCACTCCCGTCTGGCCTGCATCGTTTCTGTTGAGAAATCCACTGACAATCTTATGGGTGCTCCCTTATAGGTAACCAACTGTTTCTCTCTTGCTGCTTTTAATATTCTCTCTTTGTCTTTTGCTCTTGGCATTTTAATTATGATGTGCCTCGGTGTGGTCCTCTTGGGGTTCCTATATATTGGGGTTCGGTGCGCTTCTTGGACTCCTAAGTCAATTTCTTTCACCAGGTGTGGGAAGTTTTCGGTCACTATTTCTTCAAATAGGTTTTCATTGTCTTGCTCTATCTCTTTTTCTGGCACCCCTATAATTCGGATGTTGGTATGCTTGAGGTTGTCCCAAAGGCCCCTTACACTATCTTCAATTTTTTGGATTCTTTTGGTTTCTTGCTTTTTCAGCTGAGTGGATTTTCCCTCTTTGTATTTCAAATCTTTAACTTGGTTCTTGGGGTGCTCCAGAGCACTTTTAGGTCTTTGTATAATATTTTTTATTTCAGTCAGTGTATGCTTAATTTCTGGTTGGTCCTTTTTCATATCCTTGAGAGCCTCCTTTATATCCTTGAGGGTCTCCTTCATTTCCACGTTGGTCTTGATCATTTCCTTGAAGGTCTCATTCATTTCCTTGTAGGACTCATTCATTTCCTTGTTGGTCTCGCTTATTTCCTTATAGGCCTCGACCTTTTGTTGGATCCTCTTGAAAAACCCTATAACCGTGGTTTTGAATTCCATGTCCAGTCGTTTTTTTCCCTCCATTTCTTTCACATCTGATTTCTTTCCATGTCTCTGCATGGTGGCTGCTTCCCTGAGTTAGTCAATTAGCTTTGTGTGGTAGACTTCCTACTAGGGACAGTGGCTCAGCCTCCCTAGTTACCTGAGGTGGATATGGGTTGCACAGTCTTGCTGAAGTTAAGCTCAGGTTAATCGTTGTTACCACTTGGAGAGG
Source organism: Antrozous pallidus (assembly GCA_027563665.1). Classification (NCBI taxonomy): domain Eukaryota; kingdom Metazoa; phylum Chordata; class Mammalia; order Chiroptera; family Vespertilionidae; genus Antrozous; species Antrozous pallidus. The sequence goes on along the minus strand of CM050515.1, from coordinate 33,664,308 downwards.
TTGACCTCCAGGCCAATTGTCTGTGAAGCTCAGCTGTGCTCAGGTTGGATGGGTGGAGTCTCCGGGCCACGCAGACAGCATCAGCTCCGCCCTATGCGGCCCCAGGGACTCTGTGCCGGGGGCAATGGCTGCCAGCACCTCTGAGAGAGAGCCGCTGTGGAGCTCCACTGGCTGCCGGGGAATTCAGACTCTCCCCAAATGAGTCTGCACGCCCAATGTCTCACCCAGGGTCATAAAACAAAGCAGTCTGATGGTTTTCCGAATGAGAAAGCAAGTCGCAGAGCACTCTCTGCGTGGTCACGCAGCCGAGCTGTTCGCGCAAGCTGCCCTCTCCACAAGCCGGGAGACCCCTGTAGCACCCGAGTTTTGGCGTGCCCTCCCACTGTTCAGTTTTCACCCCGTATGATAGTGGGTTTCCTGGACTTCGCCCAGAGCTGGAGAATCAGTCCAGTGGGACGTCTTTGTCTCCCTGTTCGAGAAAACTGGCCGGTTTTCAGCCGCCCGCCCTCTCCGTTGGCGCGCACTCCAAACCTCTCTCTGCGCGAATCTTTCAACGCTGTCCGCCGCTGCTCCTCTGAGTCACAGTGTCTTATCTTCACTTTTATTTGTGGAATTTTCACTCGGCCAGCTTTCTGGTGATTCTGGAAGGTGTTTGTTCTTTTGTTAAGTTGTAGTATTAAAATTGTTGAGTACGACGGCAAGATAGGTGTTTTACCTATGCCGTCATCTTGGTTCTCCCCTTTATTTTATTATTTTTTAAGAAAAATGATTTTAAATAGAATAACGTTACATGCAATAAACATTAATATCTCAAGAAAAACAATTTAAAAATATGATAATATTAGATGCAATAGATACCAATTATTCAAGAAAAAAATGATCTTACATACAATGTTATTAAAGGCCCGGTGCATGACACTCGTGCACTGGGGTGGGGGGGAGTCCCCTCAACCTAGCCTGCGCCTTCTCGCAGTCCAGGACTCCTCAGGGGATGTCCAACTGTCAGACATCCCCCGAGGAGCCCTTAGCACTGCCATGGGGGCAGGAGAGGCTCCTGCCACCACCGCTGCACTCACCAGCTGTGAGCCTGGCTTCCGGCTGACCAGCACTCCCCCTGTGGGAGCACACTAACCACCACCTGAAGCAGCTCCTGCATTAAGCAGCTGCCCCCTGGTGGTCAGTGTGCATCATAGCAACCGGTCGTTCTGCCATTCAATCAATTTGCATATTAGGGTTTTATTATATAGGAGGATACATGCAATAAACATTAATATTTCAAGAATAAAAGGATTTTAAGTATAAGAATATTTCCCAAACTGTACTAACATAGTATGGTATCACAAAAATTGTAGGAAATATTAAAATTCTGCAAATAACAGAATTACTTCTATTATATTCTAGAATACTTTTTCCCCTTTGGCTCTATTTTTGTTCATCAGTTTATGTTGTTCATTATATTCCACAAATGAGTGAGATCATATATTTATCTTTCTCCGACTTGTTTATTTCACTTAGCATAATGCTTTTAAACTCTATTTTGTCAGATATGAGTATTGCTAGCCCACCTTTTTTATCTTTTCCATTTGCATGGAAATTTTTTTTCCATCCTTTCACTTTCCTCCTGTGTGTTTGACTTTTGTTTTGAGGTAGGTCTCATAGATAGCACATAGTTGGGTCATGTTTTTGTATCCATTCAGCTACCCTATGCCTTTTGATTGGAGCATTTAATCCATTTACATTTAGGGTTATTATTTTTTTATTGATTTTTTTTTTTACAGAGAAGTAGGGAGAGGCATAGAGAGTTAGAAACATCGAAGAGAGAGAAACATCAATCAGCTGCCTCCTGCACACCTCCTACTGGGGGTGTGCCCGCAAGCAAGGTACATGCCCTTAACTGGAATCGAACCTGGGACCCATCAGTCTGCAGGCTGATGCTCTATCCACTGAGCCAAATTGGTTTTGGCCATTTAGGGTTATTATTAAGAAGTAATTACTTATAGCCATTTTAATTCTGCATGGCTAGGTTTCTCTCTCTGTTTCTTCATCTCAGCAATTACTTATAGAAATTCCTTTCGCATTTCTTTTCATGCTGGCTTGGTGGTGATGAATTCCTTTAGCCTTTTTTTTTTTTTTTTTTTTTTTTTTTTTTTTTTTTTTGTCTGGGAAGCTCTTTATTTGACCATCTATTTTGAATGATAGCCTTGCTGGATATAGTAATCTTGGTATCAGATCCTTGCTTTCCATTATCTTCAGTACTTCATACCATTCCCTTCTGGCCTGTAGAGTTTCTGATTAAAAAACCAGGTGTCAGCCTTATGGGGACTCCTTTGTAGATAACAATTTTCTTTTCTCTTACTGCCTTTAAGATGCTCTCTTTCTCTTTAATTTTTGGCATTTTAATTATGATGTGTCTGAGAGTGGGTCTCTTTGGTCTTTTTGTTTGGAGTTCTCTGTGCCTCCTGAACTTGTGTGACTTTTTCATTTACCAGGTTAGGGAAGTTTTCTACCATTATTTCTTCAAACATCTTCTCTATTCCTTTTCTTCCTTTCTGCCTCTTCTAGCACTCCTACTATTCTAATATTGTTACATTTCACATTGTCCCACAGCTCCCTTAAGTTGTCCTCCTGTTTCTTAATTGTTTTTTTTCTCTAATTGAGTGATATTTTCAACTCTGTCTTCTAATTCACTGATTTGATCCTCAGCTTTCCCTAATCTGCTGTGTATTCCTTCCAATGTGTTCTTTGTGTTATGTCATTCTTTATCTCATAGTTACTATATATTTTTCCTACTGTTGAACATTTTTAACATCATTACTCTGAACTCTATTTCAGATAAATTTCTTATCTCTGCTTCTTTTATCTTTTCTTTTGGAGAATTCCCTTGTTCTTTCATTTGGGGATTGTTTCTTTGTTTCCTCATTTTGGTCGTCTCTTTATGTTTGTGACTATGTTTTAAGTAGATCTTTTATATCTCTCAATCTCAAGTGTAGTACAGTGTTAAAGGCTGTTTCTGACTAATTGGATCAGGTAAAGACTCAAAGCCTCCAGAAATTGCCTCTGTCTACAAATGAATAGGATTCTGACTTGAATTGCCCCCAGGCAATTGTTCTCAGGTGTGGTGAGAGTTTTTTTGTTTTTTGTTTTTTAACAGGGGGGCAGTTGATTCTGCCCAGAAGCTCATTGTTACTTTAAATCTCTTAAGTGGCCTTAGGGCAAGATGTTTTCCAATAGGTGTGTCAGCTGTCTTCCCCCCAGGCAAGGCAGATGTCTGTGTGGGAAAGATGTCCTCCACTATGTGATGGAGTGATTCAGTCCAGGAAACTTGAGGTATCTGCCTTCTGAGCTCTATGCCCCAAGTCCCCAGTCCTATGTTATGTTCTCACAGCTCTAGTCCACTTCACCCTCCCTCTGCTAGAGCACAAGGTGGATGGCTCCTCAAGGAACTTTTGTGTGTTGGCCCTTTAAGAGGATGCCTGGAAGAGGAACCAAGATGGAAGCATAGGTAAACACCTGAACTTGCTGCTGTGCACAACAACATCAAAATTACAACTAAAAGACAAAACAGATATCATTCAGAAACACGGGAAGGCTGGCTGAGTGTAAGTTATACAAACAGAAGGAAAGAGAAAAGCACATTGAGACTGGGAGGAGTTGCAGAGGTGCAGAAGTAAAGTGCGGAAGCACAGAGGTACACTTGGAAAAGGGCTGGCAAATTGTTGTCTTTTTCAGTCGGGATAAAGTTCCCAACTGCTATGAACTCCAATTCTGGATGAGACTCTAGGAACCAAGACTCATACAGGGAGAAAATGACTGTCTGGTATCTGGCTGAAACATGAGGGCAGCTTTCTTTCAGAAGTACTCACAGTGAACATTGTTCCTGCATGGTGCTGCAGGACACAGAGACCCGGGGGCCTCTTTGGGGCAGGGCTGAGGGTCAATCATTGCTGTTTGCTCTGCCCTGGTGACTCCCTGAGACCCTGCTCCACTCAATTTACAACCTCACCCAAGCTGTGTGCAAAGGCTTTTGAATATGAATGGCCTGGCCTTTTGCAACCTAAAACCTAACAAACTGCAGCTGGGTCAGAGATCCCCAGAGCCTCCAAAAGAAGGCCTACAGCTGGACAGCAGCTTGCATTGCTTCACAGCTGGGCCTCATCTGGGCACCTCCAAACCCTGAAGAAAGAGGAGGATTCTGCAGATCTCGCTGTAGCTCCTGCTGGGTGGCCCTGGGCAGTGGCTGACTTTGCATCTCCTTGGAGATCCAAGAACCAGTGTACCCAGTGGTCAGAGTGAAACCATCCAGATTACAACTCTTCACATCCATAAGAGACACACTCAGGGGGCAGACTCAGTGAGCGCCACAGCCCCACTGAAGCAAGTCTTGCCTCATAAGGATGTCTCCAGCACAGAAGTTCTCCCATCATAGACACAACTAATCATCACAGTCAGTTGGCCTAGAGGTCAATTCCTCTCAGTGATACCAACAGCAATCAAGGCTTAACTACAACAAGACTGTGCACACAGCCCACAAAGGGGTGCACCAAGAGTGTCCACCTCAGGTAACTGGGAAGGCTGAGACACTGGGCCCTATAGGACACCTAGCACAAAAGCTACTCTGTCAACTCAGGGGAGCAGCCAAAATGCAGAGACAAAGGAACAGGTCACAAATGAAAGAAATGGAGGAAAGCAAACTACTGGATATAGAGTTCAAACCACAATTATAAGGTTAATCAAGAATCTTCTAGAAACCTCTGAGAAATTCAGTGTAACCTTCAAGGATATGAAAAAGGACCAACTAGAAACTAAGCATACACTGATTGAAATAAAGAATAATATACAGAGATCCAACAGCAGACCACAGGATCCCAAGAATCAAGTCAAAGAGTTGAAATGTGAAGAAACAAAAAACACCCAACCACAAAACCAAGAAGAAAAAAGAATCCAAAAATATAAAGATAGTGTAAGGAGCCTCTGGGACAACTTCAAGTGTACCAACATCCCAATTATGAGGGTGCCAGAAGAAGAGAGAGAGAAAGATATTGAAAACCTATTTGAAGAAATAATGACAGGAAACTTCCCCCACCTGGTGAAAGAAATAGATTTACACATCCAGGAAGTGCAGAGAACCCAAAACAAAAGGATCCAAAGACGACCACACCAAGATACATCACAATTGAAATTCCAAAGGCAAAAGACAGAGAATATTAAAAGTAGCAAGAGAGAAATAGTTACCTACAAGGGAGTACCCATATGATTGAAAGCTGATTTCTCAACAGAATCTATGCAGGCCAGAGGGAGTGGCAAGAAATATTCAAAGTGATCAATAGCAAGAACCTACAACCAAGATTACTCTACCCAGCAAAGCTATCATTCAGAATTGAAGGTCAATAAGATGCTTTGCAGATAAGAAAAAGCTAAAGGAGTTCACCACCACCAAACCAATATTATATGAAATGCGAAAGGTATTCCTTAAGAAGAGGAAGAAGAAGAAAAAGGTAAAGATAAAAATTATGAGCAACCAATACATATCTATCGACAAGTGAATCTAAAAATCAAGTGAATAAAAAAATCTGATGAACAGAATAAATGGTGAATATAATAGAATCCGGGGCATAGAAAGGGAGTGGCCTGACAATTCTGGGGGATGGTGTGCGGGGTGCGGGAAGAGACTGGACAAAAATCGTACACCTATGGATGAGGACAGTGGGGGGGGGGGGGGTTAGGGCAGGAGGTGGAGTGGGTACGGCGTGGAGGGGAGCTATGGGAGGAAAAAGAGGAACAACTGTAATAATCTGAACAATAAAGATTTATTTTTTTTAAAAAAGGGGGGAGTGCCTGAACTTTCAGCTACCACTCCCTGGAAGACAGCACCCCACTGCTTCTGACAGCTAGATGGTTATGTGGGTACCCTCCTCAGTTTGGTGCTCTTTGCTGGGGAGCCCAGATGGGGATTAGGTCCCAGAGTTCTCAGTGGCACCCCCCTCTCGCCTCCCCTGCCAACTGAGATCTCTCTCTGGGACTTCAGTTGCCGTCTGTGGGAGCCCGGCCAGCCCTTCCGTGCCTCTGCCCCTCCTCCCAGTCTCTATGAGGTTTCCACCTTTGGTCCTTGGGTATCAGCGTTCTTTCTTTCCTGAGTTTTCCATTGATCATTCAGGAAGCCTTTTCGTATTTCAGTTGTAATTCCAGCTTGTTCCTGGGAGCATGTCCGTGCAGCATCCTCCTACTCTGCCACCATTTTTAATCCTCCCAATGCAGGAATTTGATGGGGTCAACACACCTGCTGAGTCAACTGACTCCAGAGACTTTGATCTTAACCTTAGACATATCATCTATAATTTCCCTTTTAGAAAACTATCCTGGACAATCTTCACAAACGAGGACAAAGATTAATTAAGGGAAATGCTTAGTGTAGCATTTTTTTGTGTGTGATTACAAAAAAATGTTAAACAAGTCGAATATTCTACAGGGATATAATTAAATAAATCATTCATGCAATTAAATCTTAAGCAGCCAGTAAAATCAATGTTGTCAGAGAAAATTTAATAACATGGAGAAATGCTTGAGATATGCCATTAAGTGATGCAGACTACAAATTGTACATACAGAATGACCTCAGTATGTGGAAAAAAATCTGTATTTTCCAAATTTTTCATAATCATGTTTATATTATATGGGGAAATTATTTAAAATGTGTATAAAATCTGTGATTTCTTCATGGTCTTTTTGCTTAGTTATTCCCCCCCACCCTTTTTTTTAAGGATATATGGCTTCTTTTATTTGTTTTAAAGATTTTTAAAATAGATTTTTTTTCTGTTTTAATCCTCACCCAATGATATTTTTCCATTGATTTTTAGAGAGATTGGGAGGGATGGAGAGAGACAGAGACAAATATCATGCCCTTGTGCCCTTGACAGGAATCCAACCCAGGACCCTTCAGTCTGCTCTATCCACTGAGCCATACTGGGTAGTGCTTAAAATAGCTTTTTGGAGAGGGAGAGAGAGAAACTTCAATCAGCTGCGTCTCATAAATACCTGAACATTCCAAAACCTGGGCATGTGCCCTAACCAGGAATGGAACCAGCGACCTTGCAGTGCAGGGACGATGCCCAACCAACGTAGCCACACCTGCTAGGCATCAGTTTTCATTTCTAACATGAGAAGTATCACAGATAAAACTTACAAAAACAAAAGCTCTTTGGAGTCCTTAATAATCATTGAGAGTGAGAGTCCTGAGTCTAAAAATGTTGAGAACACCTGCTTTACTGCGACCTGCTCTCCTGGAGCTTCTGCTGTTGTACATAGGATCAAAACATACCTCCCAATCTGGTGATGATAATTCAGGCCCACCATGAGCATGACAAATACCTTGAAAAAGTTGTAACAAAGTGCTGTGTGGACTTAAATGATAGGTGAGATATTTTTTAGCTGGAATGATAATGGGGAAGCAGAACTTGAGGTGGACCTCAGAAATAATAGGACTTTATGAGCAGAAGACTTCTTGCCAAGTGGATAAAATCTTAACAAGAACAGAAAAGGATGGAAGGGTGAGTTAACCCCGGGGGGCAGTGGCAGAGGAAAGATGCCCCTGGGCCACAGTGGCTGGTCCCACTGATGGCTGGACATTGGTGAGGTCGTCTGGTCCAGGGCCTGGTCCCAGCTTTGTGGGCCCAGAGCCTCCGTTTGTCAGCTCCTTTGTCTCCAACTCCCCGCACTACTCACCAGAGACCAGTATTTATGCTGTATCGCCAGTGAACGGAGAGGACAGAAGTTCCCAGTGGCAGGGACTATCATCTGATGTGCGGGGCATATCCTTCCCAGAGTCAGGGACAATCAAATCAGTTAATGTGAGGTTGCTTGGAAGTAAGTATGCTTGGACCCAGGCATCAGTGGGTCTCAGGACAGCAGGTTCTGGAGCCAGACTGCTTGTCATGACAGGGCTCTTCAACGTAAAAGATTTGTGACATTGCACAGTTACCTGACCTTTCCATGCCTTATTTCATTTCTGTATCTGTAACATGGAGATGATAATAGTGCTTACTTCAGAAGTTAGCTGTGATAATTAAAATACTTATCACATGCAATATGCTTACAAATCTGTCTGGTACCTAATAAAGTTTAAAAGCTTTTGTTTTATGGAGAAAGTTTGCAACCAGGCCTTGTTCCAGCCCAGGGTAGCCTTTCTCTCCAGTGACCTAACTTATATCCCCAATTCAGTTCCTTTCAAATCGGTTTAGGGCTGGATGAAAACTGGAATATCTGTGAAAGGATTAGTTTTATGTTTGTCAATGTGGTTAGCTTATCATACCTAGTTATTTAACCAAATATGAATGCAGTGAAGATGTTCTATAGATGTGGTTAACATCTACAATCAATTGACATTAGGGAGAGTACACTGGCAGGTCCCATCCAATTGGTTGAAGGCTTAAGAACAAAACCTGTTGTTTCCCAGAGAAAAAATTCTGCTTAGAGACCGCAGCAGCACTTGTGAGTTTCCAGCCTACAGCCTGCCCTACAAATTTCTGATTTGCCAGCTCCATAATCACATGAGCCAATTCCTTAAAATAAATCTATACTAATAATAGGGTAATATGCAAATCGGTCGGGATGCATCACAGTAATGACTGATCAGCAGGCTGTGTGTGCAGCAGGTGCAGGTGGGTGGGGAGTTGCGGAGTCAGGGACAGGAGCAGGGCCACGGTGGGGGCCTCTGTGTGCCTGCACCTGCACTGGGGGTCCGCAAGCCTCCCTCAGCTCCAGCCTATCTTTTTGGAGCAATCCATCGAGGAGCCCAAAGAGGGGCCATGGATTGTGGGGCTCCCGCACTGTGACAGAGCACAGGCTAGGATGGGGGACCCTCCCCACCCGAGTGCACGAATTTCATGCACCAGGCCACTAGTTTTATTATAATAGATTAGAGGTCTGGTGCATGAAATTTGTGCATGAGTAGGGTCCCTAGGCCTGGATGTTGATCAGGGCCCATCTGTCTGGCAATGTGGGGGCCCCACTGGCACTTGCCTTGGCTGGCTTGGGCCCTGCAGGCTGGGGGCAGTTCCTATGTTGAGTGTATGTCATAGCGACCAGTCATTCTATTTGATCGATTTGCCTATTAGGGCTTTTATTATAAAGGATTCTTTTTTTCTGGAGAAGCCTGGTCTTGGCTCTTTTTAAAAAATATATATATTTTATTGATTTTCACAGAGAGGAAGGGAGAGAGACAGAGAGTTAGAAACATCTGTCAGCTGCCTCCTGTACACCCCCTACTGGGGATGTGCCCACAACCAAGGTATATGCCCCTGCCCAGAATCGAACCTGGGACCCTTCAGTCTGCAGGCTGATGCTCTATCCACTGAGCCAAACCGGTTTTGACTGATCTTGGCTCTTTAGGTAACTCTTTTCTAAACTTTGGGCTGGTCATTTACTTTTTTAAAAATATGTTTTTATTTATTTCAAAGAGGAAAGGAAAAGGAGAAAGAGATACATAAGTGATGAGAATCATTGATCAGTTGCCTCCTGCATGCCCCTTAATGGCATTGATCCTGCAACCCTGGATTTATGCCCTTGCCCAGCGTGGAATCCAGGACCCTTCAGTCCACAGGCTGATGCTCTGTCCACTGAGCCAAACCAGCTAGGGCTAGTCATTTACTTTTAGTTACGTGTTCTTTTTTTCAGCCAGGCTTAGTACATGTAAGTCTTTCTAAATTTCAGATATATTTTTTCTGAGACTGGGACTTAGCCACTCGAATGTAAAGCATCGCTTAGGGTACATTATTTCTATAGATTGTTCTCATCCACCATGAGTTGACTCCTATATTTTCATTGTCTCAAGGTAGAGGAAGTCCAGCTAGTTCCTTTACAAAACCTAGCTGAGGTCCTACAAGGCGAAGTAATGTGAAGACTCTTCAGGGGTGAGGGATCCCACAGGGAGGCAGGGCCACAGAGATTCCCATCCTTGGGGAGCATCAGGCCGGTCTCTAGAGGATGGTGGGTCTCCTATATGTGGTGGCCGAGAAATAATGCAGGATTACTCCTCAGGGGATCACTGATATCCACCCTTCGTTGAAAACCTTGAGGGGACTGATTTTGTTCCTCTGGGAGCCCAAGTTTCCTTTCAGAGAGTGATCATATTCCACGTTCTGGGGGTGATTTACTTTGCCTCTCATTATGGAGGAAGAATCAACAGGACTTGATTCTTGATCAGATGTGGTCAAGACTAGTGAAGAGAGACGTGAGTGTGAAAAAATGAAGGAAGTGTAAATCTTTTCTGAAAAGTGTGATGGGGAGAGATAGGTCCAAGATGCCAGCCCTCAGTAACTACTGTCATACTGTTGTCCTCCAAGTCTTCACTTCATCCTTTCACAATAGGCAGCAGCACATGGAAAGGCACCTCCTGCAAACGTTCCATCTCCAGTCCATGTGAACAATGAAAGGGCTCAAACTTCTGAACACACCTGTGTCCCTTCCCCTCACCATCGAGCTGTTGTGAACGTTTTTGTTTTTCTACCAAACCACATTCATAAGTTCAGTAATTCGTTTTTTTTCTCATGACATAACTAGAATTAACATACTGATTCTTATTATTTGAAATACCAAAACCTAGTATAGTTCAAGATGAACCCCTAATTAAATGAGGAAATGATGAATGCCATAATGCATATCAGGAAGAACTATTTTGAGGTTGTCTTGTTGCTGTTGTTTTTAAGAGAGAAACATCAGTTTGTTGTTTTACTTATTTATAGATTCATTGGCTGTTTCTTGTATGTGCCCAGACCCGGAATTGAACCCAGTCTTGGTATATTGGGACAACGTTCTAACCAACTGAGCTACCCAGCCAGGGCCACATTTTGAGATTTTTGATGTTTATTTTTCAGATGCTACTAACTTCAAAGGGAAAATGTATTTTCTTTTTTTTCAATACAAGGCTTTTATTGTACATCTTTATAGTTTCACCAACAAGTGTTGACAAATCATTCGCCATCTCGGTGTTTCTATAGCTGGACAACTTAGATCTTATTCATCAGCCCTCTGAACTGTTCCTTTTTCAGAAACATAGATACCATCCAAAAATTTCCTGATATCCTTGTTTTTAATTGTTGTGGCTTGCTGAATCAAAGCAGCTGAATTTGATACAAGTTCAATGTCATTTCCTTCAAGAATCAACTCATCTTTCTGGGCTTGATACTGAACAAGCAACGTCTGACCTTATCCGAACTCTGCGGATGTATTTTCACCCAAGAAATTTCTGATTTCAACAAGTGAACCATTCTCCTGAGTAACGACGTTGATGGGGAAGTGAGCACACACAGACCTCCTCTTGTAAGGGAAGCCCAGTGTGACACCTTTGATCACGTTCTGTACATGACTGCAGATAGTGCGAGCTGTGGCCAGTTCCTTTCTATTTCCCCACCGTTTGTCAGCCCGGAGCCTCTTCTTTTTCTTCCCGAGGAGAGTGAGCTCCACATTAATGTGGTTGAAGTCCCTCGGCAGGGTGCCCCAGGGGCCCTTCACAATGACATTGCGTCCCTTCAGGGTGATATCCACATTTTCTGGGATGTCCACGGTCTGATTGCTGAGAATGGTCTTCATCCTCGCAGTAGATGCGGCAAAGACGGGAAAATGTATTTTCATATATTAGGGAGATCTGGCAGTTAGCACTTTATTGAGCTATCAAACTTAGCATAATTAATAGTGAGACATTCTAACCTGTTGTGGCTCTACGGTGATGTAATGTGAAGTACATAATGTCATCTATTAAGTACTCTTTGCAAAAAAACATGTTTACCCTGAGTCTAATACAACCTGTAGATTTATTTCCATTTTGCAGGAAATGTAGGCTTACAGCAGCACTGTTTAACAGAACTTTTGGCAGTGTATGTCTGCATTGTCTAATACAGTAACCATCAGCCTACCAAAAGTTTAATTTTATTTCATTTTAACTAACTTCAATTTGAATTTAAACAGCCACATGTGGCTAGTGGCCACTACATTGGACAGGAGAGGAACAAGTTCACTACCACAGGAAACAATTACACAATGGGGCATTCTACAAGGCAACACACCTTGAGTTTTCAGAAAGTCAATTTTACTGTTTTTTTAAGTGGTATGTTTACACAATGGAAGGAACCCTTAATTTATGTGACAGCATGGACGGACCTGGAGATTATTATGCTAAGCAAATAAGCCAGACAGAGAAAGACAAATACCATATGATCTCACTTACATGTAGAATCTAATAAACAAAATAACTGACAAACAAAATAGAACCAGAGGCATGGATATATGGAACAGACTGATCAGAGGTCAAAGGGGTGGGGGTGGGGGGAATTGGAGGAGAGAAGGTGAAGAGATTAGCAAAGAACACATATACACATAGCCCATGACACAGACAATAGTGTGGTGAGGGTCAGAGGGAGTTGGGTGGGTGCTGGGTGGAGGCAGGGAAAGGGGGCAGAAATGGACATAGTATCAACATAAATAAATAAATAGCCCTAGCTGCTTTGTTCAGTGGTTAGAGAGTCAGCTGGTGGATTGAAGGGTCATCGGTTCGATTCCAGCCAAGAGCACTGGAGATACTGTATATCTCAGCTGCAGGCTCCATCCCTAGCCTCACTGGTTGGGGCATGGGCGGGAGGTAACCAATCAATGTTTCTCTTTCTCCCTTCCACTCTCTTTAAAAATCAATGGAAAAGAAAATATCCTCAGGTGAGAACAAAAAATAAAAATAAACTAGCTTCTCTTTATCATATAATCTCAAGTTTAAAAATAAATAAATAAATAAAATGGGAGGAATGTTCTACTTTAAAAAACCTAATATCCAAATGATAAAGTTTGGGGAAACTTAAATATGACCTCAATAATAGATATAATTGTAATTATTTAGGGGATTGCCCTTATTTATGGAGTTGCCTGTGTAAGTATTTAGGGAGTGAAATGTTGTATCTGTAACTAAGTATAAAACGGTTGAGAGGAATATCTCTCTATCTTTATCTATCTATCTAGAGGTGGAGGAGGGAAAGAGAAAAGCCAAATGGTTGCAATTGTTGAATCTAGGTTAAGGGTGTACTGGTGCTTATTCTTTCCATTTTTCTGTGGATTTGAACTTTCCCCAGAAGAGTTGGGGGCGGGGATTATAGAATTAAGCAATATTGACTGTGTCTCAGTTTTTTCCATTAATCTATTTGCTATTTGTTCATTTTGTGTGGGCCACCATTTGCTTATAGATACATGGTGGTAAACACCATTTAAATAAATATGTAGCCCAGCCGGTGTGGTACAGTGGTTGAGTGTTGTCCTATGAACCAGAGATCATGGTTCGATCAGGGCACATGCCCAGGTTGTGGCCTTCCTCCGGGGGGGGGGGGGGGGGGATGCAGGAGGCAGGCAGTCAATGATTCTTTCATCACTAATTTTTCTCTCTCTCCCTCTTCCTTTTTCTCTGAAGTCACTAAAATATATATTTTAAAGTTGAGTCAAATACCTTAATTTTTCTTATAAATCAATCCAAGATTATTTGATCTTAGCAGAAGAATGCCTCATGAGTGTCCCTGAAAAGTGGTTTGAGAAGCTGAGTAAGCTCTTCTAAATAGGAATGGTCTTTTGCTTCTACTCTCACTCCCTGACTTTTACAGAAGCCAGGGCTCTGCCTTGTTCTAAGCTAAGCAGACCCTGGAACTTGGTTCCCCAAAGTGATCTCTTCCCACTCTCTGCTTTTGGAAAAAGAAGTAACCCTCAAACCACAACAGAGGGAACCAGGAGCACAAGTGGCTTGAGTCCTTTCCTGTAACAAGAACTGGATGCCTGGTTCTTTATCAAAACACCCCCACTGAGAGCCACAGTGACAGAATAGGCCCTTGCCTGCCTTAACAGCTAGCACTCCTCTGGGAATTATATAGTTCTTCAAGAGCAAACCAGTTTCAATCCATTCTTGCTCTCGGAATGAAGCCTCAAAGACTCCATGTGGGCAGGCTGGCACTTCTACCTACCACCCTTTGTGTAAGCATTATGGATCTGTCTTTATTTATACCTACTCAGTTGCCCCTCTACCCACACAGCCTTTGATACTTTTTCCATCTTTCCCCCTTTATGATTAAAATCCTCAGACTCAATATTACCACTTTATTCAGGAGATAATCAAATACAATACAGGGCCAACACTAAAAAATAGCTGTACATAAATTTATATAAATCAGCTGCACTGTCCAGGAGATTCAGTCGTTGTAAACGAGGAGGGAGCCTAAATGACGGCCGTGTTTCGAGCACGTGACCCCACCCTCCCCTGAATGAAGATGGTCCCGGGTGAAGGTGGTCCTGCAACAGGAAGAGGACGCAGTGCCCATGCACAGGCCGTGCCTCCTGGCCGGCCGGCGTTCAGCGGCAGGCTTTGTTGAACTCCTGGAGTGCCCAACGCCTGTTCTCAGTTGTCTGCTTGAGTTGGGTGTACTCTTTTACCAGCTTGTCAAACTCCTCCCCAAGGACCTCATAGGTGTTTAGGACTTGTCGGGACTTCTCCATGTCCTGTTTTTGTAGCCGAATGGCTCCCTCCAAACGGTCCCTAAGAACCCGGGCACAAAAGATACAATTTAAGAATCTGGCTCCTCAGAAAGTAGACAAGAATGAGGACATGCTAAAATGAATGAGTTTAGAGAGTATGGGAACCAGCTCTGAATCACTGTAAAGCTCTTAGGAGTTCTCACCTAATGAGACGATGAACTTCTACTTTCTCAGCAGTGTAAGTGTCAGACAAAATCTTCAGCTCTTCCATCCTGACAGAGGAAAGAAAGAAATGTGAAGCTGAGGACCTCTGGCAGCAGCAGAGTGAGGAATGGGTCACAGCACCTGCCATGGTCAAAGGTGTGGGCTAAGCAGTGACAGGATAAATAAGGTCACTCTGAGTTCCTGAGCAATTTATCTCACAGTCAAGCACCTATTTCAGAAAGTTTTCAATTTATCTCACAGTCAAGCACCTATTTCATAAAAGAATCAAGAATGTTGAAAGCTTTGGGGTAATCTGAAGGCTATTGCTGCTGTGTGACATTTACTGGATCCCACAAGGCGCTATGCATGTTAGAGGAGAGATGAGGGCAGGGGCTGTAGGGGGTGGTGTATCCCTTGGATCCACAGGGCTCATAGCTCACCTCAGCTTAAGGATCATGGCACTACACTTGATCTCCAGGTACTGGGCATTGATGCGGTCCAGCTCGGACTGAGTCTGCAGCCGGTGCTCCTGAAGCAATCTGTGCAGCAAGGCCAGGCAGCGGAGAAGCACCTGAGCCCCAGGAGGCAGGAGGAAGCGAGGGTAGAAAAGAAGGCAGGTCATAAACCCTTGGCTTCCCCAAAGTGCCCCTGGGGTCCGAGTAAAAGAGAGGCGGCTACCCCATTGCTCCAGCAAACCTGGGAGTAGGTGCTTCTCTTCTTCTCCAGCAGCACCACCTGCTCCTTCTGCTGGCTCTTGGCATCCTGGCACTGCTGATTCTCACTCGCCAGGATCTCTGCCAGTTTCCATACCTTTGCTGCCTTCAGGGTTTCATGATCTGAATCTGGGCAAAAAGTCACAGAGGACTGGACTGGAAAACCCTAATTGCTACAGACCTTTTAAGGCCATTTTTCAGTGCCCTTATTCTACATCTAGCCCTGGGAATTCTGTCTTCATCCAGGTTTTCTTCTGATGTCCTGTTAAAAATGGCCGAGTTCTCATAACTGTCTTCGCTCTTTAATTCCAGATTTGGCCCTTAATTTTAAATCATAGAAATAAAGACAAGAGGAACACCTTTTAGCCTGAACTTTATTCTGTATTCTACGCAATTTCTCCTGAGAACTAACTCATTCTTCCCTGCAGCAAGAAGACCTCTGCTGGCCGAGACCGGTTTGGCTCAGTGGATAGAGCGTCGGACTGCAGACTGAAGGGTCCCGGGTTCAAGTCCGCAAGGGCATGTACCTTGGCTGCGGGCACATCCCCAGTAGGGGGCGTGCAAGAGGCAGCTGATTGATGTCTCTCTCTTATCGATGTTTCTGACTTTCTATCCCTCTCCCTTCCTCTCTGTAAAAAATCAACAAAATATATTTAAAAAAAAGAAAAAGACCTCAAGGTCCAGCTGGCACAGCTCAATGGTTGAACGTCAACCTATGAACCAGGAGGTCATGGTTCAATTTCCAGTCAGGGCACATGCCCTGGTTTGAGGCCGGCCCTGATCCCCACTGGGGGTGTATAGGAGGCACCCAATCAATGAGTCTCTCATCATTGATGTTTCTATGTCTCTCTCCCTTCCTCTCTAAGATCAATTAAAAAAAAAATATATATATATATATATTTAAAAAGAGTTCTCACAAAATTCCTTGCTTTTATCCTGCCAGCAAGGAAACAAACATCTCCAATGTCTCCAGTGCTTCCCAGCTTCTGTCCCTAATCCAAATTCAAATACACTGTTCTCAAAGAGCAACACAGGAGTCCTGAGGACCAGCTATGACCAGAACTCAGAGCCAGCACTCACCGGAATTGGGATCATGGTAGCAAAGCAGAGTGAAACACTTCTTCTTGAGCTGCTCCTCCACTTCCAGTGGGAGCCGAGCTCTCATCGACACAAAATCCTACAATCACAGAAACACAGAGAGATACAAACAGACTGTGAGAACTAGGAAGACTCAGCCAATGAAAACGTGATGACAACAATCTCAATGATAACGAAGGAAATGCATTAAGAGACCTCAGGAAACCCTGGCCAGGGTGGCTCAGTTGGTGGCGCATCCTCCAGTGACAGGTTCTATTCCCAGTCAGGGCCCATAACCAGAGATGGAGATTTCAATCTGTGGTTGGGGTGAAACTAATCGATGTTTCTCTTTCTCTCCCTCTCCCTCCCTCCCTCTCTAAATATGTTTCTCTCTCTCTCCCTTCATCTCTCTAAATATGTTAAAAAAAATAACACCCACAAAAAACTTATGTGGCTCAGTAAGCTGGGCGTCATCCTGTACACCAATTCCCGGTTGGGGCATGGCCAGGTTGAGGGCTCCATCCCTGATGGGGGGTATGGCATGCAGGAGGCAGCAGATGAATGTTTCCCTCTCACATCGATGTTTCTCTCTCCCTCTATCTAAAAAAAAATAATTTTTTTAAAATTAAAAAATCTTAAAAAAGACAGCAGGGAGATTTTTAAAAATGTAACACTTTTAATAGGGATGTGCAAGCCGAAACCGGTTTGGCTCAGTGGATAGAGCGTCGGCCTGCGGACTGAAAGGTCCTAGGTTCGATTCTGGTCAAGGGCATGTACCTTGGCTGCGGGCACATTCCCAGTAGGGAGTGTGCAAGAGGCAGCTGATCGATGTTTCTGACTTTCTATCCTTCTCCCTTCCTCTCTGTAAAAAATCAATAAAACATATTAAAAAAAATAGGGATGTGCAAAAAAAACCCCAAAAACAACTATCACAAGATAAACATAATACAGGGCTGACACTGAAAAACAGCTATACATGCAGAGCACTGTTTATAACAGTAAATGCCTGAACAGGGACATTCATTTTTAGCCCATCAAATTAGCAAAGAATAATATGACTGTCCAATCCCACACTGATGAAAAAGAGTCGGGAGGTACGGGCACTGGAAACACCTTTATGGAAAACAGTTTGGGAATATGTACCAACATGCTCTATATATGTATCCTTTGACCCAATGACCCACTTTGAGCAATAATACTTGGGAAATAATCATATAAGGGCAAAGACACATATGAATTAGCATGTTCATCAGTGTGGTTTCTAACAGTAAAAATGTGGAAACAACTTTAAATTAATATCCATCAATAAGGTTAAACAAATTGTTTCATCCATACAATAGGATCCTATCAGTTATTTAAGCCAATGATATAAGGATAATAAGCATTAACTATGTTCCTGGACACTGTGCTTTAGGAAGTATCACCTTATTTGCATCTATTTGTTGACTTGAAAAGAAGTCCAAAATATATTAAGTGAAAATGTTTTATATTCTCTATACAAGTATGGAGGGTATAATACTATGTCAAGTTGTATTATTTATTTCTAGATGTAGTATTTCAGCTTTTACTTTCTTCTGTGTAATGTATTTATTTATTTAAGTTTGACCACCATGAACATGTACATTTTAAAAACAATAAAGCTTAATCAAACGATGTTCAAAGACACAGGAGAAATTAAGACAATGTTTGCTCGTTCCCAACCTCGGAGGGTGGCATGAGCTCCACAAGGTCCGCTTTCTCCAGTCCGAGCAGTGGCGGCGTCACCCTCTCCTGGCGAGGACCCAAGAGCTGGGTTAGTTGAGTCACAAGTAGCTGCTGTTCCAGGGTCTCATGAAACTGAGGATAAAAACAACAGGAGGTTACTACAAAACTTCGTTCACTCCACCTCCTCCATCCTCGTGAACCAGTTCTTCACATATTTCAAAGTCCTCAAACAGGTCATCCTCTTCAGGTAACTTCCCAGCTGTCAGTGCCTTCTCCTGTTGATCTTTCTTTTCAAAAACATCGATGAGAGAGAAACATTGATCACCTGACAAAACACCCACCTCTTCCCCTCATAACCACAGTCCATTTCTCTAGCCATTACATGAAGCTCCTACTTCCCCAAGATCATATAATCAGATGAAGCCATAGCTGGTAACCAACCACTACTTCATCTCTCCTGCCCCACCTTTTTGTCCTCAGAAGTTAAATTTGTGTCTTGTATCTTCACATAGTAGTCCACAAGCAGCTCTTGGATGACTCTTTGTAAAATCTCAGACCTCAGCCATGATGTCTTATGCAGTCGAACTTCCTTCCATGCCTAGAAAATTTTAAAAATCCCAGTTAGGAACCTCTCTCTCATGAGATTTTTCCTTCCTCTAACACCCCTTCAATTAGGGCTCTTACCTGAGCCTGTTCCTTTGCCAGGGAGAGGCTTAAGCCACTCTCGTCCATGTGTTGTGAGAGACTCAGCAGCAGTTTGCTGAAGTGTGGATTCTGTAACAGATCCTCTTCACTCAGGTTACAAGGAGGAAGCTGTCTGCTGCACACTTTAATGGGATGTCCCCCATTGGGACAAAAAGCAAAGAAGGTATAAACTCTTAATTTATATAGTTGAACATAACAACTCTTAATATTAAAAACAACAACTACTCAGGTTTTTGGTAGGAAAGTTTCCTAATTCTAATAAGATTTTAAAATCCACAAATAGCCCTGCCCCATTTGTCTCAGTGGATAGAACGTCAGACTGTGGCCCAAAGGGTCCTGGGTTAGATTCCAGTCAAGGGCATGTACCTTGGTTGTAGGTTCCTCCCTCCCCAGGCCCTGGTCTGGGCTAGTGCAGAAGACAACCAATAAATGTGTTTCTCTCACATCGATGTTTCTCTCTCTCTTTCCCTCTCCCAAAAATATCCCTGGGTGAGGAATTACAAAACAGTCCACAAATATCTTGGCCGGTGGCTCAACTGAGCACAGTCCCATGCATCAAGAAGTCACCAGTTTGATTCTGATCAGGGTAAATACCCAGATTACAGGCTGGATTCCTTGTAGGGATGTGCAGGAGGCAGCCAATCAACGTTTCTCTCTCTCTCACTCTTCCTTTCTCTCTCTCTAAAATCAATACATTTTATAAACAAGAATTTGGGAATGAGTCTCTAATAAAAGATCTTAGAAAATGGAAATACAGTTGAAAAGCGTGAGATAAATCAATAAGGAACCCTTTATTAGGGATCACCCCAGTATCCCAAATGGCTCATTCACACAGAATAACTAGAGTTCTTGAGGAAAGGAGGAAAAATGTATGTTAAGTTCCAACTTTGGATATGATCTCTAGTCGCATAAGCAACTGAAAGTATACTTTTCTTAAGAGTGAATTTAAAAAATTTAACTAACCAAAGTCTCCCTATTGTAAATAGGGTTGAGTAACCCATCAATGCAAAACAGCACATGCATGAGAAAAAGTGCAAGAAACTGGTAACCTGTCATAATTCCATATGTTCAAGGGGCTTTTAAAAAATATATATATTTTTTATTGATTTCAGAGAGGAAGGGAGAAGAGACAGAAACATCCATATGAGAGAATCATCGATTGGCTGCCTCCTGTAGGCCCCCTACTGGGGATTGAGCCCACAACCCAGGCATGTGCCCTTAATTGGAATCGAACCTGGAATCCTTCAGTCTGCAGGCCGATGCTCTATCCACTGGCCAGGGTAAGGGGCTTTCTTTCCATTTCTTTTCTGAAGTGCTTTCTGCTAGGGGCTTTTGTTTTACTCCCACTTACCAAATACCAAAATTTTCATTCTTTGGACCATCGTATTCAAAATCCTTTACAGGGTAAGAAATCTCTCCCTACCCCGCAAGGCAGAATGATCAATAAGGAAATGGTCAAATATAGAAGATTCAAGTCTTTGAAGGATTCAAGATATAGAAAGGACTTGAGATATGGAAATAATTCAAGATATTGGAAGGATCTAAGATTTTGGAGACAAAATATTTAAAAATTTAAGATATAGGTAGAAATGAAGCATTTAAGGAATTTACTGGCCACCCTTATCTTCTGGGTATGGTTGCTCACACAGTATGGGAGCATCTTGAATTTTTTCTTTATTTTTATTTTAATCTTTATTGTTCAGATTATTAATTACATTGTTCCCCTTTTTTTCCGTCTAGAGCTCCCCTCCACCCGGTACCCATTCCACCCTCCGCCCTCACCTCTCCCCCACTGTCCTCTCCCATAGGTGCATGAATTTTGCCCAGTCTCTTGCTGCACCTCCCACACCCCTTTTCTCCCTAAGAACTGTCAGTCCATTCCCTTTCTATGCCCATGATTCTGTTATATTCACCAGTTTATCCTGTTCATCAGATTTCTAATTCACTTGATTTTCAGATTCATTTGTTGATAGATGTGTATCTGTTGTTCATTTTTATTTTTACCTTTTTCTTCTTCCTCTTCTTAAAGAATATCTTTCAGCATTTCATATAATATTGGTTTGGCGGTGATGAACTCCTTTAGCTTTTTCTTATCTGCGAAGCACTTTATCTTACCTTCCATTCTGAATGATAGCTTTGCTGGGTAACCTTGGTTGTAGGTTCTTGCTATTCATCACTTTGAATATTTCTTGCCACTCCCTTCTGGTCTGCAGTTTCTGTTGAGAAATCCACTGACAATCGTATGGGTGCTCCCTTATAGGTAACTAACTATTTTTCTCTTGCTTTTAATATTCTTTGTCTTTTGCTCTTGGCATTTTAATTATGATGTGTCTTGGTGTGGCCCTCTTTGGATTCCTATAGTTTGGGGTTCTGTGTGCTTCTTGAATTTTTAAGTCAATTTCTTTCACCAGGTGGGGGAAGTTTTCGGTCACTATTTCTTCAAATAGGTTTTCATTGTCTTGGCCTCTCTCTTTTTCTGGCATCCCTATAATTCGGATGTTGGTATGCTTGAGGTTGTCCCAGAGGTCCCTTACACTATCTTCAATTTTTTGGATTCTTTTTGCTTCTTGCTTTTCCGGCTGAGTGGGTTTTGCCTTTTTGTATTTCAAATCTTTAACTTGGTTCTTGTGATCCTCTAGACTGCTTTTAGGTCTTTGCTCTCTGTTCTTGGCCTCCAGTGCTTTCAAAAAACATGAAGTCAATGAGGAAACATGCACCAAGCATCACAGCTTTCATTTTCAAGTCAAGGTCTAAAGGGAACTGGATTCCAAAGTTATCAGCATCTGTAAATGCCTCTCTCACAAAACCAGTCCATTGCTTAGAAATCTTGCCAATCACATTTTCTTCATCAAGAGATTTAATCTCAAAATCAACATCTGCACAACAGCTGCACACAAGACATGGACCAATAATTTTGAGTACATCCTCTCTCCTCTCATTTTGAATGGTTAACTTTGGCAGGCATGGGTGCCAGTTCTGAATAACATAACCCACTGGTACACCAGGAGGAGCATAAATTTCTATCTCCTGAAGGCAGCAGGGGCAACAACAGCTGGTACATCTTAGTGGTCTCTGCAGAGTTATGACCTCTCGGCCCATGAGATCAAGAATCCTCATGGTAAAAGGCCTATTAGTCCCACAGCAATTTCGAGTACAGCAATCAGTATTTTCCACAGCGAAGTAAATCCTCTGTCCAAGGATGTTCTTAATTTCATATTTGTTATTTGTTTCAAAACCTGTTAAGACTTCTAGAAGCTCAACTTGCTGATGAATCAGTATCTGATCTATCTGACTTAAATATTCCAACCCTGGTGGACAGTCTGATGGAGGTGGTGGTGCTGGCATCCACGGTACCCCTGCTGGTCTACCTGGCTGATTATACACTAGCTGCTGTTGGGCAGGAGAGCCCACTGGACCAGCACCTGAATAGCCAGGTGGTGGGACTGAATAGTCAGCCTGGGGTACAGGATAGCCTGCCAGCATCCCAGGATAGGCAGTTTGCAAGCCCGGGTAGCCAGTATGTCCTGGAGGTCCTTGGAACGCTGCTGGAGGATATTGAGGATACCCAGCTGGGAAATTTGTTCCTAGGTGAGGAGCATTCATTTGTGAATTTTGTTTGTCCATGATTTTAAAAGTTCTGTGGCTGCCGCCAACCAGCTTTGTGTAATATTTTTTATTTCAGTCAGTGTATGCTTAATTTCTAGTTGGTCCTTTTTCATATCCTTGAAGGTCTCATTAAGTTCATCGGCCTTTTCTAGGAGCCTCTTGAAAAACCTTATAACTGTGGTTTTGAACTCTATGTCCAGTGATCTTTTTTCCTCCCTTTCTTTCACATCTGATTTCTTTCCATGTCTCTGCATTGTGGCTGCTTTCCTGAGTTGGTCTATTACCTTTGTATGGTAGATGTCCTCTAAGGGACAGTGAACAGACCAAGATGGTGGCGTAGGTAAACACCTATCTTGCTACCCCACACAACAATTTCAAAACTACAACTTAACAACAGAACAAACATCATCCAGAATCACAGGAAAGCTGGCTGAGTGAAAATTCCACAAATAAAAGTAAAGATAGGGCACTGTGACTCAGAGGAGCCGTGGAGGGAAGCATTGAAGATATGCGTGGAATCAGAGATTTGGAGCCATGAGTACGCGAGAGAGGATAGGGCAGGCGGCTGCAAACCCGGCTGGTTTTCTTGAATGGGGAGGCAGAAAAAGGTGTCCCACTGCACTGATTCCCCAGTTTCGGGCGAGGTCCAGGGAACCCACACTCATATGGGGTGAAATTGGACAGTAAGGAAGCATGCTGAAACTCTGGCGCTGCAGAGGTCTGCGAGCTTGTGGAGAGGGCGTATAAACTTGGGAACAGCAGAAGTGTGTGAGTACGCAGAGAGAACTCATGACTTGCTCTCTTGTTCGGAAAACCACCGGACTGCATTGTTTTACAACCCTGGGTGAGACTTGGGGTGTGCAGATTCATTTGGGAGAGGCTGAATTGTCTGGCAGCTTTCTCTCAGAGATGCGTGCAGCCATTACCACCTGGCACAGAGACCCAGGTGCCGCATAGGGCTGAGCTGACGCTGCCTGCTCAGCCCGGAGACTCTGCCCATCCAATCTGAGCACAGCTGACCCTCACAGTCAATTGGCCTGGAGGTCAAACCCTCCTAGTGCTAACAATAATATAGGCTTAACTTCAACAAGACTGTGCAACCCATAAAGGGCTGCAACAAGAGTATCCACCTCAGGTAACTGGGGAGGCTGAGCCACTGTCCCTTAGAGGGCATCTTGAATTTTTAGTCTACTGCACAGCAGACTCTGACCAGGAGTCAGTGTAATCTGTTCTCCAATAAGACAGGGTTGAAGAATCGTCATGTATCCTAATTTCCTCAGAAACATAAGCTCCTATGAGAGAAACCATAGTAGTGACCTCATTATAAGTCCCTTTTATTATAGAAGGTAAGAACCTGGATAAAACCTCTCTGGACAAGTCATCAGAACTCTTTGCAAATGGCCATTCTTACCTTGTTGGAGTATCTCCATCCCTTCTCCAGGTGAACAGAAATCCCCAGATGCCATCTGATATTCTTATCTTTTGAATCCATCCAGAGAAAACAAAAAGATGAGTTGGCTGGATGCTCCAAAGAAAACTACCTTGGGTTCAAATTTCTATTGTCTACAAGGAGGGACTATATCACACACCCAAAGTCCCAAGCTCTTAAACAAGTTTTATAGACAGACTTATCATCAACAAAACATTTTGCATTCTAAACAAATAAATGTTCTCACTTGTTATAAACTGTCTAAGAGGGAGCCTCCTTAAGAAAGAAAACTTTCTAATTCACTAGTCTAAGTAGGAGGATGTCCCCTCTCTCTACAATTATTTCTTTTTTATTATTATTATTTTATTGATTTTTTACAGAGAGGAGGGGAGAGGGATAGAGAGTTAGAAACATTGGTCAGCTGCCTCTTGCACACTCCCTCCTGGGGATGTGCCTGCAACCTTGACGGAATTGAACCTGAGACCCTTCAGTCCGTAGGCTGATGCTCTATCCACTGAGCCACACCGGTTAGGGCTCCACAGTTATTTCTCAGTTAAAAGTGAGCTGCTGCTTCTCAGTTATGAGTGAACTGGGGGAAAGGGGGGAAAAAAAATCGAAGTCTACTTTTTCCCCTTCAAATTACTCAGCTATTAAATTCCACAATAGTTTCTTGCACTTCTTTAACTTGTCCTTTCATCTAAGATGTGTTGGTAGTTTTTTTGTTTTTTCCCCCCTTTTTCTTATCATTGATTCCAGAAACACCCTTCAGGAGTAACAAATCATTCCACACTTGAACAACAACTGGTTTTCGCATTACAGCAGCAGTAAAGAGCACCTGGAGGAAAGAGCTTAAGAAGACAGACAGGGCCCGGCCAGCATGGCTCCCAGGTTGAGCATCCATCCATGAACAGGAAGTCACCGTTCCATTCACGGTCAGGGCGCACGCTTGGGTTGCAGGCTCAGGCCCCAGTGTGGAGCATGCAGGAGGCAGCTGATCAATGATTCTCTCTGATTATTGATGTTTCTACCTCTCTCTCCCCCTCTCCTTTTCTCTCTGAAATCAATAAAAATCTAAAAATTTTTAAAAAAGGAGAAGACAGACAGGGAGGTCGGTGCCAAAGGTGTGGTTAATGCAGCTGAGGCCAGAACATAGAATACACTGACAAGAATGACATCAATACAAATCGGCAGTGATGGGCACTGTTTGGCCTCCGGAGACAAAAAATTTCCCTTGACATGATTTTCCATTTTGCGGCTTCCCCCTCTCCTCTAAGGTATCAAACTCCAAAGGACAGCTGTGCCTCCCAAAGCAGAAGAGACAGAGAAGGTTATTATGATTTAACATGTCATGTTCTCAGGACGTTTGGTTTACTCGCTCGTTTGATGAGCAGTAACATCCAAGTAGCTACTCGTTTGTTTTGTAACACGGTCTGGAGGGGCCGCAGCTGAGGAGTCAGGGTGCTAGGACTTAATTCGCAGCTCAGCCGTTGTTCCGTGCGAATTTAAGGGAGATGGTTTTTTGTGCCAGACTTCTTCCCGCCTGCAAAACTGAGATAACAATCCCTGCCTTGGAGAGACCTTAAGAATTAATAGCACAATCTGCTCGTCAACCAAAGCCACTATTTAGGTAAGCTCGGTGTTCCCGCAATTATCTCTGATCGAGGCCTGCCAATAAAAGTTACGCAGACACATTTCACTCACAAAGACGAGGACCACCCTAAATGTCAAAAAAGCCCGCTGTTGTCGCCTCGGCGGCGGAACCGCCCACTTGGGGGTTTTAGGGAGCGTTTCTTCCCCCCTTTTTAAATGCAGGAGGGCGGGAACCGCGGCGGCAATCGAGCCGGATTCTCCGCCCTCTGCACGCAGACGGGTTAAAACGCCGCTCCGGGGACCCAGACACTTACACGTTCTGGCTCAGGCGTCTTTTAAATTCTCAGAGCTGTCTTTACACGCCGCACTGAACGTTAAATTGATTTTACAGGTATTTTCACAAGATGTGACCCTTACAGCGCCCGAGAGGAATCAAAATGCGGAGCGCGTTCTCCGGCGCCTACTTCCCTTCCGCCTGGGCGGCCAAGGACTCCCAAGGGCGACGGCCGCGGCCCGGGACCGGCCGGAGGGATCCCCGGGCTCCTCTTCCCGCCGCCCGCCGCCCGCCGCAGCAAACCTGCGCCCTGAGGGCGGCCGGAGCTCCCCGGCGGTACGAAGCGAGGGGCACACCGGGCCCCGCCCGCGTGCGGGCTCAGGATCTGCCCCTCGGCCGGCGCAGGGGTGGCACCGGGTTCGGAGGCGGCGGGGGCGGGGCCACGCCCGAGGCGGGAACGGCAGGCCCCGCCCCCGCCGCAGACCCCGGCTGCGGAGCCCGTGGTGGGAAAGGGCGCCCTTTTTCCTGGGTTCCTGCC
This sequence comes from Antrozous pallidus, assembly GCA_027563665.1. Lineage (NCBI taxonomy): Eukaryota > Metazoa > Chordata > Mammalia > Chiroptera > Vespertilionidae > Antrozous > Antrozous pallidus. The sequence goes on along the minus strand of CM050515.1, from coordinate 33,637,981 downwards.
CCACGTGGAGGGCAAACATGGGTAAAATGGTAATTATGCCAACTTGTACCGCGGCCTCCACGGAGCCAGGCGCTGGGCCGACCATCTTGCCTCGCTGCGGCTCCTTGAGTTCTCACAGGAAGTCACAGTCACACCCATTGTCCTGGAGGGGAAACTGAGGAGCAAAGAGGTTAAGGGACTTGTTCGGGGTCACGCCGGCAGAGTTGAAACCTCTCCCCACCAGAGCCTCCTCCCTGGGCTTGTTTTTTTGGTTTTGTTGTTGTTTGGTTATGTTTTTATTGTGTGTGTGTTTAAGAGAAAGGAGGGAGAGGGAGAAAGAAACATCAATGTGAGAGAAAAACATGGATAGCTTGGTCCCCCTACCAGCCATGACCCTGGGGGTCTAATCGGCAACCTGGACATGTGCTCTGACCTGGAATCCAGCCAGCACCCTCTCCGTGCACGAGGTGACCCCCAACTGAGCCACACCCTTGGGACCCTCTCATCTTTTATCCCCCCCTTCTCTCTCTCTCTCTCTCTCTCTCTCTCTCTACTATATGGACATTTATTGTTTGCTTAACAAGAAGTCTGGAGCGGGGAGTCCCAAGGCTTCTCAACCCATCCCAGGAAGGAAGGAAGGAAGGAAGGAAGGAAGGAAGGAAGGAAGGAAGGAAGGAAGGAAGGAAGGAAGGAAGGAAGGAAGGGAGGGAGGGAGGGAGGGAGGGAGGGAGGGAGGGAGGGAGGGAGGAAAAGGAAGGAAAGGAAAAGCTGTCTTCCTATAACAGTTTGGGAAGAAATTCTTTCCCTGAAGCACCCACCAGACTTTCCCATGTGTTTCATTGGCCAGACTAGGATGTTTTCCTTTTGCCCCCCCAGATCCAGATCCTGCTCTTCAACCTTCTATGTATCAGGTTAGGACTGCCTCTAGGGACTTGGGGGTTCCCATATTCCCTGACTGGTTTCCGACAATGGGGCATCCCAGCAGGGGGCTGGAGGGAGAGAAGGCAGTGATGGGGGGGGGGGGGGGGGGCAATTCCCCTGGCTTCCTCTTCCTCCATGGGCTTGACCTCAGGTTGGCTATGGACTTTGACCAAAGGTTATTGTTCTTCTTAAGTCCCACCCCCTCCCACTCTGTCTTAAACCCCGTCACTGTCTTCTTTTCAAAGTTGAGTGAAATCTGTTATAGGTGAATTATTTCAAAAATGATATTTTATACTAAGTAAATTGCAACAGGGTTATCAAATCTCTTGCATCAGAGGAGAAACTGATAGTCTGGCTGGTAGAGAAGGAATCACAGGCTAAGTATGTTGGGTGATAGTTTAACCTTTTGTTTTATTTTATTTAGTTAGTTATTTTTAAATATATTTTATTGATTTTTTTTACAGAGAGGAAGGGAGCAGGATAGAGAGTTAGAAATATCGATCAACTGCCTCCTGCACACCTCCCACTGGGGATGTGCCCGCAACCAAGTACATGCCCTTGACCGGAATCAAACCTGGGTCCTTTCAGTCCACAGGCTGACGCTCTATCCATTGATCCAAAGCAGTTTCAGCCTTTTATTTTATTTTTTAAAGGCATTGTTTTATTTATTTTTTAAAAAATATTTTATTGATTTTTTTTTTTTTTTTTTTTTTTTTTTTTTTTTTTTTTTTACAGAGAGGAAGGGAGAAGAATAGAGAGTTAGAAACATCAATGAGAGAGAAACATCGATCAGCTGCCTCCTGCACACCTCCTACTGGGGATGTGCCTGCAACTGAGGTACATGCCCTTGACCGGGAATCGAACCTGGGACCCTTCAGTCTGCAGCCTGATGCTCTATTCACTGAGCCAAACTGGCTAGGGCTAACCTTTTCTTTTAGTACCAACTAGGGAATTATTCTAGCAATACACAGGAGAATAGTGTGATCCAGTGCAGAAATCTTATATCCCTGGTCATCTTGTCAGCTGCCACCTTCATGCTTAATATTAAAGTGCTGTTGTTTTCTAAAGCTTTTAAAAATTATTTATGCTTCCTCGGCTCTGTGGTGCAGCATCATTCAACATCAGGCATAATGACCCTAACAAATGGCACTTGGAAAAAAATAGCAGGCATGTTTTGGTGACTCAGAGCTGATCAGGAATCTACTGAAATTTAATGTCTTATATTTGTCAAGTTTTCTAATATGGTACCACAAAGCTTTGCCTAAGGAGTGCTAAAGTATCTGGGACATGAGATGGTGAGGGTACAATGGCCAGTCTTCAGGTAGGAGGGTAGAGTGGAGAGCCATGGGAGACCTTGAATAGGATCAAACCTTCATATGCAATTATCTATTCCATCTCTGTCTCTGACAACTGAGTGACCTTGGGCTCCAGTTTCCTGATGTGTCAAATGGAGGAAATAACGTATTTTTTAGCTTCTCCAATCTCATAGTGTTGATGTAATGATCAAATGAGATAATGGCTGAGAAAGTACTTTGGAAAGACTATCAACGTGAGATGATTTAAAACTGACATATATTAAGCACTTACTAAATGTCTTGGGAGAGACACAAAGAATAATATATGACCCAGTCCCAGACCTGAAGACATTCAGAATGTAGTTGAGAAGATAAGACATGTACATGGAAAGCAAATAATATAAAGCAGCAAAGGTGTCAAAAGAGCTGTTGAGATTACAAGTTCTAGAGAAGCTCAAAAAAAGTACATTTTTTCCCCTGCAGGAATGAATGAGCAAGACAATGAAATAAATTTTTGTTTTACCTGGGCCTGAAAGGAGAGAAACTGGGGATCATTTACAATGGAGGCAACATGCCAGCAAGTGGAGGTAGAGCTAAGGAGTGCAAGCTGTATTCTGGGTCCAAGAGGAGCCTGGACCGGCTGAAGTGCTGGGTTTCATAGGTCAGCTCCACATGAGACTAGAAAGTTGAGTGGATAGACCACCCTGGCAGTTAAAACTGAAGCAAAATACTGGAAAAGGATCTTATAATCAGACACCATCTAATGTCCCTGAGCAAGAAAGTTGCAAGAGACCCTAGAATTCATTCTCTTTCTTCCCATTCCTACTGCCCCCTTCTGTGTGTGTGTGTTTTAAACACAGCTTTATTGACATAGTTTGGCATGCAAGTTTATTATGTTTTGACATAACTATACATCTGTGAGACCATCACCACAAGCCAGCCAGTGAACATACACACCATCCCCTAAGTCCCTAAGTGTTTACTTTGTCCCATCGTAATTCCTCTCTGACACTTCCCAGCCACTAATCTGCTTTCTATTACTACAGATTTGTTTCTATTTTCTGGAATTTAATGTAAATGGAATAAAAAAAGTTACTCCTACCCTAGCCAGTTTGGCTCAGTGGATAGAGCATCGTTCTGGACTGAAGGGTCCCAGGTTTGATGCCAGGGTTGATACTGGCCTTGGTCAGGGCAGATGTGGGAGGCAACCAGTCGATGTGTTTCTTTCATATCGGTGTTTCTCTCTCTGTCTCTCCCCCTTTCTTCCACTGTCTCTGAAGATCAATGGAAAAATATCCTTGGGTGAGGATTGAAAAAAAAAGTACTCTTTAAAAAAAAAAAAAAAGCAAACAGATTTTATTGATTTTTTTTTTACAAAAGAAAAGGGGAAGGGATAGAGAGTTAGAAACATTGATCAGCTGCCTCCCGCACACCCCCCACCCCCACTGGGAACGTGCCTGCAACCAAGGTACCAGACCCAGGACCCTTCAGTCCTCAGGCCATCACTCTATCCACTGAGCCAAACTGGTCAGGGCAAAAGCACTCTTTTTTGGCTTCTTTCACAGCATAATTAATTTTGAGCTCCATATATGTTATTACTAGTATCAATAATTCATTTTTTTTTAGTTCATGTCTTTTTATTGCTGAGAAGTAGTATGAAACCCTCTTTAAAACCCTTATTTTGTTTGGGCTTGTATTTAAGGAGGTGCTTTCTCCAAGACCCCAGGTACCTATCTCAGTGTTTGGCATATGGAGACACTTATTTGTTGAAACTCCCACAGAGCTAATATCCTATATAATAAAAGCCATAATATGCTAAGTGTCCAGTCATCTGTTCAACCAATCAAAACATAATATGCTAATATGCTAAGGCCACTCAACTGCTTGCTATGACATGCACTGACCACCAAGGGGCAGATAGTCAACCAGTCAATATGATGTGCACTGACCACCAGGGGGCAGATGTTCCAACTGGTAGGTTAGCTTGCTGCTGGGGTCAGTCCCTGTTCGTACACTGGTGGGGCCTGTGACCTCCCACAATCTGGGACACTCGGGGGATATCAGAGAGCCAGTTTTGGCCTGATCCTGCAGGCCAGACCAAGGGACCCCACTGTTGCATGAATTCATGTACTGGGCCTCTAGTCTTATATAGTTTTATTTGTTCTGAGGAATGCTTGGCCTTTAAAGGCCTATCTCTTCATCAGTGTTGTTCCTCTCACCTTCTGCTATGTCATATGCAAAATTACAATAATTCCTTTTTTTTTTTTTTTTTGCTAATCCTCATGGGAGAATATTTTTTCCATTGATTTTTAGAGAAGCTGGAAAGGGGCAAGAAGGAGTGAGGGGAGAGAGAGATGTGAGAGGGACATACCGATTGGTTGCCTTCCACACACACCTGGACCTGGGTTGGGGATCAAACCTGCAATCCAGGTACATGCCTTTGACTGGGACCCCTCATCTCTCTGGTGTGCAGGCTGATGCTCTAACCACTGAGAGCAATGCTGGCCAGGGCCCATCACCTGATTCTTAAATGTTCTTTAATGAAAAGCCAAGACATGCTCAAGTGTTCCTGAGCTAGACCCTGGTGGGGGATGGGGGCGTAGGAAGATAAATTAGGTGCAATAGCTAGCTGCCCACAGTCAAGCTCTACCTTCCTGAAGACATTCCTCTTGATCAAGTATTTAAAAACTATTCATGTGTATGTTTTTAACTTGAAAAATGTAAATGGAAATCTGAGACAAAGTGTACCTAACCTTTCAGACTTGGACATTCCTTTGCTGCATTGTTTAGAATTACAGAGAAGAATGGAGGTGCTGCAGCATTGCAGGGACTCTGTGTCCCACATTCTAGCCAAGAAACAAAATTATGCTCCAAAGATAAAGATTTCAGGTGAGTATTTAGTATTTGATAAGTATTTTACTTATCAAACTAATGGAAACTTTTAAGTAGAATATGTTTCACACTGAAAATGTGGGCTTACATACTTAAATAACCAGTTTCAAAGGTAGGATGACATTAAAATAGCCATTGGACTCTGGAACCATACTTAAAAATAACGCCATACCACTTTGAAACTATCTGAAGACAAGTAGCAGGAATATATTATGGAATTTTGGACCCAGAAACTAGTTTCAGGAATTAAAAATTTTACAGGCAGTCAAGGTTTTAGAATTATTTTCAAGGATGTTCACTAGAAAATGAAGGTATTCAGAGCCACGCTATTGATGATTAAGCTTGAAAATTTCATATCCATTGTAAGTACATGATATAAGGAGAAAACAAGTGGGTAAGAAATATGTAATCAACCTATGACATCAAATGAAAATTTTAGAACAAATGTTCATAATGTGCTATTTCTGCAATTGCCTAACCCTTCTAAGGGATTTCAAACCCAGACCCTGTGGCTTCAAGGGTTGCCTGTCTTGTTCATGGAAACTTATTGTACAATTGGGAATAAGCCTGATTTTACTTTAAAACATTATTGTGAACTAGAATATAAACAAGGCTCTATGGGAATTTTAAATCTCAAAGAAAAAGCTGAGAAATTTGGCTCCAAAAATGGAACAGATTGAAACGTTTTTTACTAAAGGAATGAGACAGTAAAGGAAACTGATTCAGAAGAAGACAACTAGTATCATTTTGAAAAGCTGGCTCTGAAGCACAAGGTGTGCGGTTCCTGTTGTAACGACTGAGCGCGCTGCTGTCATGCACCAGGCTGATGAAAGGATTTCCCTGGCTTTGAAACTGTTGGTGACTCTGTCTTATACTGAGTTACAGGTGAAAGAGGTTTTCTCCTGTAAAAACTGTATCAGAACCAGTGAGAGAAACAGGCGGACCAAAGGGCATTTGGAGTTTCATGCTTGGGAAAAAACACATATTGTAAAATTTGAAACCCCTCCTATGATTAAAGTGTTAGGACAAAACAGCAAAACCTTAAGGAAGGTAGCGATTTAGTATACTTCTAGATTCCACTTACCAAAGAGAAATTTTGCTAAACTAATTTACAGTATGCAACCATGGTAGCTAAGTAGATGAATTACTAAACCTGTGTTTCCCATGACTGGGTTGCTTTATTTAAAAAAAAGCAACCACACAGCTGGTAAGGCTCAGTGACTGAGTGTCAACCCATAAACCAGGGGGTCTTGGCTCGATTCTTGGTCAGGGCATATGCCCGGGTTTCAGGCTCGACCCCCACTAGGGAGCATGCAGGAGGCTTTCTCTCTTTTAGATGTTCCTATTTCTCCTCCGTCTCCCTACCTCTGTCTACAAATTAATAAAAACATATTTTAAAACACACACACAGGCATAGGTAATTCTGAAGTGGATGCTTTTCTTGGTCAGTTAATTTATTGCTACCTTCAAATGATTAATAATGAGAGGCTCTGTGGATGGGGAGGACATTACGTTCATCCAAATCCAGGGTTACTGTCTCAGACGTCTGTGGGAATCAGGCAGGTAAGCAATCTGTGAAGCGTATGGAAGAGGGAGAGGTAGGAGGTGGACAGACTAGGAGAGGATACAGGAGCAGCCATCACCTCGTTCCAGCCGATTGTTGGCATGTGGGAATGGGAGTCCAGGGGGGACATATTTGATTATTGGGGAAAAAACCAAAACACTTAGCAATCCAGCTCTTCAGATACACTATCCAGATTTTTATGTGAAATTTCCTGAATGATCAATGCTGGCAACCAGTTATTTTATTTGTAATAATTATTACAGATGCAATACACATGTATTGTATAAAACTAGAAAGTGTAGACTAACAGCAATAAAACTTTTCACCAGAGATCACCTTAGTGCATATCCTTTCAGATCTTTTCTTTATAAATATATAGATATATTATGAACAAAATATGGTTATTCTGTATATATGGTTTTGGAACTGACATTTTGTTAATGATTTTGAACTTTTCATTTTAGTAAATTTGCACCTCATCTAATCCCATCCATACTAAAAATTTCCCAATTGACCCCGTTATCTTTAAATATATATATATATTTTATTGATTTTTTTACAGAGAGGAAGGGAGAGGGATAGAGAGTAACCAACATCGATGGGAGAGAAACATCGATCAGCTGCCTCCTGCACACCTCCCATGGGGATGTGCCCACAACCAAGGTACGTGCCCTTGACCGGAATCAAACCTGGGACCCTTCAATCCACAGGCCAACGCTCCATCCACTGAGCCAAACCAGTTAGGGCAACCCCAGTTATCTTTTACAGCCACGGGTTTACACCAACAGGGAGTCGAGGGCCATGCATCATGTTGTTGTCATTCGCCTTAAGGATCTCTAAGGTCCTAAGCGGCAGTTTTGACTTTCCTACACGCGGCCCGTGTGGCTGAGGGTTGAGCGCCGACCCATGAACCCGGAGGTCACAGTTCAATTCCCAGTCAGGGCTGCGGACTTGTTCCCCCATTGGGGCGTGCAGGAAGCCACCAATCCACGATTCTCTCATCACTGATGTTTCTCTTTCTCCCTTCCTCCCTCTGAAATCAGTAAAAACATATTTTTAAAAATCGTACCGACTTGCTGAAGAGAGCTGGCCAGGGCCCTGCAGAATGCCTCACCTCTTAGATTTGTCCGGTTGTCCCCTCCTAGTGTCCTTTAGTTTGTTTCTCTATCCCCAGTATTTCCGGTAAACTGCAAGTTACATCTAATAATTAATTCTCTTTGGGGTGGGGAATAGCTAGAATACGTACGAGGTTGGGTTATGCATTTGCCTCACACCAGAACCGGTCCACTGGCTAGTGTTACCAAGACCCATTCCAGAACACAAGTGATGACAGTCTGATCCCTCCAACATACATTTTTGGCCTCAAGAGTGCAAACTGATAGTGTTACTTGGCACCATATGAATGTATAGTTGTCCCCAACCATTTTACCTATGATTTTAACATCAATTAATAATCTTTGCCAAATCAATACTTTTAAGTTCACAAAATGTTGGTTTTCAAATTCTAGCACTCTTTCTATACTTATTAGCTGGTATTTTTCTCCCAACTAGGGTACATGTTATTTTTATTAATAATATCTGCCAGTCGGCCAAACTCAATTAATTTGGGGGCAGGATCTAGTTTATGGGCCTCCACTTTCTGATCTACAGTTAAGCCAGATAAAACCTCACCCCTGTCATCTGTTCCCTGGAGCACTTGGTCTTCTGTTTCTCACACTCAATCGCTTTGCACTTGTCGAAATATTGCTTGTAATCTTCTCATGGCATTTTATGTATTTTTCTCCCTGGCTAGACTGTGACCTCTCCAAAGGCAGGGACTCTCTTGCAATATTTTCCTTTGCTTCTCCTAATGTGTGTGTGTGTGTGTGTGTGTGTAATGGTTTTTAGAGGCAGGGGGAAGGAGAGATACAGAGAGAGACAAAGAGAGAGAGACATTGATTTATTGTTCTACTTATTTATGCCTAATTCTTTAAAAAAATATTTTATTGATTTTTCACAGAGAGGAAGAGAGATAGAAAGTCAGAAACATCGATGAGAGAGAAACATCGATCAGCTGCCTCCTGCACACCTCCCACTGGAGATGTGCCCGCAGCCAAGGTACATGCTCCTGACCGGAATCGAATCTGGGACCTTTCAGTCCGCAGGCCGACGCTCCATCCACTGAGCCAAACCGGTCTCGGCTATGCCTAATTCTTGTTTGTTTCCAGACTGAGGAGTGAACACAGCTTGGCATATCGGGACAATGCTCTAACTGAGCTACCTAGCCAGGTCTTTTCCTACTGTGTTTTTAAAGTCACTTTGGCTACTAATTCTAGTTAACAACAAAAGAAAAAGCAGCAGTAAGAACCAATGTTTTCATTATTGTTTCTTGTGTTCCCTGGCTTTCCCACTAAAACGTTCCCTAAATATCTATCATAATGAAGTACTTATCACATTTACAGTTTACCTGTGCTGTGGAAATGAATACCTGTGATGGGGTGAGGGAAAATAAGCTCTTTGGCCAAAACCGGTTTGGCTCAGTGGATAGAGCGTTGGCCTGCAGACTGAAAAGTCCCAGGTTCAATTCCAGTCAAGGGCGTGTACCTTGGTTGCGGGCACATCCCCAGTGGGGGTGTGCAGGAGGCAGCTGATCAATGTTTCTCTCTCATCGATGTTTCTGACTTTCTATTCCTCTCCCTTCCTCTCTGTAAAAAATCAATAAAATATATTTTTTTAAAAAGAAAAGAAGCTCTTTGTTGGTCTTCAAAAGTTAGAAGTCATTTTCCAGATGTGACATTGGGTAAGCCCCGTCATTGCTCAGTTTCTATTTTTTCATTCAGTAAAATGAGGTGACTGGGGTATCTTTAAACCCACACCCAGACTGGCTCTAGGTCTCCAGGATACAAGCATAAGCAGTGCTTTTTAGGGCATTCCTCCTAACCCATTTCCCCCTGCGTGGAGAGCACCCTTGCTTGCTTCACAGTCAGCAGTATCATATCCAAACTTAGGTGCAATAACACCCACAGTGGACAGAATTTTGCCTCTGATGACTCTCCTACCATCTGTTAGACTGGTCTAATCTACACATCCCAGGAAGTTTGCATATATTTCCACAGTCAAACTTTAGTCTTTTATAACTAGAGCCAAGTGTAGATACTCCAAGGGCCCTCCCTGTCCAAACAACTGTCCCAGCAGAGGCCCAGTCTTAGGTCTTCTTGCTGCAAGGGAGGAGAGGATGGAGAGGCTGAGATGGGCGGGACCCTTGTCCTTGCAATGAAACCTCACCATTAGGGTTCTGAATGACCCCAGGCCAGATCTGGGTATGCGTCTTTCTGAAAAACAAAGTGAAATAAAGATGTTCCCCCAATCCTTTTACTTCAGGTCTAATAGTGTGCTTCCTTCCCCCTTTCATTCCTTCTGTATAGGAATAATATCAAGGACCAACCAATTGGCTTTCTCTAGAAATAAGTCAGACACAGAAAGACAAATACCATATTTCACTTGTATGTGGAATCCTAAGAACAAATAAACGAACAAACAAAACAGAAACAAAGTGTCCTCCTCCTTGGCTGAGGACTGTCTCCAGCCTGACTATAAATTTCCTGGTCTGGAGAGCTCCAGATGGTGAATGGGGAAACATGTCTACGGAGTAAGGCAGAGAGAGCACCACCACCAGCCTTATTCTTGATAATCCACACTCAGGCCTGCACCAAGCAGGGCTAGCCAAAGCTAACACCCAACGTCTTCTGCGAAAGCCTGCACAAACCCTGTCCTGTGACTCGAGAGACACAAAATGGATCCATAATCCTTCCATTTTCTCCCTTACCCCGTTTTAGGCTTAGTGGCTGGTGATGAAAATCAGGTGGTGAATTGCCACAGTCTACTGATAATGATCCTTGGCAGCACCCTGTGAATCTCACTACCAGTTGTAAATGTTACATAGAACTACTAAGGGTGAGCAGCCTCCCAGGACATAGAAAAAAGGGAAACTCTTGCGATGCAGGGTACATGTTGGAGCCTGAGGGTAACGCAGGGTGGCTGGGGCTGCTATTCCCTGGGCCTGTCCTCATCAAATGTCAGCACTGTTTTCCCTCAGGAAGGACAGAGTTACCACAGTTGCAAGAAGAGTCTTGGTGAGCATAGACCTAGATAGGAATCATCCAGTCAGCAGCAGGCGGAGTTCGAAATCAGAGTAAAGCACAAGGATCAGAATGTCGGAGTAGACAAGACTCCCAAGAGTAAAGACAGAACTGAAGAGATGGCTATAAAGCTGCACACACTGCTCCGATTTCCCAGGCTTGGAGCACTCTGCTGAGAAAATTTCCCAGTCAGTCTTTGTATTGACTTATCCTATCTAATAAAAGAGTAACATGCAAATGTGACCGTACCTTGGCTCCTGATTGGCTATGCTACCAGCCAATCAGGAGCAGGGGGAGGGGCCGAGGGGCAGGGCCGAGCAGTGCAAGGGCTGGGCCCCCGGGTTGGAGACAAAGCAGTAGTGGTGGCAAGCACCATGGTGCCCTGGCCACCTGAGCTTGGATGGGGGGGGGGGGGGGGGCCGGGGGGGGGGGCAAGCAGCCGGGGCACAGGAGTGGAGGTGAGCACCCAGCCTGAGGCTGGGTGGTCACAGGCAGCTGGAGCTGAGCTGAGCCAGGAGATGGCTGAGTGCCCTTGGGCAGGCTGGGGGTGAGCTATCAGTTGGACATCCCCTAAGGGCTCCCAGTATGTAAGAGGGGGCAGGTTGGGCTGAGGGCCCCCCCCCCCACGCACGAATTTTGTGCACTGGGCCACTAGTCTATAATAAAAGCATAATGTACTAATTAGACCAGATGAGTTTCCAAAGCTGGGGGAAGCCTGGGTCCCACAGAGAGAAGCTGGTGCTGGCAGGGAGGGAAGGAAGGCCTACTTTTGCATGAATTTCATGCATCAGGTCTTTAGTTCAATAATAACAGTTCAGAATCACAGCTGTAGAACAAGTAATCTAGTATCAGAACATTTATCCCTCCAAAAAAGTGCATTCCCCTCCCCCACAGGGAATCAGTGGTGTGAATCTGAACTCTCTCACTGAGGTTTCTTCTCCGAATTTCCCAGGTTGGCTGGCACAGTCATCTTAGAATAACCCCTAAGTCTGAAATGCTGTGCTTAGAAGTCATCATTTCCACTGTGAAATTCTAAGTGACAGAGAATGAAGACTAAGGATCCAAGATTAATTATCAGATTAATTTGCCTAAAACCAATTTACCTAGAGACAATTAGTCTAAAATAAATATTTATCAAATCTGCAGCATTTTCAAAAGGATCTAGCAGATTCACCCTTTCACTTCTTTTTTTAAAATATATTTTATTGATTTTTACAGAGAGAGGAAGGGAGAGGGATAGAAAGTCAGAAACATCGATGAGAGAGAAACATCGATCAGCTGCCTCCTGCACACCCTCCACTGGGGATGTGCCTGCAGCCAAGGTACATGCCCCTGACTGGAATCGAACCTGGGACCTTTCAATCTCTAGGCCCACGCTCTATCCATTCAGCCAAACCGGTTTTGGCCACCCTTTCACTTTTTAATGATGCTATCTGTGTAACATTTAATTGTTAGTCAACTGAATAATCCACATGCCTGTTCATTTGCTTTGGATATATTGGCATTTTAACAGCATGGATGTAGAAGTTAGACTAAAGCATAAAATCATATTGAGCTTTGTTATTTTTTTTCAAGGCATCTAATTTGTAAAGGAATATTAGATTAAGAAACACACAAAAAAAGATATACAAAATGTCTGTACCAATTATATTTATTGCTAGAAACTTTAAGCTTTTCAAAAAAAAAGTGTTTGAACAGTAAATAACAGAGATACCCATAAAGGTAGGAGGAAGCAATCTTATCATTTACAAAGTGCTGCAAATTTGATAAATTTATGTTAATTATAATTCAGAAGTACTCTTGGATGAATAGATATAAATCCTTGAAATACCCAAAGCATGACAAAAAGAATAGAATACCTAAATGGCTAAAAAATAAACATAAAAATAAAAAAATACCCAAAAGGGATTTGAGCTTTTGGCAGTGGTAGTAACTTTAAATACACAGGTTTTCAGTGAAACGGTTTTAAGAGATCTAGCTTTAGGTAAACAAATTTCAGCAAAAGTGACCTAGAACTAAGTCAAAGTGTTCTGCCGCTCTGGCGCCCCAGAACCTCAGAGTTTGGGAGTTACAGTAGATGTAATCCTGGATCCCTCTGAACGGTGGCAGCTCTGGAGAAGCGAGCTGCTGCTAGGGAACCGGGTGCAAGAGTGACCTGAGAGAAGGGAGTGCGTAGGTGTGTGTGAGAACACGCCCAGGGCTGCATACACCGGGCAGGAGGCCTCAATGCGCTTACACTGGGGAGTGTGAGTAGCTTGAAGCTTCAAAAATGTCTCCCCCAGCAATTCCGTACCCCGAGACTCACTCATTACCACCTCCACCAGCTGAGGAGAAGCACAGGCACCCTGTTAGTCTTCCCAGGCTCACATGAGTCCCTGAGAATCAGGCAATACAGGCAGCAGGCCCACCTGGAGCTGGTCTCTATCCCCAGCCTTGAGGTGAGCAGCTCTTTTAGTCCTCAGACAAGGTGGCCAAGAAGTAACTCATTTATAAGGTCCACCTCTTCATTTAGATACAGAAATAAGGTACTGTGGTGTGGTAAGAACCTGGTTGCCCTCCTATCTGACCCCATGTGTGGAGCTTCCATGATGTCTTCCCTCCGTGTAATCCAGGACCAGAACATTGCCTGATTTACGCTTAGACTTATACCGGAGATGCAGACTGGAATCAGGCCTTTACAGTGTATTGGAGCCGCCTGTGTGTGCTTAAGCGTATGCTACAGCACAGGCTGCACATGTGGAAAGGAAGCCGGTCACCCCCACCATGGTAACTGGAAGGTTCCTCCTCCACAATCCATTTGGAATGTCATGATCTTTGGGTCTCTGGCCCTTGGGGCCCTCCTCAAAGGACTCTTCAGCCAGGCCTGCAAAAGACATCCTTTGCCTCAGCTGGCCTCAGGGGCCCACTGGCCAGGGGAATTTGTCAGTGGTGGTGATGGCAGCAGCAGTGACTGCTCAGATATAGTTGGCAGGGGGCTGTCGAGCTTTGAGCCGCTGCATGTGACAGCTGTGGCAGAGCAAGTGCCCGTCCAGAGGGAAACAGCAGCAGCCTTCTTCATCACTCAGCTGCATCCGGCAGTCCTAGGGGAGAGGGACACCCCGTTAGGCTCAGCCCAGGCACTGTGGGCATTGAGGAGCCTGCCTTCTCAACCCCTAGACTTCTAATGACCAGGAGAAAAAAGGGTGGGTGGGAGGAATGGACTCCCAGAAGAGAAACCTGAGAAAATACCTCAGCTGGACACCAGGTGTCGCTGCTATAGCAAAAATAATGAGAAAGGCTCCCGGCTCCCTGGATACCAGGAGACCCTATTCAGAAAGGAGGAAACGGGAACCAGAGAGAGTGGCCGATGAGCTAGAGACTGGAGATAGGTCAGAGCACTTCCCTAGAGTTCACGGTCTGTACTTTCCTATAGTCAGGGTCTAGGGCTTGGCTCTTCCCTGGGCCCCAGGCCAATTTCCCAGGAGTCCGGGCCCCCAACACTCACTCACCTCACAGTGATAGCACTCAAAGTGATAATCTCGGTCCATGGATATCACCCTCACGATGTCCTCACAGCCCTGAAATAACGCAGATCCCCATGGGGACGAGTGCAGTTTGACAGTCCCAACGTCACCCTCCCCTGTGCAGGCCCCTCCCACCCAACGGGAAGATCACACAAAGGCCTCCAGAGCCTCTCCGGGATCATCTGTAGCTTTCCGAAGGGCTTCCAAATCCTACTGGACTCCCCCCTCCCTCTCCCTGTCTCGGGGGCTTGGCCTGCCTATCTCTACCAGCTGCAGGGGAAGCAGAGGGAAGGGAAGGGGCAGGCGGCATAAATAAAGGAGGTTACGCTGGGGACAAGGAGGTCCAATAGTGTCTGGTTCCTCATTGGCTTTGGCTAAGCACAACCTCAGCACACACAGGATAAATCATTCCCAACCTTTTCCTACCGGCCCTGAGGACGTCCCCCCACCTTTTCCCAGCCCCTCCTCTGGCCTCTGGTGAGCTTGACCTCAAAGAAAGTCTCCCCTCTGGACTGGGAGGGAGGAGACAGAGCCTGGGCCCAGTGAGGCTGTCAGACGTGTCCAGGCCCGGATGTCAGGGTCAGGGTGGTAACCCTGAGAGCAGAGTCACACGGGAATCTTCACAGAGTGCATTCCTCAGCACCACAGCATCCCCAGGGAGTGCGGGCCGCACGTTCCCATCCCTTCCCCAGGGGCAGCAGCCCTGGCTGCCCTGCAGGAGAACCCAGACACACTGACCTCTGAGGGGAGGATGGGTTGGCAGCAAGCCGCACATTTAGGAGCATAGTTTCTGAAAGAGAGAGGGCAGGGGTGAGCTGAGATTCGGAAACCCTGAGCCCGGTTCCGCACCACCGTGGGGTGCACTCACTTGTGGTAGTCGGTGACACAGTACACCTGGTTGGAGAAGTCTACTGTGAAGGGGATGCCATCCAGGCACTTGTTGCACACGATGCATCGGAAGCAGCCTGGGTGGTAGGACTTGCCCATTGCCTGTAGGATCTGGCTCGAGGAGTGGGAGGAGAATCAGTGTCCCTCCAGGCCCACCTTCCCAGCTACCCATGATGTTCCCTGCTGCTCTCACAAAACCCGCCGTCACCCTGCTCTCCTTCCAGAACAATGCTATGGAATCTGAGGGAACCAAAGGGTCTGAAAGTGGAGGCGGAGCCCTGGCCGGTGTGGCCCAGTGGGCTGGGCATTGGCCGATGCACTGAAGCGTTGCCTGTTTGATTCCCAGTCGGGGCACAGGCCTGGGTTGTAGGTTAAATCCCTCGTGGAGGGAACGCAGGAGGCAGCAGGTTGATGCTTTTCTCTCCTCCTCTCCCTTCCTCTCTCTCTAAAAATCAATTGTTTAAAAAGTGGAGGCAGAAACCCTGAAAAAGGTTTAGAGAGCAAACAGGCTAGGGGTTCTCAGCCCTTGCTGCATAAGAATCATCCAGGGAGCTTTCAATATTTTTATCTTTAAAATCCTCACCTAAAGACATGCTTTTATTGATTTTAAAGTGAGAGGAAGGGAAAGAGAGAAAAACACCTATCAGTTGTCTCCTGCTCACACTTTGTCTTACCGGGGATTGAACCTGAAACCGAGGTATGTGCCCTGACTGGGAATCAGCTGGTTACATATTGGTTTACGGGATGATGCTCCAACCAACCGAGCCAATCCGACCGGGACACCCAGTGAGCGTCTGAAGACCAGCAGAGCCTGGGTCCCACCCCAGAATTTTTCCAGGCGGATTCATCACTGCCCGGAGAGGACCCCGGCTCTGGCATTTTTCTTTGCTTCTGCTCAGGCGATCTGCTAGGCTGCCGGGGCTGAAAGCCACCGGTCTATCCAACCCCTCTTTCTTACAGAAAGGAAAACTGAGTTCTAGCTGGTGCTGGCTAGTAGCAGAGAGGGGATTCAAACCCAGAATCCCATATTCCTAGCTCAGGTGGAGGGCCAGGCCGTGCCTGCAGAATTAGGGAGGGGCCAGATCACACAGGTCTAGGGGTGGCAGGATTAGGTGTCAGGACTTGATGTCAGAGGCAGAGAAGCCACTCAACAGTTGCTCTGGGAAGGAATGGATGAAAGTGATTCATCTGCTGACAGTGTCCCCTTCTGCGCCCCCCTCCTCCAGGATCCATTTAGTCCCTGATTCTTCCCTCAATCTCCCTCAGAGTCTCTGCTGAAGCCATTTGCTTACCTTTTCCAAAATCAAATGACCACAAACACAGCATTTCTCAGCTGCCTCCTGAAACCCTGAAAACTAGAGACCAAGGGTGGTTGTTATAAACTGAGAATGACCTGATGGATGGAAGCCTAATGGGCCACCCAAAAGGGGGTCCCGGTGTGGGAGACAATTCCAAGACCAGGGGACCCCGCTCACTCACCAGGTAATCTTCCTCACAGTACACAGAGCCGTTGACGCTGTAGAAGGCCTTGCAGCGCAGGGTTCGCCCTGGAAGCAGCAGAGCAGGGGCTGGAGCCTGTGCTGATGCCCAGAGCAGGGCTGCCCCACTCACGGCTCCCCACTGTGGTGTGGTGTATTTGAATCTGGACTTTGATGCTCATCCTCCTCCCTCCCCACACAAAAATGCCCTCTGACACAATTCCAATTTGCTTTAGTCTCATTCCTGCCAATCTCCCCTCTCTCTGCTCACTGCTCCTCCAGGTCTCGGTAACTCTGTCTCAGATGAGCGCCTTCCTCCCCAGTGTGTGGGGAGCCACCCGGGGGAAGCACAGCCAACCACAGGCTGGAGCACACGGCCGAAGGAGCCGCGGAAGCCCCAGCTGGTGGAGTGTCAGCTCTCAGACTGAAGGGTCCTGGGTCCAATTCCAGTCAAGGGCATGTACCTCAGCTGCAGCCTCGATCCCCAGCCCGGTCTGGGTGTGCAGGAGGCAGCAATTGGTGAGCCTCTCTCACAGCCGTGTTCCTCTCTCTGTCTCTCCCCCTCCCTTCTACTCTTTCTAAAAATCAATGGGGAAAAAGTATCCTCAGGTGAGGATTAACAACAGCAAACAAAGGAGACCCGAAAAAGGCGGTGTACAATGTGCAGAGACGACCCACTGTCACAGGCCTTGTCCTCTGGAACCTTTCAACCTAGGAGCCTCCTAGGAGCCTTTCAACCTCGCTCTCCTGCCCACCTAGCCCTGACGGCCTCGCTCCCGGGACAGGCTCTACGGAGGCCAGGACTTATGGCAGTTACTGCTGAGGACAAAGTGTTTTGTTTGGAGCAAAGTTGGTTCTCTTTCCTGCTGCACTAGGCTCTTCCCCAAGCTTAGAGGGACGCAGTCTCCAGGGCCAGAGGCAGCTGAGGATGTCCTATGAGCAGCCAAGGCAGGACCAGTCCCCAGGTAACTAACACCTAGGAACTTCTCCGGGGCATCTGAACGGTCGGGAATTGGGGAGAAGTGAGAAGCTGACTTAGAAACTCATGAGACACAGGGGGGTACAGAGGAAAAGAGACATACCCAGAAGGGGTCCTATCAACAGAAGGACAGACAGATAGATGAACCTAAAGAGAACCAGGCAGAGGCTGAGGTGTGGTGGACTGAGAGAAAAACTGAGTGCTGAAGTCAGACAGACAGAGATAGGAGATTAAAGGGTTAGCAAAGGAATCAGAGTGGGTAAGCAGTGGGGAGGAGGTAATGAGGGACGTGAGGGAAGGGCTGGGGAGTTAAGGCCACTGGGAGCAGGTCCCCTCCCCCCTTGCCTAGGGCCTCCTGAGCTAACAGCGGGCATTCCTGGAGCATGATGTCATCAGCTTGGCATGGCCCGGTGGCCTGCACTCTGGCGAGGTGGCTGAACTCTGACCAGCCAAGAGAAAACCCCCCTCTCTGCCCCCGACAGTTCCCCACTCCCTCAGCCCACCCCCGCCTTTCCTACATTCCAGTCTTTCACTGTCGCCCTAGGCAACTTGGCTGCCCAAGACCAAACCCTAGGGAGGAGAGGCTGGAGGGTCAGGCAGGAGTCCAGGCTGGGCAAGCAGGGGGGCAGGAAAGGAAGGAAGAGAGGGGAGGAAAGAGGCTGAACAGAGGGAAGATGACTCCAGAAAGCAGACCCAGCATGGGAGTGAGAGAGCCAGGTAGGGCACAGAGAAGGGAAGCAAGAGAGAAGGTGGGGCAGCAATGGAGGTCTAGACACATGGTGGGGACAGCTGCTCTGTGAGCAAATGAAAAGGCACAAGTTCTGCTCCTGCTTCCCTAGGCACTTGTGACTGTGTATGTGTGTGGGGAGCGCCTGAGGCCTCGGGCCCTGGTCCAGATCTGGGGGCAGCACTCACCACAGGAGCAGCAGACAAAGCACTGGGTGTGGTAGAGGCTGTCCAAGGCCTGGCAGGCGTTGCTTTGCCCATAGATGCCTTTGTTGCACTTGATACAGGTGCCTGAGGGGAGAGATGTTGTCAGCATCACATCCTACTTTCCCTGCTCAAAACCTGGGGTTCCGGGTCTTTCCTGATGGTGCCAAGTACCACCAGTCAGAGCCTCCCTTTGACGGGCTCCCTTCTGGGAAAAGAGGATAATAAGAAATGGAATGAAGCAAGGTCTTGGCTGAGTGGATCTATTCTTATTTATTGATTAGCCAACAGATATTTATTTTCTGAACATCTATTTTGTGCCTAACAAAAATGTTGTGCGCGATACTGCGGAAAACTGGGGGTGTGTCAAAGATATGGTCCCTGGCCTTCAAATGCTTACTTTCTCCCGGGGAGAAAAGACTAAACCGTATGACCCCTGTTCATCGTGCGGGACAACAGAGATGCCAGTCCATACGGGCCCGCAGTAGACTCAAAAACACCCCGACGGAAAGAAGGCCGGGCCTGGAAACCTCTCTGGGACTTGTTTCTGGGAAATGAGCTGTTGTTCTGCTACAGATCGACTTCTCACTGCTCCAGACCTCCAGGCTTCCAAGGGTGGAAAAAGAAGGCTGTGGCTCAGCAGTGGGACCTGTGCAGAGGGGACCATGTGAGCATGACTCCTGCGAGGAGGTGGCTGCTGAGAATGCAGGGTGTGTTCCCAGGAGGGTTTCTTAGGAAGAGGGGGATGGGTGACAGAACCCCTAAGGTCTCTCCGTCATCTTCCATCATGGGAGGGTCAGAGCTGAACTATTCCCCCCCTACCCTCGCCCCCCCACAAATGCATACACCTGGCTCTGGCACCCGCCTTTCCTGGGTGTGTTCTTTCCTCCCTCCACTCCCCAATTCCAGGCCCATGAGTGAAGGCAAGGGCTTGTCTTTGGGGAGCAGATCCCAACGGGCCTGCCTCACCCCACCCCACCTCTCCCCCTCGGCGCTCTGCCACACTCCTTGCCTGTTGAGGCCCATCCCAGTTTTTGCCCAGAGGCTTGGGAGCCCGTGCAGCAGCTGCAGCAACTGATGGGCCCAGGCCTGTCCTGCTCCCACCCTCTGGCAGCTGGGCAAAACTGTAGCCAAGGAAGAGGGCCCCTACTAAGGACAGGAGGAGGGTACAGTCAGGCTGGGGGTTCTTACAGAGGAGCCACCTGACCCACTGCGGGGAAGAGGCCCCTACCTCTGGGGTCAAAATGTGGCCTCCCCATAGGAGTGAAGATCTGCCCCGATGCCATGCCAGGAGGCCCAGGCAGAGACATTTACTTGGGTCATTGTGGGAAGACAGGAGCAAACTGCTCAGGCATGCCCGCCTCACCCCCTCTAACCCAGACATCCAAATCTAGGTTCTTCTTGTCCCCTTAGTGCACTTTATCTGAATCCATTTTTCCTTTTGGCTCTGATGGTTTAGCCAGTGAGACCTCTTTCCACCCAACACCCATTTCTCCTGGGCCTCAAAAGAAAACTACAAGAAGCACCCTGTTACTTAGTTTCCCTCGACCAAAGCTTCCGCTATGGGCTTTCCTCTCTAAGGGGAGAGGGGGAGAGATGGGGGCGATTGTGTTGGACCAGGCAGGCCCCTTCCAGGCTGCAGCCCTACTACCTCTGTCCCTCCTCTGCAAGGCCCCTCCCTGGCTCGGGTTCCCTCCCTATTCACATTTCTAGCCATAGACCTCTAGAGCAGCACGCGGATGGTGAGAAAGGTGAGGAGATGCTTGGAAAACTGAAGAGGCCAACAGCCCTGGGGGTGAGCCCTCGACGTCTTCCGATTCTTCCTATCACAGTCAGATTAGTATTTATACAGTGAAGTGGTGCCTGTAGGTCTTGGCTAAAAGATATCACAAGACCCCAATACCCCTCCCCAATAGCTGAGACATAAAATCAATACTCTCAAAGATAACTACGTGGGGGCAGAGGGAGACAACGACCAGGTTTCCTTAACAGCAACAGAAAAATAAGAGACAATTTATAGCTGAATTCTGGGCAGGTTGTCCACAGGGGTCACGCCTTCTGCCCTGACTTCCGGATGGGGAAACACGCCGCCGCCACCAGGTCTCTGTTTAAATGCCCGTGCCCGCACCGAGCCAGCAGGGCTGGGGGGGGTGGGGGGCAGCAGTGGGGTCCCTGCTTTCCGACTCACAGCGCTCCACCCTCCCTCCCAGGCTCCATTTCCTCGGCCGCGGCCACAGCTCCGCGCGTGTTGGGAAGCAGTCCCCCGCCCCCATCCTCCTCGCCCCACGCCTCCGCCCTGCGCGGCGCGGCCAGCCCCGCCCGCGGGCACCTGGAACTCGGGGACAGGAGCCGGCACGCACGCGGCCCGCCCGCCCTGTCCTCCCCCCGCGAATTCCCCAAATTCCTGCGGGCGGAGCCTGGGCCCGCGTGGGGGCTCAGCGCGCAGGAGCCTGCAGGGGCAGGGGCACCGCCGCCGAGGGGGGAGCGGGGGGGGGGGGATGCTCTCACTGTCCACGGTCCACTCCCCAAGGGGCCTCAACCGCGGAAAAAAACCGAGATCCTAAAGCTCGGGGAACTGGGACTCACGAGAGAATCGGGGGGCAGGGGGGTAGAATTCAGCAGGATATTTGAAGCCCATGAGGAAGGGAAGTCCCTCTAGCCTCTCTTCTGGCCCCCGTCCCCGCCTCCGGCCACCCGGGCCGGCGGGTCGGTGAGGAGCAGAGGCAGTGAGGGGTCCCTTCTTCCCCGACCACGAGTCACTCACCGAAGTAGTCCTCTCTGGCCTCGGCTTCCCGCATTCGGGGACGGGCGGGCTCCGGGACGAACGGACCCGGTGGCTCCTCCAGACCAGACGGCTCGATCCCCGAGGGATCCCCTCGGGCACCGACCTCACGTCCACCCGCGCCCGCCGTCAGGCGCAGCAGCGCGGCTAGCTCATCCTGGTACCGGGCGGCCGCGGCGCAGTCCCCGTAGCCGGTCACGGAATGTCGTCCGGGTTGCGCCCCTCGTCTCTCCAAGGGCCCCGCCGCTCCCACTCCAGACCCGGCCAGAGAGCCAGGGCTGCCCAGGGCCGGGGGGTACGAGTGGCGGCTTTCCTGGCAGCCGAACCCCGGGGGCCGGTGAGCGCACAGTCGGTCTAGGGCAGCGTGGAGCTCCGGATAGGTGGACGGCACCCCTCCGGGGGAGTAGCCCGCCGGAGCCCCAGCCAGAGGCGGGCCGAACAGGCACGGCCCGACGGGCAGGGGGCTGCCGTGGCGCTGGTCGTAGCCCATGCTGATGCCGCTGGTGCGATTGCTGCAGGGCCGGCTGCCTCCGGCCCCGCCGGCCCCCGCCCCGTCCAGCAGCAGGCTGCCTCGGGGGCTGGACGGCTTGCTCGCGTCGCTGGCAGAGCTACTGGCAAAACTGGAGCGGGGGCTTAGGGCTGGGGCCGTGGTCTCCAGCCGAAAGTCTGGGTTCAGTGACTGAGGTAGAGGCAAGGCCCGGGGGGGAGTCGGTCCCCCGGGAAAGGAGCCCTCGTAGCGCGGAGCCTCAAAGGAGCCGCGCGGGTTCCGCTCAGCGTCCAGGGGTCCTGGCTCCCGGGCTGGTTCCAGCTGCTCATCCCCAGGTCCCCCGGTAGCTCCACGGGGCCCTGATTTTCTAGGTCCCCCCGACCCACTCAGGCGCCCTTTGCCCGGCCCGGGGGTCCCCTCAGACCGGCTGGATTCACCCTTTCTGCGGCCGAACTTAGCGCTGCCGGAGTCCGAGAGTCTTAACTTCTCCAACAGGCGACTGGCTTTCTCTCCCAACCGCTCCATGCCCTCGGGCCTGGGGCCTCCAGCCCCCTCCCTGCCCCGCACCCGGCAGCGTCTCGGCCACCGCTCCTCTTTGCCTGCGGCCGGGCTCCGGCTCCCCAGGGGCACAGGGTAGGCACAAGGATTTAGCGGGCGGCCCCGATGCCCGGCGCCAGGAGTCCCCCAGCATCCCCCAGCAAGAGGGGCTGCGAACCCCCGCGCATCAGGGGTTAAGCAGGGCTTGAAGGGCCTCCGGCTGTCCGGTCCGCAGGTCTATCTGTCCACGCGTCGATTTGCCCAGCCGCCCCGCAGCTCCCGGCCCCCGCCCCCCTGGCTCTCACACTCGGCACGGACGGAACTTCTCTCCCAAACTTTTGTCTGCCCGGCCGGATCTACTTTCCGGCGGGGGCGGAGCACCGGGTGAAGGAGAAACGGGGGTGTCTGCGCAGGGATCTCTGGTGCGCTGAATGGGGCGGTGGGAGCTGGTACTCACTGGCCTGGAGGTGGAGATTCGCCGCCAGAAGAGGAGAGGAGGGCAAGTTTGGGCAGTTACTACTGCATCACTGGATAATTGGGACGGGGGAAAAGTTAGGGTGGGACTCTTTGTTTGCAGTTGGAATGCGCGGAGGGGCACGGTGGAATGTCGTGGTCTGATTCGGGGCGACGCGAGGCATGCTCTGTGCAAACACCACTTTGTTCCTAGTGTGGGGACCGGGAGCGATGAAGAGGGACTGAGACAGGGAGGGATCCATAAAGAGGAAGACAGGGGAAAAGAAGAAAGGTAGGTACATAAAGTTTCAGAGACGCCGACGTAGTGTCCAGAAAGGCAAGGAAGCCCATGTAGAGAGGTGGCGGAAGACAGGTAGCAAAAGGAAAGGACGGGAGGGAGCAGAGGAGGTTGAGGGTGGTGCAGAGACCGAAGGATGAATAGACTGGGAAAAAGACAAATTTGTGCAAGTCCAGAGAGAATGAGAGATAAAGAGATAAACTGTAATGGAAAGACACCCCTTCCTGAACCCAAAGCTCTGTTTAAGGAGGGAAGGAACTTTAGTGTCTCTGTAAGAGGAAAAGATTTGGAAGTAATCTCTAACTTCAGATTAGGACAGATAGACAGACACCCCCTGGTGTTGGGAAATGAAACTTTTTAGCAAATATTTCAGGTGACTATGGAATAGAAGGTCTGGTTTTAGGGCTAGCGAAGGCCTGTCTTTCTCACCCCCTACCCCCCACTTTGGTTGGCCCACAGGAGATTGAAGATAAAGAGTTAAGTATTAAGAAGAAGGAAAGTAATGTCATTTAAAGGAGTTAGCAAGTGAAAATGATCAGGATGGAAAAGAAAACGGCTGATATTGGCCATACTAGAAGGGTCAAGAACAAGGAAAAGAAGAAACCGTGGTTGAAGCTAAACATATCCACTTAAATACTTACCAACTGATTTTGCCCAGATCAACTGCCTCTAACACATCAGAGGCAAGGGATGGAGGAAGTAGAATGGAGAAGGAAAATGACTCCTTTGTATTGAGATAGAAAATGAATAGGAAAATCATATGCAAACAAATCATGCATTATTTTTGTCTCAACATTTTGAACACCGTTTATAACCTTAGTGTAGCCTTAGGGATTGGGAAAGGAAAGGGGGTTAATATCTTTGGGGAAATTAATTTGGTACAAACTATTTGGCTTCTTTGTCCTAGCTGCATTGTTTCCCTGACCTCATCTCTCCTGAGAATCAGCTTCTCTGTTTGCCTCGTCAGGCTTACAGCTTTTCTCTGATCCAGAAGAGAGTTTACTATCAGTCTGGAAGCAAGGAGGACTGAAAGCATTGGTAATAGAGGGGAGCTATCAGATTGCATCCAGAACTTGCTGTGAGCAACATCTTCAGAATTAACCACAGGACTCTCCCTCCTTTCCTGTCTCCAAATGGGGAAGGAGAACCTGAATTCTTCCTCCCAATTATTTACATCCAGAATATCCAAACAGCCTCAATTATTTGGAAGCTTTGCTCCATTGGGGTGAGGATAAGGGAGTAAATCTTATGAAAAGTTGAAAAGCCATTAAAGGAGGCCCACCCAGGAGTTGGTGGTGGCAGCAGTGAGCACAGTTGGGATCAGCGACCTGCATTTTCAGGGGATCATAGGAAGGGGAGAGAGGTACACTGAGGTGGCGTGCCCCAATAGGGCTCACAGCCTCAGGGTAACCAGTCATTAGTTTAAACTGGAGTCAGGAGCTCCACAGGCCTTATTTTCCAGCCCAAAGACTTTAATTAAGGTCAATATATACAAACGACTGCCAAAATCATATCTCTAGCCCAGACTTTCTTGCATTTAAAAAACTTGAGTACGAGTCTCTACTTGGTTGTCTCAAAGGCATACAACACCCTGAACTGACCTCACCTTCCCTGCCTCCTGAAACTGGCTCCTCCAGCATTCCCTGAGTAAATGGCATCCTTAACCACTTAGCTGCTTAAGCCAGAAACCTAAACAGCAATTTTATGTCCTCCTCCCTTAATCTCAAATCCACCTAAGTCCTATCACCAAGTTCAATCAATTCTGCTTCCTAAATATCTTTCAAATCTGCCCTCTCTCGGGCCGCCATCTTTTCTCCCCAGAACCACTGCAAGAGTCTCACTGCCAAGCTCTCCCCTCCCACGCCATCTCATAACCTAAGGTCAAGTGATTATTCTAAAACACAGAACTGATCAACTCATTTTCCTCCTTAAAACCTTACAATGATTTATCATTGCCCTTGAACTGAAGTCTAAACTCTTTAAGATATCTTACAAGGTTTTTCTACCTTTCCAGCCTCCTCTTCAGCATCATCCCCCCCCCCCCCCCAAAAAAAAATGTTCTATAGAATTGTATCTTGTCTGTGCTCTCTAGTATCCGTTATTCCTTATGTTGGGAACACTGTTCGGCCTCCCTTCCCATCTGGTTAACTCCTCCCCATCTCTCAGGTGTCAGTTTAAACACACTCTGAGAGGCCTTCCAGACCACCAGCAGAGGTTAGCTGCCCCTGCCCCTGCTGTGTACTGCCAGTGCACCCCACAGTCCCCCATCACTCTTAGCGCTGTTTGTCCCACTGCCTACTTAACTGCCTGGTTTTCTGACTAGATAGTAAAACCTTAGATCAGCATCTGCTTTGATCAACATATCTATAGCACAGTATCTGACACCTAGTAAGCAATCAATGTTATATGGATGACTGACTAGAAAGCCATTTCTCAATCTATTCAAAATGCATATATTTTGTGTGCTGTGTGTGCATGCACACGCCTGCGTGCACGCGCACACACATGCACACACCCACCTGCACACCTTCCTCAAAATACAGCTGGGCTGACAAAACTAAGAAATAGCTACAGAGCCCTATGTGTGCACACAGTGGTAGAGCGGGTGCCAGTGAGGCGTGGGAACTCTTTTAGCCTTAATTTCCTCATGTGTAAGATGAGAATAATAAAATCTGCTTTATATAATTCAATAAAGCTATTACATCTAAATCTTAATTCCCAAAAAGGAATGGAGCCCCAGTTCTGCTCAAAAGAATCAAAGATTGAAACTGCCCACCAGGTGGCAGTATTACTCTAGACTGGTTCTGTGCGGCTCCCACTGCAGAGCAAGACCTGCGGTCCTGGGGAAGCAGAAGGTGCAATCAGGACTGCTTTCCCGGAGCTTAGAGTGAAATCCGGAAAAATAACAAAACAAAAAACTCAGAGACCCGGGCATATGTTGAGAAGGCCTCATGTTTCTTAGACCCATCCTCCTCCTCCTCTCATCCCAGGCTCTTCTGAGGCATTGTTTATGCTTAGGAATAAGCATTTTCTGGCTTGCCATTCACAATGGAGGGAATTTCCCCCTTTCAGATAAGTCCTTTTATCGCCCCAGAGATGCCAGCCTTCTTTCCCAGGAGGGCCTGGGCTAAGAACAGAGGCAGACTTGCTTTCTCAGACTGCAGAGGGCATCTCCTTCTGAGAAGCCCAATAACCCTGACTCTGGGCACGGGGGGGCAGCAGAAGCCAGAGCGACTCTTGGTTATAGATTTCACTCATCCTTTTCCACCTTGACTTCAATAAATGAATTCAAGTCAGGACAGCAGGTTTTATGGGACTGGTCAAAAGATAGGGAGACAGGTCCATTTTCATCACCTCCCTCATCTTCCTCTTCTTGGAAATTAGGATTATACAGTTCAGGTGGAAGGAGCTGGGCCTCAGCAGAAGGTAATCGGTCTGAAGGAGGCCCATATACACGGTTAGCTTTAGTGCCATGCTTAGAGTTGGCATCCAGATGGTAGCAGAGCTCTGTGAGGCGCTGGGCCCGGAAACGGGGAGGCCTGGCTACCCAGACACCTGGCTCATTCAGACTGTCCTCTTCATCTGACATCAGCTCTTCTGTCACATCCTTCCATAGATGTTGTTCCTCAGGTCCAAAATGCCTCATGATACTGGATCGATTGGCAAAAAGCTACAGTAGGAGCCCAGGACAGAGATTAGGAAGAGAAAAAAAAACTATGGATTAGGTTTGGGGAGAGGGTTTGTGTAGGAGGAAGTCTGTGTAAAATGTGCCTGAGAGAACCAGCCCCATGTCAAATCTTAGAACTGGCTCATCCTCCTCCTCCTCTGTCTGCCTACATTCATGGCTCTCAACTCTGTTCTTAGATGCCATGACCTCGGCCCTCCCCACTAGTGCTTATTAGGGTTTAGAGTTTAGCATCTTGAACGGAAGGCTTAGAAACCTACCCGGTATCTGCGACTTCGCAGTTTCTTCTCCTCTTTTTCCTTCAGTCCTTTAAAGGGGTTCAGGGAGTTGCGGTACTCACGCCTCTTAGTAAGGAAGTAGGCTACACAGGCTCCTGGCAAGGAGAGAGAAGGAAGGGAGCAAAGAGCAGTGGTTCTCAGCCCTTTGTTCTGCCCTAACATTACTGGATGGGAGGGTGAATATCACTATTTATTTATTAAATATATTTTTATTGATTTAGAGAGGGGGAGAGAGAGAGATAGAAACATCAATAATGAGAGAATCACTGATCGGCTGACTCCTGCACGTCCCCCACTGGGGATCGAGCCTGCAACTCCAGGACCCTCGGTGCCCTTGACCGGAATTGAACCCAGGACCCTTTGGTCCGCAGGCTGATGGTCTATCCACTGAGCTAAACCAGCCAGAGCAAGTATCACTATATAGATAATGGGTTTTCTTGAAGTAATCACCCATCAGTAAACAAATTTTTTTGGGGAAAAATCCATGATTTTTTATATTTTCTCTAGTATAATTTTGAAAATTGCTTAATTATTCATAATTAGACTTGGTACTACTGAAAACTAAATCACCCATCTATAATTTCACACATTGAATATTTGAAATAATTTGCGGAGACTAGCTTCTGTCTCCATGCATTTCAAACCTTGCTTGTCCTCAACTACTCGTGTATTTCTAGTGTTGTTCTCCATTGTACGCATTCATATTGACACGGGCTTCGCTCCTGCGCCATTCTGGAGGCTGGGAAGGTCAAGGTCATGCTACCGGCAGATTTCTTGTCTGGAGAGAGCCCACCTCCTGGTTCATTTTTTTTTTTTTTTTTTTTTATATTTTGTCTTCTCACTATGTCCTCACAGGACAGAAGGGCACCACTATTTTCAAAACCTCTCTTAAGTTTAGCTCTCCCTGCCCACATCATTCTCTAACACTAACTCCTCTGGAGAGTTAAGTACTGGAAAAAGAAAACTCCGATGTTTTTGTAACTCCTTTCCCCCTTCACCAATTAAACTAACCCCCATTCTACTCTACTGATAGTAGATTACAAGTGATTTCTTTTTTTTTTAATCCTTGCCCAAGGATATTTTTTCCATGTATTTTTACTTACTTACTTACTTACTTATTTATTTAATATATTTTATTGATTTTTCACAGAGAGGAAGGGGGATAGAGAGTCAGAAACATCGATGAGAGAGAAACCGATCAGCTGCCTCCTGCACACCCCCCACTGGGGATGTGTCCGCAGCCAAGGTACATGCCCTTGACCGGAATCAAACCCAGGACCTTTCAGTCCAAAGGCTGACGCTCTATCCGCTGAGCCACGCCGGTTTCGGCTCCATGTATTTTTAGAGAGAGTGGGAGAGAGAGGGAAAGACAGAGAAACACTGATGTGAGAGAAGGGCCCCAACCAGGCCGGGGAGGAGCCTGCAACCGAGTATGTGCCCCCAGCCAGAGTCGGACTCAGGATCTCCGGTATGCAGGCCGACTGCTGTCCACTGAGCAAAGTGGCTTGGGTTCAATGCTTTCTCTCTCTCTCTCTCTCTCTCTCTCTCTCTCTCTCTCTCTCTCTCTTTGTTTTCTGTAAAAAGGTGGCTTTATTTGTCACTTACTCACCTTATCTCAGTTATGCCATTTTGACATATACAGTGACAATCCCTGGAAGCTGGGGTCAGTCCCACCCACCACGGTCCTTAACAGACCACAGGCCATGTGCCTGAGTGTCAGGGTCCCACTCTGACACAGAGGCTGCAGGCAGGGGCTGTAGAGGAGTGGGGGGCGGGGCTTGAGCCCAGGAGCCTGCCCACTGCTGCCCTGGTGTCAGAGGCCATAGCATTCCCATGGATGGGGCCAAGCAGACCAGAGGAGGTGTCAGGTCTGCTCAGGACTGGGTCTGACAAAGCTACCTGTGATGTGGTATGCCCTGGACTGGGCGAACAGAGCCCCCAGGCCCATCCTGGTTCTGCGGCTGATTTATGGGGGAGTTTTAAGCAGGTTGCTTCTCATCTCTTGGTCTGTCTGTGTTCCGGTCAGCACTGCCCATTCTGGGGCTGAAGCCCGCAAGTGAGAACTCTGAGGAGTCCTCCTGACTCAGACAGGTGTCAGGTTCCCAACTCTACTGAATTATGGCATTGGCTTTCTTCGGCAGAAGTGTTCTTAATGCTTCAGGGTTAGCTACAGACAAATAACAGAAGAGCAAGGGAAATAGAAAGCCCAGGACATAAAACTCAGGGACAAAAGGGCTGGCCTGGATTCTGATCTCCTTTCCAACAATGTAGACTCAGGCCCTATATAAACGTCATGCATAATGGTATTCTTAGCCCTTCCCTTCTCCCATTTTCATTTTAGACTGAGTAGGGAAATAAAAAGGCTGTTAGAGGCAATCCTGTGAATATTGTAGATGAGAAGAAACCAAAAATAATTTTTTTTAATCCACTCTTTTCAAATCACCTAAATCATCTCCACTATGCGTCTTCCCCTTTGCCCAGGAACAGAGAGAAAGGATGAAATGGGAGCTAACTTGGTTTTTCTCACCTTTCAGCTCCTTATCAGTGTAATTGTGGGGACTGGTCACCAGCTCCTGCTTGAGCTTTTCCAGAAGGAACTTCACTACTGAAATATTCCAAGAGGATTTGATGCTGCCACAAAGAGAAGAGAGTGAATAAAGCAATCAGCATTTTTGAAAACTAGACAAATAGAGATTCCCAGCACTAATCAACTTTGTGATAAATTCCTCCATGGTGGAAGACAGGAAGGATATAAGAGGCAATTGTGTATCCAAAGCCTTAGCCTCATTGTTATATCAGAGAGGGCCCCCTCAACTTCCCTTCCTTGGCAAAGTATGGTGGGACTCTTTTCCCTCAAGTGGATCATACCTTTCAGACCCATTGAATCTCTTGTCATTGGTGATGTGGTTATGCACATTGTGGACCAATTTCTAGGGGAAACAAACAAATAAACAAACAGAATCAAGCCAGGGGTGGATATGATGAAACCCTCCTCTGGTTCCGATGCATTGTCCCCATACAGTTCTCTACCTTTCAGAATCCTTTCTGTCAATGTCCTTTCTTAGTCAGAGAGCCTACCCAAGTTATATATCTAATGCCCTCCCCTTCAATTAATTTGTGTGAAGACTCCATGATCACGAGAGCAGAGGGTCTGAAGTTTCCACAAACATACTCCCAGTAGCAAGGAGAGAACAGATATATATCAGGGCTATTATAAGTGGAAATTTCTTGAAGCCACCTACTCTTACAATTTTTATAAATTTCTTCATAACATATCTGTATTTCTTTTTTTTTTGCATTTTAATTTCTTTATTAAGGTATTACATATTTGTCCTCATCCCTCCATTACCTTATCTGTATTTCTTTTAATATGAAAATATGTCTGACTGATGTAGCTCAGTGGATAAGCATCAACCTATGAACCAGGAGGTCATGGTTCAATCCCCAGTTAAGGCACATGCCTGGTTGTGGATTCAATCCCCAGTAAAGGGGTGTGCAGGAAGCAGCCGATCAATGATTCTCTCTCTCCCTTTCAATAAAAATATACTTTAAAAATATCTTCCAATTTTTTCTAGTAAAATTAATGATCCAGGAAAATGTTCAAGTATATCCTTTTGTACATCACCACAAATCTCAGGGGTACACACACCATGGTCTGAAAAACAGAAACCTAAAATAATAGAAATGTGAAATGCAAAGGTCCTTGGAGACTCTGTCACCCAACTTTCCTTTCACATCATTAAACAGGCTGTCTTTCAGCTTCGCTTATGCACCTTTAATGACAGGTCCCCACTAGTTTTTGAATCGGCTTAGTCTGTTGAACATTTCTGTTAAAAAATTCTGCCTTAGATGCTCCAAAATCTGACCTATTTTAACCATAATAGCACCTGAAATATTTGAAGACAGCTTTCATGTACTCAAAAAGTCTTCTGTTATCCAGTCTAAATACCCCCACATCCGTTAGCCATTCCTCGTGACAGAGTTTCCAGGTAGACTTGTCATGAAGCTGTGAGGATTTGGTTTGCTAGTGTCTCTCTTACAATGTGGCACCCGGAACCAAATCTAACTCATCAGTTGAGGTCTGGCCGAAGGGAGCATTACTTCCCTAAGTGGAACGCTACACTTCCAGGAATGAAACCCAAGATGGTGTTACCTTTCTTAGCAACCCCACCCTACTCACAGTGTCATAGGGTTCATTCATAGTGAACCTGTAGTCAAGTTCATTTTTCACATGGATTAAGTATCTCTACCATTCGTTAAAATTTTAATGTTGGATTTTAAACTTCTTCCTATTAAATTTAGTTCTGTTGTTTCTGATTATATTTTCATCTGAAGCTCTCACAGTCAATGGATGTGAGTGGTGATCTCTACCCAGTTCTGAGCTGATGGACTCATATCCTGGCCTCAAAACTCCAATTTCAGCCCTCGCTGGCTTGGCTCAGTGGATAGAGTGTCGTGGACTGAAAGGTCCCGGGTTTGATTCTGGTCAAGGGCACATGCCTGGGTTGCAGACTTGATCTCTGGTGTGGGGCGAGCAGGAGGCAGCCAATCAATGATCCTCTCTCATCATTGATGTTCCTATCTCTCTCTCCCTCTCGCTTCCTCTTTGAAATCAATAAAAATATATATTTAAAAAACACTTCAATTTCATATTCAGAAATGCCCAATTTATCTGTATACCTCTGTGGCTGACTGACCATATCAAGTTAGGAAATTACTATTCATTTTTTGTGGCTATGATTTCTACTCTATGAAAAAGACTATTATACTAGCTTCATATTTGATAGAGTTATTTTACCTCTTAGAAGTCCAAACTTAAGGAATCACAGGGAGATGTGAGGATGCTTCAGAAATAATTTGAAAGAATTGCAAAAGAAGAAAGAAAGAAAAAAAAAAGGAGTTACATAGTTTCCAATTCAAGTGGCTTGGAAGAGATGAGCTGATAAAAAATCAAGCCAGGCTTGAAGTGGAAAGGGACAATATTCTAGACAATAGTATTAAAACTTGTGTAAAGGCTGCTGGCTAAAAGTAAATGGATTTCCACAAGTGGTGGCTGGGATGTACAGCATTCCAAAAGTTAAGAGTTCTGGTTTGGTCCTTTTAGATCCCTAGAAGCAATCCACAGAATAGTGAAGATCTGCAACTCTCTCTCCCTCTAAACCCGGTCTGGGTTTAGAACATTTTTAATCTTCTTCTGCGATGGGCAGCAAAGTCTCCTGACTGGCCCTCTAGATCAGTACGTTGCAAGTACTATAACGAATGAGCATAAGGCACACCCCCAGAAGATCTGCTGTTCCACCAGACTCTCCAAAGGGCATGAAGAAGCCAGGCCTCAACACTGAACCTCTTACTGAGGCAATAGGCAGGAGAGGAATGGAAGTGACAGAAAAAAAAAAAATCCTCATTTTATGCAAATTAGAATTATCATACATTTACTTATAACTTATAAACACTATGAAGTTTGGGAAAATCCCTCAATTTCTATCACTGGCAGCAAAAGAGGACCTCTTGGGTCAGAAATCCATGACAAAGAAATTACACAATTCCTTGTTCTTGCTAAGTGAGGAGATAGCCCTGAATATAACCAAAATTTGAAATGAAGGTTAGAAACCAGTTAAAACTGATTATGGTGTCTTCCTCCCTAAGGAAAATCCCTCAATGTAAAAACAAATCAAATGAAAGGGAGAATAAGGTAGGAAATCTTAGGGAAAAAAGGAAGAAAGAAGTAACAAATAAAGGAGATATAAATTTTTCAATCTTTGCTAAGACTGTAACAAGAAGAAATGGGCAATACTATATACTGTGATAAGATTTTGATTGGATGTTAGTGGCGATCTCTACTCCTAACCAGAACTTTGAAGTTACTTCATTAGCCATTATCCAGGACATGGAAACCCATTAATGGTCAATCTGAACATTACAGTATATAGCTAACAAACACCCCCATTGTTATTAGAAAGATGTTTTTGGCCATAGATCCAAAGGACAATAGTCACCCTAGAATAGCTTTCTCAACCTTGGCCCTATTGACATTTAGGCCCAATAGCTGCAGGGGGTGGTCCTGTGCTCTGTTGGATGCTGAACAATGTTCCCAACCACGGCTTCAGACAGAACTAGATCAGGTCAGTACCTTTTCTGCCAAGAGCTCTTAGACTCACTAAAGTCCCCAAACTTTTATAACTGAGCTTAGTGTCTAATGGGCCTCTGCATCTTCGAGGTTTGGGATCACCTCAGGACACTCTGACCTTCCTGCCCAGAGGGCCCCCTGCTGTTTCCCCTGAACACTGGTCATTCTCGGGCAGTTTCCCGAGCCTTCAGTGGTCAAACTGCCCGATCCCTTAAAGATCTTCCCATTAGGAGTATTAGATCCCTGGGAGATGTGATATAATGCTCCCCTTTTTGTTTCTTTTATTTAAAAAATATTTTTAAAATTGATTTCAGAGAGGAAGGGAGAATGAGAGAGAGAGAGAGAGAGAAACGTCAACGATGAGAGAATCACTGACTGGCTGCCTCCCGCATGCCCCACACTGGGAGTTGATCCCACAACCCGAGTATGTGCCCTGACCAGGAATCAAACTGTGAACTCTTTCAGAGTCAAGGCTCAACCACTTAGCCACGCAAGCCAGGATGCCCCCACTTTTAAATGGAAGATGTAAATTTACCTGGAAAAGCCTAAAAAAAGTCCCATTGAGCCCAGCTGGCACGGTTCAATGGCTGAGTGCCGACCTATGGACCACGGGTTACATGCAGGAGGCAGCCAGTCAATGATCCTCTCATCACTGGTGTTTCT
This sequence comes from Antrozous pallidus, assembly GCA_027563665.1. NCBI lineage: Eukaryota > Metazoa > Chordata > Mammalia > Chiroptera > Vespertilionidae > Antrozous > Antrozous pallidus. The sequence continues at coordinate 33,604,124 of CM050515.1, read as the reverse complement.
CTCTCCCCCTCTCCTTCCTCTCTGAAATCAATATATATATATATTAAAAGTTCCATTGATAGGTGGGGGATTGCCTAACCCTAGAGCTCTGGAACAATCTCCTTCTTGCCTCTCCCACTCCAGTAAGATTCAGGATACCATGCATTCAATACGGGAAGTTTAAAATCAACCCACACTTCACTCTTCATTCATCTTTCCAGACTGAAGAAAAATTCATAGAAATTGAGCTCACTCACAGAAAGTACCAGATCCCGCTTGCGCCTGGAGTTCTTCTGCCCACTCCCTCTGGTCCTGCATGGGGAAGCAGTAAACCCTAGAGAGTGTCTCAGCTCCCCAGTTCCCCCTGGGCCCGCCTCTTCCAAGGCACCTTCCAGCGCAGCAGCAGCACTGAGCATGTCCTCGGGGCGAGGCAGTGGCAGCTTGATTCCATTTTCTGGCCCTGTCTCTGAAGTTGCCCGCTGGATAGCCAGTTGTGTGGCTGGTGAGAGCTGCTTGGCATAAGCAGAGACCAGCACCCGCTGTACTGCACCCTCAGAGGCCACATAATCATCCACCAGCTAAGAACATAAAAAAGAATAGCCTATTAGCCAGCCAGGCTTAGGGGAACCTTGTTAACCATCAATCTTTGGCCGAGGATAATGAACAGAGTGGAAAGCAGGGGGGAATCTAGCACAGTCTTTAATGGTCAATGGCTTGTTTCGGGGGGACTCCAATAAGAGTGTTGGGCAAATGTTTCTGTGTGCACAGGGCTTCTTATGTTGGATCATTGCCATAGGACTGATTACACGGATAAGGCATGTTTCTGATGCTCCATTTGTGATGGGTCATTTATGATTTGCTCTTGGGTATAAGAACTGTAGCTAGGTAAGTGTTCGGTCTAAAAGGGATTTGGGGAGGAAGTGATGACAAGAAAGGAAAACCAGGAGAAGGGACAAGAAAATAAAATGGTAATAATGGAAAACGGGAGGGAAAAATGGGCACAAAAGAGGAGATAGAGAGTCAGAAATCTCTAGAGAGGCTGGCACCAACTCCCCCTCCCCCCAAATTCCAGTCTCTTTGTGGGGCCAGTCCGTGCCCTCACCTGGATCCTGTCTCGGTGACATCCAACTGGCACTGTCCTGACATCCACTTGCCTGCCGTGCCCTCACTCAAGGACATGCCGGGCAGGGAAAGGAAGGAGGGAAGAAGGGAAAGAGGGAAGGAGGGGGATTTCTGCAGCTAAGAAAACAAAACAGTGAAAGTGGGGGTGGAGGACACAGAAAGAAGTGGGGGAGGAGGCTGGGATTTATAGACCTGTGAGCTGCTTTTTTTCGCTGGGAAATGTAATTCCATCCTACCGGCTTGGAAGCCTTCCCTGCCTAAAGGAGGCACAGCTCAGGGTACTGCCTGGCCTGGTACCCTGCTGCTTCCTACCACCTTCCCAATTCCTCCTCCTGCAGCCCCAAACCACTGACAGTCCTGGCCAGGCACAGCCTGGGGACAGCAGTAGTAGCTGTCACCCACCCACATATAGGCCTTTGGGGAGCAGTGCCCAGCTGCAGTGTGCGCTGGAGGGGCACAGGGGAGTTGATACATTCCTTGCATCCCTTCCACCCACCTGTGTGTTCTCCTCAAGTCTGGGTGTCAGGGCCTTGTCTTGGCGGGGAGAGGAAAAGGGAAAGGGTAGAAGAAGAACTGGTGGGGAGAGCTGACAGACCTCCCACGGTCTCTCAAGTGGCAGCACATCTGATATTTCCCCATCTCTATGATCCCTATAGTTGCTCCATCTCCCTCTCATACTTCCATGTGTGACATTCTGCAGTTTTTACTCTCCTTAGCCAGGATTTGCCTGCTCATATGGCCTTGAGCAATAAAGAAACTGAAATAGCACAAAGTACTTCAATGTCTTTCCTACTCACAAATATGCTCGCTTGCCTCCCTCCTTCTCCTTACCTTATTCTCTTACTGTTAACTCTTAGTGACCCACTTCTTTTCCTCATTTTATTTCCTTTCCTCTACAGTCTTCCCATCTTACCTCATATTCTCTCTAGCATAAATTCTCTTTCCATTTAAACTCACCTTTCTTTCCTGTGCTCTTTTTTCACTTTTTTCTCCTTCCTCAACCCTTCATTTCTCCCTTCCTCTTTCCCTCATCTTCTCTTCTGTTATCTTTGTCCTTCCCCTCTCACTTTTTCCTTTTATCTCTCTTACCACTTCTGCCTCTCTCCCCTCGAACTCCCATCTCTCTGTACTGGATTCCTCCCGGCAAGCAGAGGGCCCGTGATAAAATATAAATGAGCCGTCTGTGCATGGCAGGCATTCTCACCGGGAGAGGCAGAGAGTATGGAGCAGCTGAGACAAGAGGAGAAGGTGCCGCACAGCTACTGAGAGGGAGGGAAGGGCACCCCATCACCACACACACCAGAAATGACCTACTGCCAAAGAGACTATGGTTCGGGAAGAAACAGGAGTGCTGATTACCCTGAAGACAAAGGAAACTTGGTACTGTCTCTATTTGATCACACGTTCAAACAAAAGAAAGGTTTAAGAAGGGGGAAATACAGAAAGAGAGAAAAAAGGAAAAGGCCAGGAAAAGCACTAAGAAGCAACAACCCTCGTGTTCTGCTCTGCAGCAATATACTCACGGGATTGAGCATTGGGGCCCCCTCACTGGCAGCCAGGGTGCATCCCGGGAGCCGCGCATCTCTCTGAGTGGCTGGGAAGCCCAAAGGGCCGGGCCCTACAGCCAAGGCTGCTCCCAGCTGCTGCTCGATCACCACCTGCACACCGCTGCCCGCGCCCTCACACTCCTCTTCCATGGCAGACACAGTCCCGCAGGCGCCCCCGGGACTCTCCTTGAGTGAGCCAGGCCCCTCAAGTGGCGAACCATGTGCCTGGCTGTCCCCATCTTCATCAGGCGTGGACACTTGGCCTTGCCTCAACTCACCCACTTCCTCCTGGAGACGTTTTAGCAATTCATTGTTGGCCCTGGCAAGACCCAGAGCAGCCTCAGCCAGACCCACGGCCTTATCCACCCGCTGGTAGATAATATGCAGGAGCTGCTCCGAACTGTGAACCGTCAGGCCGTGTCCGGTCACTGTGATAGGGGTGCTGGGAGGAGGATTCCCACTCTGAGGGCCCGTGTTGCCCCCACTAGTCTCACTCTTACAGGCACAGCAGCAGCATCTGGCCTCACCGCCACTGGGAGGGGAGAAGAGAATGGTGGCGCTGAAGGACATGCTGATGGAATAAGGAACCACCACGCTCACTCGGCCGGGCTGCTCCCAAAGGTGTCCCCAGTCGACTGGACTTCACGAGTTTGTAGCAAACAATGGCCTCTGGATTCACTTTTGTTTTTCGTGGAGGACGATCAGAGGAGCCTGGGAACCGGGCTGTGTGTTCTGAGAAGGAGCAGGCAAGCCGCGAAGGAGCACACAGTGCATGACTGCTGCTCCTCGTTCTTCACAGAGACGGGGGCCTTCTTCTGCCTGCAGAGCCTGTGCTCCCCTCGCACAGCACACTGGGTGTCACGTTCATCCTTTTCTGGCAGCGTGGGGCCTACAGAGGCTTTCCTGAGGAACACAGTTTCAGAGGGTAGAAGGCATTTTTCCTGCACCCAAGCAGGGAACCCCTACCACTCCAACCTAAGGAGCAGAGAGGGGCCTGGGAAGAACCCACCAGGATCTGAAAAGATCAGAAGGTTAAGGAAGAAAATGTAGGTCTGTAATAGCACTATTGCATTTCTTTGCTTTGACATCATGCCTTAAGGAGCTCAGAGCATTTCACAGCGGCTATCTCATCCACAGGGCGGCTCTAGGAAACACATCACAGCAGGTCCAGAGAAGAGACAGTGTGAAGAAGTCACATATCCTTTTCAAGGTCAGAGGAAGACAGCAGAATCCAGTTATCTATTTTCAACCTAGTGTTTGTTTTTCTAAACCGATACCACTTTTTGTTGACACAAAGAATCATAACACTGTCCTCTCCATAATTTTCACACAGATGCATTCAGAGGAAGACTCCTACTAGTAAATAAGAAATATGCCGCCCTGGCTGGTTGTGCTCAGTGACCAGAACATCAGACCATGAACTGAAGGGTCTTGGGTTTGATTCCCAGTCAAGGACTTGAAACTTGGTGGCAGGCTCGATCCCAAGGCCGGCCCTGGTTGGGGCACATGAGGGAGGTAATCAATCCATGTGTCTCTCTCACATCGATGTCTCTCTGTCTCTCTCTTTCTCTCTCTCTCTCTCCCCTTCCCTCCCCCACCCCACCTCCACAATTTCTAAAAATAAAAAAAAATCAGTGGAAAAAAATCCTCGGGTAAGGATTTAAAAACAAAAGGAAATATGCTGATCACTGCAGCCCTCAATATGTCACTGACCTCATACTATCATATTATGAATGCTTTGGTGGGGATGCGGGGGGGCACGGTAATGAAAGGAAACGCTAGATCAGAGAACTGAGCTGCGGTAAACCAGAGTGCAGCGCCCCTTGCTGTGTTGTGTACCTAGGCCTCCACCTCTGCAATCCCTCAGCCTATAACCCAGAGAGATCACTCCTGGGATCCTCCGTCTCCACTTCACATGCTCCTTAAGGGAGAGGCAAAGCTCAACTGGAATGTCTAAGTAGCTAAGTGCTGCCACTGCCCACATGACCAATCCCTATAAAAGGAGAAACCAGAATATCAATGATAAACCAAACTGCCTTTCTTTTGAATCACTGTAGTTAAGCAACTAAACTACTCCAGGAAAGAGAGGGGAAAAAAGGTGTGGGAGGGTTGGTTCGTACCACTGAGAACACTCAAAGGAATTTCATACTGTCATTTTCTAAATGATACTTGATTATAGAAAAAAAAAAATCCTTCTGCCTGAAGTTCCCCAAGTGACAAAATGTTAAGTATGTTTACAATTTCCTCAAGACATACATTTCTATAATCTTATCCTGTAAATTATAACATCACAATTAAAAGGAGAGGAGGAGGTTAGGAAAAATTTCTGCATATTGAAATTTTTTGTTTAGTTTAGTTGGGAATTTTTTTTTTTAAATCAGCAATCTCATTTCAAAAACAGGCACTATCAATGCCTCTGAGGTACTAAAATATAAACCTGACAATACATTTTCAATACATTTAGTTATTATTAAAGAACTAGAGGCCTGGTGCATGAAATTTGTGCATGGCAGGGGGAGATGTCCCTCAGCCCAGCCTGCACCCCGTCCAATCTGGGACCCCTTGGAGGATGTCCGACTGCCAGTTTAGGCCCAAGTCAGACATCCCTCACAATCCTGGACCGCTGGCTCCTAACTACTCACCTGTCTGCCTCCCTAATGCCCCCAACTGCTCTTCCCTGCCAGCCTTGTCGCCCCCAACAGCCCTCCCCTGCTGGCCTGGCTGCCCCCAATAGCCCTTCCCTGCTGGTCTGATTGCCCCTAACTGCCTCTCCCTCGCCTCCACCAACATGGCTTTCTCCAGAAGGAAGTCAGATATCTGGCAGATGGCTGGTCAACCAGGTCTAATTAGCATATTACCCTTTTATTATAATCTAAAAATATTTTTAATTGATTTCAGAGAGGAAGGGAGAGATAGAAATATAAATGATGAGAATCATTGAGAGCTGCCTCCTGCATGCCCCACATGGGGGATCAAACCCACAACCCAGGCATGTGCTCTGACTGGGAACAGAATCATGACCTCCTTCATGGTTCATAGGTTGATGCTCTACCACTGAGCAACAGCAGCTGGGCAAGAACAGTCTTTAATTTGTTCTTGCCACCTTTATATCAAGAAATGCTTTTCTGCCCTGGCCGGTGTGTCTTAGTAGGTTGAGCATTTTCCACTAAAAGATGGCGGGTTTGATTCCTGGACAGGGCACATACCCAGGCTGTGGGTTCGATACCAGGTTGGAGTGCATACAGAAGGCAACTGATCAATGTTTCTCTCACACAGATGTTTCTCTCCCTCCCTCTCTCTCTCCCCTTCCTCACTCTAAAACAAATAAAAATTGAAATAAAACTGCTATTCTCTGGAGCATTTGAAATCTTAAAAAAGAAAGAAAGAAATGCTTTTCTGTGCCAGATATTCACTTGCAAGAGCTGAACTCAAATCCATTATAGCCTCTCTGTCATTAGTCACTGGAAGGTACAACTAAGCCTCAAATGAAAGGTTAAAGCCAAATTAAAACTAAAGGTTAAAGGAAAGCACTAAGTGATTCCTATGTCAATTCATGGATGAATCATTTCTGTCTCTTTTTCCTTCTAAATAAGGGCATACACTGCCCTGTAGGGTTTTTCATTTTTTTAACCAACATCATGCAAGGAGTTTAGTCTGAAACTTGGGCATTATAAGAAAAAGAAAGTTATGTGGATAGCAACATATTAATGCTTGTCAGTTGTGTTCAGCATTTATAAAATCAGAAATTAAGATGCATCTGCCCTAGCCGATTGGCTCAGTGGATAGAGTCTGGTTTGGATTCTGGTCAAGGGCACACGCCCAGGTTTCAGGCTATATTTCCAGTAGGGGGCGTGCAGAAGGCAGCCAATCAATGATTCTCTCTCATCATTGATGTTTCCTCTCCCTTCCTCTCTGAAATCAAGTATATTTATATATATTTAAAGATGCATCAAGTTGGGACACTGGGTGGGGACAAACTGATGAATGCTATACTCTTGCACCAAACATTCTTCCTTGTAAAAAGCCTTTATCCCACCTGCATGAGGCATGAAGTCCTTACCTTGCTTACATGCTGTCTGCCTTGAGCCTTCCCTTCCCTTTAAACCATCTTTCCCAGGTCATCTTTCCCAAGCAGCACTAAACTGGAAATAGAAGAAAAAGAAAGAAGAGGAAGAAAGAAGGAGGAGGAGGGAGGGGGAGGGGGAGGGGGAGGGGGAGGGGGAGGGGAGGGGGAGGGAGAGGGGGAGGGGGAGGAGGAGAGGGAGGGCACTTATCCTGCTGCTTCACGTAAGAGCTGTGTGAATTTGCGTAAATTATCCCTTTTTTTCCTGAGCCCAGAGTTTTCAGCCCTGCCTACTTTGAGTGCTTTTGTTAAGATTATCTAGAGTAAGGCATCCACAGAATGCTGGTACACGGTCAGTGCTCCACAATAGCAGCTGGATGATATTATGACTATTCCTGAAACATTTATGTCCCCACCCTGGACACCCATCCTGATTTCCTAAACTTAAAAACAAACAAACAAACAAAAAACACAAAGCAATGCAATGGCTTGAAATGGAATTTGAGTGATTTCCCTTAAATTTAGTCTCAAATTTCTAAGAATAAATTCAAGTCTACAAAGATGTATTTATAGTTACAAAGCCTTCTATTGTGCAAATCAGAAAGATAATTAAGAAAGCAGAGTACTTGCAATTTATTTACTATATCTGGCTTTTGACTAAGAATAATATTCAACTTTGGTTGCATATTACTAAACTGAGTTTTGAATAATAAATATATTTTCCTATTGTGAATTTTCTTTGTTCCTCAAATTTTTTCTGCTTTTCTATTTTGTGTATTAATATACTTTGTCCATTTTAGAATGTCAGATTCAGGACAACAAATGGGTGTTTTCTTGAATGAAGTACAGTGCACTGTAGCACAATGGGAATTCAAATAACTCTTTTTTAATTTCCACAAATATTATTGCTGACTTAATTTCCCTGCTTCCTGCAATAGTCTCCCACATAAACTCTAAGACATTGAAATGAAAAGACAAGGCAAGAAACTGGGTCAGCAGGGAATAAAGGACTGTTTCACATTATAACATTTACTAGCTAGCTAAATGCTGGATAGTGATTAAAAACAAACCACTAGCCCTAGCTGGTTTGGCTCAGTGAATGAGGGGTCCCGGGTTCAAGTTCGGTCCAGGGCACATGCCCAGGTTGCTGGCTGGATCCCCAGTAGGGGCCGTGCAGGAGGCAGCCGATCAATGATTTTCTCTCATCATTGATGTTTTATATCTTCCTCTCCTTCTCTGAAATCAATAAAAGTATATTTAAAAAAACACTAATTTCACTAGCTACATATGTTCTCATTATAGAAAATGAACATTATTTTTAAAAAGAAGTTTTTCTAAAAATTCTTTATATGTAGTAACATGCTAAAGAATGAGTCACCAAAATGGATTATCACTTCTAAGTACTCAAAGGGAAGACAAAATCCCTATATGCAAATAACTAACAGTAATGTGTTCGATTCATGTCAGGGCACATGTACAGGTTGTGGGCTCAATCCCCATGTGTGTAGGAGGCAGCCAATCAATGATTCTCTCCCATCTCTCTCTTCCTCTCTATCTGAAATCAATAAAAAATACATCTAAAAAAGAAATGTACATTTCAATAATTTTGATATTTTCCTCACAAATATTTGGATAAAAAAAGAAAGAAAACTCATCTTCTTTAGACAGTTCAGGGTGAGACTATCCATAATCTTAACTATTCCTTTCTTCCCAAGTCACATGTATTTTTGTTAGAACCAAATATATCACACTCTTGGCAGCTTCCTTGCTTGCTTTCTACCCATTTTGAGTTTGAATTTTCTGCATGACTGAGTTCACCTCCAAACTATGAAAAATAAAAGTTTTTTCCCTACTAGATGTGTATGATATGGTATCATTCAGATGATATATGTTTTATAATGGGCCCTTGACTCATTCAGGGTCATGCTAGCAAAGGACTTCCTTAAATGTGATTACTAAAAGCACAGCAATTCATGCCATAATTTTCATTTTAAGAAATAAAAAAGGAAAATGCCACTTAAAGCTCCTGCTGTGCTGGTCAGCCCAGCTCCTCCATTTGAAGGTGCAAAATGGCTCACTTGTTAAAATATCCTCTGGAAACCTACTTCTCTGAAATGAGCTCTTGCCCTGGCTGGTTTGGCTTAGTGGATAGAGCATCGGCTTTCCCAGGTTCGAGGCCGGCCAAGGGCACACACTTGGGTTTCAGACTCAATCCCTAGTGGGAAACCTGCAGGAGGCAGCCAATAAAATGATTCTCTCTCATCATTGATGTTTCTCTCTCTCTCTTCCTGAAATCAACAAAGAATATTTTTTTTTAAAAAAGAAATGATCTCTTTATCACCCAAGAGTAGGTAAGCAAATACCATAAAATACTACTATCCTATAAAAAAAATCTAAGACTTCATTTTTAGGGGTTAAAGAAGAGAGATGTAGACCTAGAAGGCAGAATCAGGTAAAATGAAAAGGATTTTACCTAATCAAAAAAGTTCCAAGTATACTTGTAGAGTGGTATGAGTTTTTAACTCAGGTAGCAGTTTTTATTTACATATGCTAATATGCAACTTGGTAAAATTAAATTTTCTGGCTTAAGTTCTTTATATAAATGAGCTTGACAGTAAAGGATTCAGCCTGCATTTCTGGAGAAATTGAAAAATAAAAAACTAAAGCTATATCATGTGCCCAGAAAGCCCTCAGCAAATGTTAGTTGATTAAATGTTAGTCAAGGTGGGCACCAGGGACAGAACTATTTCCGAAGAGACAGTGTGATTCTGCTACAAGCAGGGTGGCCGCAGCGATGAAGGGGAACAGAGCTCAGAGCTCAGGCACTGCCTCCAAAGCCTCAGGGAACAGGGCGACCCGCCCTGGGCCCAATCCTGGGAGCCCGGGAAAGGCGTGACTCCCGGGGAGGTGGCGGCCAGCAGAGCGGCCCGAGACGCTCGGGAGCTAGCTGCGATGCCGTGAGGAGACAACGTGGCCAGGACAGCTCCGCGGCCCCCAGTTGAGAGAGGCCCCGGACCTCCCGCTGTGGCCCCACGAGGCAGCCCTGCGGTGTCCCACCACGTGCGCCCCGCACCCCCGCGCCCGCTGACTCAGCGCCGCCGGCTCCGCACGCCAGAGGCTGAGGGAGACCGCGGCGCCCGTGTACCCGGCCTGCGCGCGCACGCGGGGAGGCCCCGCCCCGCCTGTCCTCTGGCTCCCTGTGATTGGCAGTTAAAAGTGTGGGGGGAGCAGAGCGGGACGCTACTGGCTCCAATCCACAGTCACTCACCGAGCAGGGAAGGGAGGGGCCTCCTCAGGGAGGGACACGACTGCAGGCTTTTTCAAGGCCGGTCAGGCGCCATCTTTAACTTTTTTTTTTTTTTTTAATTTCCTCGCTTTTGTTTCTCTCACAAAGCTGCGTGTACAACATGATAAACACACTGGCCACACACCGATCCGCCCTCCCCCTGCTCACAAACCAGTTTCCCACCTTCGGTGGTGGGAGGCTTTGCTGCCGGCCTCGGTCACACATCTTCCCATCACCACAAAGTGGCAGTTCCCTTCGGTTTAAGGACGTTTTCACCTCGAGGGGCCTCGCGGATTCCCAAACAAAATCAACTAAGTTCAGCTTTGCTTTGCTAGGAAGAACAAGCCACGACATATTCGTGAGAGGAATTATCTTTCTTACAGAAAAAGAAACTCAAAGCAAGGACATTGGCTGTGAGCCTAGGGCCCGGGTAAAACCGAGCAGCCTGGAAGCCGGGCTGCGCCGCCCCACGCCAGGGGAGCCCTCCTTTGCTGGGAATCTGAAAAGTGAGGCGCAAAGTGAGTGTGACGACCGCGGTGCTGCGGAAAGGAATGAAAAAGGCTGAAACTCCATTCGAAATTTCCAGCACTGCCATCACTGCAAAAGTCACTAGAATTGACTAGATTTCAAAGCTCTGCAGGTTTAAACTTGTAGAATGATCCACATTTGAGAATATTTATTAAGCAATGATCTGGCTTGCATTGTTAGGGAATAAAAAGACATTCAATTCAGGTAAGAAGTGCAGAGAGCCCACACCGGGCCACTTGCATTATAATGGATTTCAAGATCTGGACAGATAATTTCAATGCCGTAGTGACTTAGGTGTCTCAATTATTGCTCGAAACTAGGACAGCAGGTGAGGGATGGGAACCCGTCCTCACAGTGCAGTAATGACACTTGACCTTTACGGGGGATCCTTATCGTTCTGGGTGCTGCTACACCTGCGACATTCCAGCTTCTCCCTCGTCACCCCTAATTCGTCAATGCTTTCACTCCAATCTGCAAACATGGGACTGAGTATAAATATCGTTCGTGGGACTCCTAATAGGAGACAGTGGTTCTGTAACAGAATGAAATGAGAATATAGCTCAAATAACTGGAGGTTCTGCTCTAAGCGTGTTGTCCTTTAATTCATATACTTTTCTCCATAACTGAGACCTGAGCAGACCTTTTATTCCAGAAATGTGACAGGATAAAAAAGCATTTCTCATCCCTCCTAATTATTATCTGCTTCTGCCTCCTCTGACCCCTTCCCCTCCCCACCTACCACCATGAACACTTTTTGAGAACTGGATTATTTTCCTGATACTTTGCCAGCTGTGGGGCTTTTCAAACAAATCCCAACCTATAAACGACAATTTTGTCAAAAAGCCAAGAGAGAACTTCCCTTCTTGAACACACCAACCAAACCACACATAAAGGCCAAAATATACACAGCTGTACACTTAAAAACAGAGACAATAAAAAGCAAAACCACTTAGGCAAAATAGTCACTAAAAAGGGCTTTGAACCACAGATTCAATAAATTGCCTACCCTCATTTGCCAAACGGACTGTATACTTCCTGGCAATTATTTAATTATTCACCAACTGATCCTTTAGAAGAGGAGCAGGAAAATACAGTAAATGCATACAGAATGGAAGTGCTTGAGTATATGCTACATAGTGTAGAAATTCTTCTGAACTCTAATTTGCACACAAAACCCTGTTTTGATCACATTTGGGAACGCAACAGAAAAAAAAAAAATTCAGAGTCTAGGGGCTACTTTGCACACATAAAACCAAAGGCAATCACTTCTGAAAACAAAACCTAACATGGCATGTATACACACACTGTACACGTACACAAAGCACAAAGCCCCAAGATAAACCTTCACATTATTCGCTTCATGAAATACACACGTACTCGGGGAAATGTAAGACACGCTGTAAAAAGGGCTTTGAGCCACCCCCGGGGAAATGATCATATCCAGACATTTCTAACCCATTGGCCTTGGACAGCTGCCACGTTCAAGCCACTTGTTTTTGGTCCTGCGTGTGAGTGTGTAAACCGCACGCCGACAGCTCTGTGGAGCCGTAAATCTCCGCTCCCTCCGACATTGCCAGCGGCAGAAATTCACATTCTGCCTTCAGCCCGCTTAAAAACACGAAATCTATGCTTCCGGAGCAGCTACATTTTTTAAAATCCCTCGACCATAAAAATTTACCAGTTCTTAACATGTGAGAGGAAAAAAAGAAGAAAAAAAATCTCTATAAATTTGACTGGAAACAGTTGTACACGATCATCCTGCTTCTCAACTTCTTGGTATATTTAAAACCTTGACGAGGAAAAAGAAAGAGGAAGAGAGACAGGAAAAGAAATGGGGGAAAGCGCAAATTCCCCTTAGCAACAGTTTCCTCGCCCCGGCACTGCCACAGATCTCTATTTTTAAAAACTCTGAACGCGCACACGGAGGAAGGAGGGGGAGGAAAATGGAAAAAGGATACCCGAAGGTCGTATGGCTCTTTGTATTCGTGTGTGTGCAAAAAGGAGGGCGCGCAGAGCCCGAGCCCGCAAGCCCCGCCCCGCCGCCGCCCGCCCGGATTGGCCGCCGCCGCCGCGGGGCGCCCCGCCCGCGAGCACACGCGCGCCGGGGGCGCGGGCCCAACGGGGCCCCCCGAGGGCCGCCGGACCCGCGCCCCCCGCGCCCTCCCCCGGGGCCCGGGGCCGCCCTCACTGCCCGCCCCACCTCGCCCACTTTCCCTTTACTTCCCAGCCCTCCTCGCTCCCGTCCCCATTGGTTCTCGGCGCCGGGAGGACCCCGGGCAGGATCAACACCCCGAGAGCGAGAGCCTCGCGGCCACGGGCTGAACTTGGCCAACTAGTCCGTGAAGTTCCGGGCGGGAGTCGGCGGCGAGGGCTGGGGCCGAGCTCGGGGTTTCCACGGGGAATGTGTCCGGTCCCCCCTTTAAGTGGACATCCATGTGTCCGGTCCCCCCTTTAAGTGGACATCCATGTGTCCGGTCCCCCCTTTAAGTGGACATCCAGACCACACGCCACTTCCTTCGGGCGAGAGCAGTCTCGCTCTTTCGGAGGTGTTTTCCTCACCCTGACTCCCCGGTTTCCCCTGTTTGACCGACTGCTTTCCTAGGAACCGAATAAAATGGCTTCTCTTGACCTCCTGCATGAAGACCTGGCTGCTTGTACCTGGATTTTTTAATTTATTTTTAGTCCTCACCTGAGAATATGTTTGTTTTGTAAATACGTTTTTGTTGATTTTAGAGACAGATTAAGAGAGAGGGATGGAGAAACACCGATCGGCTCCTCCTGCTCGCCCGTCCTGGGGAGCCCGCAGCCCGGACTGGGAATCAGCCGGTGGCCTCTGGGCTCCGGTGGAGGCTACACCCCTGAGCGCCCCGCAGGCGGATGTGGGCTTATTGACTGAGGGGAGAGAGGAGAGAGAATCTGCTGCCGGCCGTGCGCGCCCAGACCGGGGACCAAACCTCCGCCCTAGGTGTGCGCCCTGCCTTTTGGTGCCCGGCAATGCCCCCAGCAACCAGCCAGGGCTGGGCCTGGGTTCACGCCCCCATATTCTGATCCCATGCCCTGCTTGTTCTGAGTTCCCACGGATCTCACCTCTCCACCCCTTATTTTTATTCCTTTGCCCAGGTGGTCTCCTGTGCCTGGAATAATGGCTGCCTCTCTTCTGACGAGTCAGTTTTTATCCATTCTTCAGCTGTTTCGGTCAACACGGACCACTTCCTTCTATGTGCTCCTCTCAGCATGAACCTCATGCTTACTCAGGGAAGCAGCACTTAACTCTACCGTCATTGTTTTACATACTTTAGAAATTTCACACTAGTGAGCGGTTGGAAATCAGAGATCAGATCTTTTAAACTTTTTTTTCCATTCAGAATCTTTTTATTTATTTTTATTTTTTTAATAGCTTTATTGTTCAGTTTATTACTTACATTTTTCCCCAATAGCTCCCCTCCACCCAGTACCCATCCCACTCTACGCCCTCACCTCCCCCCCACCCTCTGTCCTCTCCCATAGTTGCATGACCTTTGTCCAGTCTCTTGCTGTACTTCCCGCACCCTTTTTCTCACCGAGCATTATCAGTCCATTCCCTCTCCATGTCCATGATTCTATTCCTCATTTTATCCTGATCATCAGGTTGTTAATTCACTTGATTTTTAGATTCATTTGTTGATAGATGTGTACCTGTTGTTCGTAATGTACATTTTTACCTGTTTCTTCTTCCTCTTCTCAAACAATACCTTTCAGCATTTCATATAGTGTTGGTTTGGCGGTGATGAACTCCTTTAGCTTTTTCTTATCTGTGAAGCACTTTATCTGACCTTCAATTCTGAATGACAGCTTTGCTGGATAGAGCAATCTTGGTTGTAGATTCTTGCTGTTCATCACTTTGAATATTTCTTGCCACTCCGGTCTGGCCTGCATCGTTTCTGTTGAGAAATCCGCTGACAGTTGTATGGGTGCTCCCTTATAGGTAACTAACTGTTTTTCTCTTGCTGCTTTTAATATTCTCTCTTTATCTTTTGCTCTTGGCATCTTAATTATGATGTGCCTTGGTGTGGTCCTCTTTAGATTCCTATATTTTGGGGTTCTGTGCACTTCTTGGGTTTTCAAGTCAATTTCTTTCACCAGGTGGGGGAAGTTTTCAGTCACTATTTCTTCTAGTAGGTTTTCATTATCTTGCTCTCTCTCTTTTTCTGGCACCCCTATAATTCTGATGTTGGTATGCTTGAGGTTGTCCCAGAGGCCCCTTATACTATCTTCAATTTTTTGGACTCTTTTGGCTTTCTGCTTTTCCAGCTGAGTGGATTTTGCTTTTTTGTATTTCAATTCTTTGACTTGGTTTTTGCGGTCGTCTGGACTGCTTTTAGGTCTTTGTATAATATTTTTTGTTTCAGTCAGTATATGCTTAATTTCTAGTTGGTCTTTTTTCATATCCTTGTAGGCGTTGTTCATTTCTTTGTAGGTGTTGTTTATTTCGGCATAGTTCTCATTAATTTTATCCGCCTTATCTAGTAGTCTCTTCATAAACCTAATTACTGTAGTTTTAAACTCTATGTCTACTCGTCTTTTTTCCTCCATTTCTTTCACAGCTGAGTTCTTTCCTTTTCTCTGCATTGTTGTTGCTTTCCTGAGTTGGTTCCTTGGCGGTGTGTGATAGGTATCCTCTAAGGAACCAGTGGCTCAGCTTCCTTTGCAGCGCGCAGCGTCAGCCCTAGGTCTGCCCTACTTCAGAATCTTTTTATTTTTTCATTCTTACTGCACCAGCTGGCATAATTGTAGATGTTTAGTAAACACTGAAAAAAATAATTTATAATTAAAAGAGTGATTTTTTTTCCCCCTGGCTAAGATATGAATTTGGAAATTCAGATCCCATGACAAGAATTTGCTTTTATAGCAACTAACAGTTAATAAATACTTACTGCGCAGGGACTGTTGTGAACACTTTACATATATTTACTTATTTAATCTCCACAGTAGTGAGTAGGTACTGTTACCCTCTTTTAAATTACAACAGAGAGTTGTAATTTTACTGAAGTTATACAGTTAATAAGAGAGACCTGGGATTTGAACTCAGAAAAATCTAGCTCCACAGCCCAAGTTCTTAACCACTATTCGTCACTAGCTCAAGAGCACAGCTCTTAAAAGTATTGTTACCTGATTTCATCCTCACAATATTGCATGAGATAGATAGCCTGAATACTTCCAAAATGTCAATGTAAGGAAATCACACACAAAGGTGACTGTTCCAAATGAAAGGACAGTAAAGAGACATTACTAAATCCAAAACATGATTCTTGATGGAATCTGGGTCAGGAAAAAAAAAACCTATAATGGCTGAAACCGGTTTGGCTCAGTGGATAGAGCATCAGCCTGTAGGCTGAAGGGTCCCAGGTTTGATTCTGGTCAAGGGCATGTACCTTGGTTTCGGGCACATCGCCAGTGGGGGCTGTGCAGGAGGTAGCTGATCAATGTTTCTCTCTCATCAATGTTTCTAACTCACTATCTCTCTCCCTTCCTCTCTGTAAAAAATCGATAAAATATGTTTTTAAAAAAACAAGCCATATAATGGACTTTACCAGGATAATTGGGCAAAATGAATATGATAAATAAAATATATTAAATGAGCTGAAACCAGTTTGGCTCAGTGGATAAAGCGTCAGCCTGGTGACTGAAAGGTCCCAGGTTTGATTCCGGTCAAGGGCATGTACCTTGGCTTCGGGCACATCCCCGGTAGAGGGTGTGCAGGAGGCGGCTGATTGATGTTTATCTCTCATTGATGTTTCTGACTTTCTGTCCCTCTCCCTTTCTCTCTGGGGAAAATCAATAAAATATATTTAAAAAAATAAAATATATGAAATGAGATAATCTAATTGTATCAGTGTTAAAGAGGCAGATTATTGGCATCTCTATTTACAAGAGACAAAATCAGAGAGAGTTTACTACAAGTTCTCATAGCTAACAGGTGGCAGACTTGAAACCCCAAGCCAGCTTTCTTTTCCAGCCCCCACATTTCAGCACTGGCGGTCAGTCAGTCCTCCTCCATACACTTGTTGGTTCTCAAAGTCTAGGATGTTCTGATAGGATCTGGTTCTCAGCAGAAAGACCTGTAGGGTTATTTTCACTCTAGGGCTCAATTAATTTTTTTAAATATAAACAGGAAATCACTAGGAAAATAGTAACTTTTGATAGTAATATACTAGAACAGGTCCATGTCCTCAAGTGTACAAGTAATTATTTTGATAAATTTTAGGGGGTAAAGAATAAACAGAATTGTTAACAACAATTATTATAATCAACATTTATTTGATGTCAGGCACTATATTTAATCAATTCTATGAAATAAGTATTATTATACAGTCTCTTTTATTGATGAGAAAACTGAAACTCAGAGAGGGAAAGTGACTTACTTCAAAATCCAACTCATTAAATGGTGGAGTCAGAACTTGAATCTAGGTCCACTGACTGCAGAACTAGTCTCTGCCTAAATTGAAATCTGCTGTCTTTCTGTCTTATCCTCTTTTTTTTTTTTTTTTTTTTTGCTTTCAACAATGAAGATTTATATAAAAAATTAAAACGGTGATAAATCAACAAAAGGTTTGAGTAATAAGGGTTTACTAGAATCTGAAAGGTTCCAGCCATGGGAAATTTTTCTAGTTTGTAGTTAACATACAGGTCTAGTGAAAAAGACAAACCTCAGCCCACCTCAGAAAATCTCTAAGCAAGTTGTATAACAGTCTGGAGTAAGAAGAAAAAATGCCTCCAACACAGACTACTCAAAGTGTTTTTATTATAGTACATGGGCTGGGACTGATGGGATAGGGTAGATGTGGGCAAGCATTTCCCTGATTAACATCGGATGCCCATTGCGATAGCCATCAATGTGCCAAAGTTGCTGCCACTCTGCATCATGGTTTTGCCGATGCCACCTATCAGCTCCCGACCCCGCATTCCAATCCTGAGACAGGAAAACATGCCGAAGAGCGCCCCCGCCGCCATGCCCACAGCGCAACCCATCACAAAGCCCATCTTCACAAGGTCGAAGCAGCTTGGCTGGGACTGTCCATAGGGACCCACGGCCACCGGCATCTCGCTCGCGGCCTCGGTCTTTCAGCTGTCTTATCCTCTTTAAAAATATATATATACATTTTATTGATTTTTTTACAGAGCGGAAGGGAGAGGGATAGAAAGTCAGAAACATCGATGAGATTGAGACATCACTGCAGCCCATAAAGGGATGCACCAAGAGTATCCACCTCAGGTAACTGGGGAGGCTGAGCCACTGTCCCCTTGAGGACATCTACCACACAAAGCTACGTGACCAACTCATGGAAATAGCCAAAATGCAGAGACAAGGAAACAAAGCACATTTGAAAGAAATGGAGGAAAAAAAACTGACAGGACATAGAATTCAAAACCACAGTTATAAGGTTTTTTTTAAGAGGCTCTTAGAAAAGGCCAATAAATTTAACAAGACCCTCGAGGATATGAAAAAGAACCAACTAGAAATTAAGCATACACTGACTGAAATAAAAAATATTATACAGAGACCTAAAAGCAGTCTAGAGGATCATAAGAATCAAGTCAAAGATTTGAAATACAAAGAAGCAAAATCTACTCAGCCAGAAAAGCAAGATGCAAAAAGAATAAGAAAAAAATTGAAGATAGTGTAAGGAGCCTCTCGGACAACCTCAAGCATACCATCTTCTGAATTATGGCAGTGCCTGAAAAAGAGAGAAAGCAAGATACTGAAAACCTATTTGAAGAAATAGTGACCAAAAACTTCCCCCACCTGGTGAAAGAAATAGACTTAAATCCCACCTGATGAAAAAAATAGACTTAAAAGTCCAGGAAGTGCACAGAACCCCAAACAATAGGAATCCAAACAGGACCATACCAAGACACATCATAATTAAAATGCCAAGAGCAAAAGACAAAGAGAGAATATTAAAAGCAGCAAGAGAAAAACAGTTAGTTACCTACAAGGGAGCACCCATACGACTGTCAGCAGATTTCTCAACAGAAACTATGCAGGCCAGATGGGAATGGCAAGAAATATTCAAAGTGATAAATAACAAGAACCTACAACCAAGATTACTCTACTCAGCAAAGCTATCATTCAGAATTGAAGGTCAGCTAAAGTGATTCACAATAAGAAAAAGCTGAAGGAGCGCATCACTGCCAAACCAGTATTATATGAAATGCTGAAAGGTATTCTTTAAGAAGAGGAAGAAGAAGAAAAAGGTAAAAATAAAAATTATGAACAACAAATACACATCTATCAACAAGTGAATCTAAAAATTAAGTGAATTAAAAATCTGATGAATAGGATAAAATGGTGAATATAATAGAATCAGGGGCATAGAGAGGGAATGGACTGACAATTCTTCGGGGGAAAGGAGAGTGGGAGGTGCAGGAAGAGACTGGACAAAAATCATATACCTATTGATGTGGACAGCTGCAGGGAGGTAAGGGCAGAGGGTGGGATGGGTACTGGGTGGAGGGGAGCTATGGGGGTTGGGGGGAGAGGAACACTGTAATTAATAATTTGAACAATAAAGATTTATTAAATTAAAAAAAGAAAAATCTGATGAACAGAATGGACTGGTGAATATAATAGAATCAGGGACATAGAAAGGGAATAGACTAACAATTCTCAGAGGGAAGAGGGTGTGAGGGGTGCGGCAAGGATTGGACAAAAATCTTACACCTATAGATGAAGACAGTGGCGGGAGGTAAGGGCATAGGGTGGGGTGGGGAATTGGGTGGAGGGGAACTATGGGGGGGGGGGGAAGTGGAACACCTATAATAATGTGGACAATAAAGATTTATTTAAAAAATAAAATAAAATAAAAATAAAAACCCAGCCGAGACTGGTTTGGCTCAGTGGATAGAGCGTTGGACTGCGGGCTGAAGGGTCCCAGGTTCAATTCCGGCAAGGGCATGTACCTTGGCTGCGGGCACATCCCCAGTAGGGGGCGTGCAAGAGGCGGCTGATCGATGTCTCTCATTGATGTTTCTGACTTTCTATCTCTCTCCCTTCCGCTCTGTAAAAAATCAATAAAATATATTTTAAAAAATAAAATAATAAAATAAAAACCCAAAGAAAATTTAAAAAGAACGAGGTTACAGAAAGATGGAAGATAATACAAAGGAAAAGAGAAGGAAGACAGCAAGCAGCCCAGAAGAATGCTTAACGAAGAGTAAAGAAAGCATCCATGTTGTAGCTGGAATGAGGGCAGATTAGATTTTAAAGAAAAAAAGTTCCAAATTTGGCTGATTATTAAGTGCAAAAGAAATTATATTAACAGCTGGGAAGTTTTTCTTTAAAAAACCAGTAAAATACAATGAATATAAAAACATTAAAATGCAATAAAATTTAAAAATTAAAGCGATAAAAGCAAAAAAGTTGGAGGAGGCAGAAGACAAAGAAGAAGATGAAGAGAAGAAAGATAAATTGCCAGCCAATATATGTGGATGAAATGACAGAATTTGAAAAACCAACATTTGACAACCACTAATGTAAAAGTTGATTCAGAAAGGAGCGTCAGTATAGATGCTAAAACCAATGGGTGAAAAATTGTGGGAGAACAGGATAGTCATATGATCTCAAATAATCAATCGACTTATTATTAGTTTACTAATTAATTACAAAGGGCAAGCATACCTTTACAATAGAGAAACCTAGCAGGCAAACTTTGCATCACCAATAATGTAATGAGCAGATAAGTGGATAAAAAAGCTGTGGTAAAGAAGTTGGGGGTAAACTGACACTATGTGCATCCAGATGTGGTGCAGTTGAAAGGTTGAATATCACCTAGGTAATATTCTTTTTAAATTTTATTTATTTATTTTAAAAAATATTTTTATTGATTTTATTTTTTTTATTTTTTTAAATTTTATTTACAATATAACTTATATTTAATAGTAGTACATATGTTTTCCTCCCCACCCCATTTTTATTGATTTTAGAGAGGGAGATATATATATCCATGATGATAGAGAATCATTAATCAGCTGCCTCCTGCACACCCTGCACGGGGGATCAAGCCCGCAACCTGGGCATGTGCCCTGCCGACCTGGAATCAAACAGTGACCTTGGCTCATAGGTCGAAGCTGAACCACTGAGCCATGCCGGCTGGCAGGACTCACCTAGGAAATATTCTTGCTAAAAATGTATCATCTGAATCTCATCATAAAGAAAGAATCAGACAAATCCAGATTGCACAAATGAATGATGGCCTGGACTCTACAAAGCATAAATGTCACCAAAGACACACATACAAATATGAGGGCCAGTTCTAAATTAAAGGAAACTAAAAAGACATGACAATTAAATGTGATATACTAATCTAGATTGAAATCTGGATCAGGGGGAAAAAAAGCTGTACTGGATATTATTGGGGCAGTTGGAAATTTGAATATGGACTGGATATTAGATCATGTAATTATATTAATATAGAAGTTCTTGGTGCAATAATGGCATTGTGGTTTTGAAAGAGAATATCTTAGTTTTTAGGAGACACATTTAGTGATAAAATGTCATGATCTCTGTAACTTATTTCCAAGAGATTCAGTAAAAATAAATATCTATCCTATCTAATAAAAGAGTAATATGCAAATTGTCACTCCAACACACAAGATGGTTGCCCCATGTGGACACAAGATGGCTACCACAAGATGGCCAGCAGGGGAGGGCATTTGGGAGGAACTAGGCCTGCAAGGGAGGGCATTTGGGATTTGTGGGGGGGGGGATCCAGGCCTGCAGGGGAGGGCAGTTAGGGGCAATCAGGCTGGCAAGGGAACAGTTAGGCATCAATCAGGCTGGCAGGAGAGTGGTTAGGGGTGATCTGGCTGGCAGTCAGAGGTGGTTAGGGGCAACCAGGAAGGCAGGCAGGCAAACAGTTGGGAGCCAGCAGTCCTGAAATGTAAGAGGGATGTCTGACTGCCCGACTGCCCAGTAGGATCGGGCCTAAATGGGCAGTTGGACATCCCTTGAGGGGTTTTAGATTGGAGAGGGTGCAGGTTGGGCTGAGGGACAACCCCTTCCTATGCACAAATTTTGTGCACTGGGCCTCTAGTCCTATCTAATAAAAGAGTAATATGCAAATTGACCATACCTCTGCTACACCCACAAGCCATGCCCACAAAGTCAAGCCCACCAGACAATCAGAAGCAAGTATGCAAATAAACCCCAACCAAGATGGCTGTGGTCACTGAGAGCAGAAGAGAGGCTTGAGTTTCCCTGGCAATGGAGGAAGCCAAGCTTTCTGCCTGTTCTTGCCAGCTCAGGCCTCCAGTCAATGCTACAAAGTTTCAATTATAGAAGATACATAAATCCCAACAGAAATGGCAGCAGCCACGGAGCTGGAGAGAGCAGAGGGTAGGGTTGCCCTCAATGATGGAGGAAGCCAAGCTTCTGCAGCTCTGGCTGGCCTAGGTTTCCACTCTAGGCTAAAAAGTTTCAATTGTAGGAGATAAATCCCAGATACGAAGGCCTCTGCTTGGGTCGCTGGGGATGTGGCTGGCCTGCAAACCACTACAGGCCCCTCCACTTGGCCACCCCACGCCCCAAGGGAACTCCCACCCTGATCTGGGACATCCTTCAAGGCAAAACAGCTGGCCCCCACCCATGCACCAGGCCTCTATCCTATCTAATAAAAGAGTAATATGCAGGTTGACCTTCAACACACTTCAACACACAAGATGGCTGCTCCCATGTGATCAAAGATCCTGCCCCCATGTGGACACAAGATGGCCACCACAAGATGGTGGAATGGGGCCTAAACGAGCAGTTGGACATCCCTTGAGGGGTCCCAGATTTGAGAGGGTACAGGCTGGGCTTAGGGACACCACCCCCCGTGTATGAATTTCATGCACCAGGCCTCTAGTATCCTATCTAATAAAAAAGAAACATGCAAATTACCATACCTTCGCTATGCTACCAGCCAATCAGAAGTGGGAGTGGCCGCGGCGAAGGACTGAAGTCACCCCTCCAGAGGCTACCCAACGTCTTATTTCAGCCCTGATGTTGGGCTGCTTCCTTTGACCATAAGTTTCCGATGCACTTCCAGCCAGAGTTAAAGGAGGCTTCTTCTGTATTAAGGCATCGCCATATCCAGTGCCTGCCAGGCCCCTGTGAAAGCATTACTCCTTAGGTCCAGGGTGCTGGGAGCTGAAGCAGAGAGGGGGTGAGGCCCAGCTCACCCAGGATGCTAGCCCCCCATGACTCCCTCCCAATTATCCTGGCCCAGCCTTCCCTATGCATACCTGCTCACGGAGAGCGTGAGGTGGTCGTGGCAGCGGGATGGGAGCCCGCTGGGGGACATGGCCGCAGCGCGTGGGACGGGATGCCTACACTCTCCTCCAATCCAGAGGAGCTTGACAGGGGATCTCAGGCCTCGATCTCTATCCCAGCACCAGGCCAAGGGACCTGAGGCCATGTCTTCTACCCAATGGGGCTTGATAGGGAACCTCAAGGTGTGCTTCCCACCCTGGTGCTGGGCTAGGGTACCTCAAGCTGCTCCCCCCACCCCAGCTGCAGGCTGGGGGACCTCAGGCCGTGCCTCCCACCTGGTGCAGCTTGACAGGGGACTGCAGGCCACATACCCAACCCGGCAGGGCTTGACAGGGGACCTCAAGGTGCGCTTCCCATCCTGGTGCTGGTTTAGGGGACCTCAGACTGTTCTCTCCACCTGGCAGGGCTTGATAGGGGACCTCAAGCAGCACCCCACCCGGCACCAGGCTGGGGGACCTCAGACCATACCCTCCACCCCAGCACCAGGCCAGGGGTCCTGAGGCTGTGCCCGTCTTGCCTGGCTGGACTTGACAGGGAACCTCTGGCTGTGCCCCTACCCAGCAAGGCTTCACAGGGGACCTGAGCCTGCGCCCCCATTCCAGTAGGGATTGATGGGGGACCTGAGGCTGCTCCTCCCTCCCGGTGCTGGGCCGAGGGACCTGAGGCTGTGCTCCTCTGCCTGGTGGGACTTGATGGGGGACCTCAGGCCACCCCCCCCCCGATTCTGGTGCTGGGCCAGGGGACCCAAGGACGCCCCCTGCCCTGTGGGGCTTGACAAGGGTGGAACTGGCTGAGTCTAGATCTACCCCAATTCGGGGGTGGGGTGGCTGGGTCTGGGTCTCACATTAATTTGAGGCACATGTGAGTGAGTGGGGACTTGACTCTGGGTCCCATGGTGCGCCCCAGACTCTGACAGGAGGAAGGTTTTCATATACATTTTACTAATTTTCTTTAGTCTCTGATACTTCTATTATAGAGAAAGAACAAATAGCAATATTAAATTATTTCCTCTAATTAATACCCTTTTAATGTGCATGAATTTCGTGCATTAGGCCATTAGTAGTATATAAAAGGCTAAGCCACTGGCTAACCAGCCAGCCAGTAGCTATGATGCATACTGACCACGAGGGAAGCAGACACTCAACATAGGAGCTGCTGAGTAACAGCAACTTTGCAGAGGGCCCTTTCGAACTCTGGGACCCCTTGGGGGGATGTTAGACTGCTGATTTGGGCCCAATTCCCTGCAGGCCAGGCCCACTCACTCTGCAGATGTTCTTGAGCCCTGGGCCCCAGGTGCAGCTGGGCTGGAGAGGGACCATGGGAAATTGGCTCTAGGGTGTGTCCAGGTAATCTCGCCCAATGCCACCCCGTCAGCCACCTTCTAATTAATTTATTTTCAATGTGCATGAATATGTGCACTGGCCATCTAGTTAAAATAAATATCTATCTATATATATAAAAGGCTAATATGCTAAGTGTCTGATCATCTGACCTGTTGCTATGATGCGTAATGACCACCAAGGGGCAGACGCTCAATGCAGGAGCTGCTAAGCTGCAGTGACTTGGCAGTGGTGGTTCTTGAGTGACACACCCCAAAACCAGAGACGAGGGAGCCCAATTCCTCACAGGGCCACATGATTACACTTTCAGCCATGGGTTATGTTGTTGCTGGGGCACTGTTGGCCCAGAATCTGGTTTATTGCACACTTGCATTTGCATTACACATCCTGTATAACAGCAACTTTGCAGAGTGCCCTCTTGTACTCCAGGAACCCTTGGGGGATGTCAGAGAGCTGGTTTCAGCCAATCTTCACAGGCCAGGCCGAGGGACTCCACCTGCCAGAGGGACCCCCACAGACACTGGAGAGGGACTGTGGGAGGTTGGCTCCAAGGTGTGTCCAGCCCATCTCACTCGGTTCCAACCCCCCGGCCACCTTCTAATTAATTTCCTTTCAATGTGCATGAATCCATGCACTAGGTCACTACACTAGTTAATAAATAAATGGACATATAGAGAGATAAAGCAAACGTAGCAAAATGACATGTTAGTGAACCTATATGAAGGGTATATGGGTATTTGTTGTACTATTTTTAAACTTTTCTGAAATTTGAAACATTTCAAAATTCAATTATAAATAAATAACATGTTTTACTGTAGCTATTTAGATTCAGCCTTTTTTTGAGACAAGGACACGTGGAGTCTGGGTTTCCTTTGATTTTAAGACTACATTATAATGCTTCAGAAAATTCTCAAGTGCACCTTAATAAACACCACCTAGGATATCAAAGCATTTCCAGGGGCCAGACTTGGGTAGTGGCTAAGCCTCTGTCCAAGGATATAAGACAAAACAAACAAACAAAAAACAACAACAACAACAACAACAACACAACAAAATATGCTAGAGGAGGTAACCTACAGAGCTACACCTAGAGTCAGTTTTTCAGGGGCTGACCATATTTTGTATGAGACTAATCCTGCCAGTTGAGGAGAAAGATACCAGAAATGGGTAGGACTTCTTAAAACCACTTTCTATGATACCTAATTGTCTTCACTTATAAGGAGGGGTGGCATAACATTAAAAAAAATTACTTCCTTAAAGCAAATAATTTTAATTTGTCCTAATTTTAAAAATTAATCTGTTTCATAGTATTTTTAAGAACAGCAAATGGCATCTTGAACTTCAACAGTAATATGGAGTCACCCCTAGCCAGTTTTGCTCAGTGGATAGAGCTGTGATGGCGAACCTATGACACGCATGTCAGCACTGACACGCTTAGCCATTTTCAATGACACGCAGCCACATGTGGTCCCATACAGAGAAGTATGGGGTTGCATGCCGAGAAGGACGTTTCATCCTCGGCTACTGCAATTGATATCTCTAAAGTTGTGTCAGTGACGACAGATGGGGCACCAAACATGGTGGGGAAAAAAGTCAGATTTGTCAAATTGTTTAAGGAAGCTATTGGACATCCGATTGTGCCTTTTCATTGTATTATCCATCAGGAGGTTTTATGTGCCAAGGCAGAATTCACCAACTTAAACAACTTAATGTCAGTTGTTACAAAAATAGTTAATTTAATAGCTTCTCGCCCCCTCACATGCAACAATTTTCTGCACTTTTACTGGAGGTTGATTCCACCTACAGTGGACTGCTGATGTACAGTAATGTGAGATGGCTGAGCCGAGGCAAAGTTCTTAAGTGCTTTGTGGAGTGCTTTGAAGAAATTAAGATATTTCTTGAGGATAAGGATCTGGGAAACTTTTCTCAGCTCAATGATGGTAACTGGGTCAACACCCTGATGTTTTTTATAGATCTCTCTGTTCATATTAATAAACTGAACTTAAAGTTACAAGGTTTTGGCAAAAGTTTTGATGTTATGTTTGGATACATAAAAGCTTTTGAAAGTAAACTTAAAATTTTCAAGCGAGATGTAGAAACTAAAACTTATAAGTATTTTCCTCGAGTAACAAAGGGTTTTGAGAAGGCCAGTGCAGCTGTACAAAATGAAATGGAACCCTTGTATATAAAGTACCAGTATGTTTTAGACTCATTACTTGACCAGTTCAGTGATAGATTTAATCAATTTAGAAGCCTAGAACAGACCATAAAAATATTAAGTATCTTGATGTAGTGGTTTGGAATTAAATGGTTTCCAATGGATGCAAATAATGATTTGGAGATGCAACTTGCAGAATTTCAAGACAGCATCTGGGCTCAGATGTTTGTCCACTTGAGGTCAAAGCTTGAGAATCTGGAAAGGTGCCGCTTGGAGAATCAAGAGGAGTGCCACTATGCACAGGAAATTTGGAGTGCCTGGAACCGATTACCAGACACTTTTAGCACCCTGAAAAATATAGCAATGGCTTTACTCACAATTTTTCTGTCTACGTACTTTTGTGAGACCTTATTCTCAGCGTTAAATAATGTCAAAACCAACAAAAGAAACACATTGACAGATGAAGTTAGTAGCACTTGCTTGGGCTTGAAGTGTACAAAATATCAACCTTCAATTGAAGGTTTAGCCAATGAAATTCAGCAACAAAGAAGTCACTAATAGGCAGGTTAATTAAAGAATTCCCCCCCCCCTCAAAAAAAATAAATAAAGAATCCCCCCTCTCTCTCACTTATCTTAGTTCACGGCACCCCAGAGAAGTTAAATAATATTAAGACCAACAAAAGAAACTGACTGACAGATGAACAAAGAAGTCACTAAGCAGGTAAATTAAATAATTAGTTTTTGGTTTATTAAATATAGTTATATATTACCATTATACATTTTTGTTATTTAAACTATAAATATCTCAAAATTATGTGTGTTTTTTTTTCTTTAAGAGACATACCACCCGAGTTATGCTTGGTTTTTTTGGCGAATTTTGACACACCAAACTAAAAAGGTTGCCCATCACTGGGATAGAGCATTGGCCTGCGGACTGAAGGGTCCTGGGTTTGATTCTGGTCAAGGGCATGTACCTTGGTTGCGGGCTCCTCCCCTGTCTGGGACCTGGACAGGACTCAGGCAGTAGGTAACCAATCAATGTGTTTCACTCACATCTCTGTCTTTCCTTCTCTCTTCCACTCTCCCTAAAAATCAATAGGAAAATATCATCAGGTGAGGATTAACAAAAATAAAAAATAAAGATACAACTCAGAAACAATCAAATATAAGAAACGCACGGGGCAAAGTATGAGAGGAAGAGGGGTCATCCCTGCCTTCTCTGGGGTCACCACCCTAGCACCCCAGAGTATCCCCCTGCCCCTGCAAATAATACGGAGTCACAATACTGAGAAAGGTAAGTAAGAATCATTGGCATAAGGACACCATAGTGAAATCATTCATTCATTCATTCATTTGTTCTTTAAAGTACATCTATTCTATTATTTCTACCCAGTAGCCTGGACCAAGCCAGACATTGGGGAACAAAGTACAATATAGTAAGTGTTTAACTGAAAAGTAAGACAGGCATATCATGAAGCAACTAGAGACCCTACGTAGATGCTCTTTAAATATAACATGCTTAAGGCTGTTTAAATGAGATGTGGAACGTTGCTACCCTAGTCAAGGACAACACTTGGTCTCTGTTGACTTAAGGCTGACCCAACTTTATGCATATTTTTTCTCTTTGGGAGGTACTTAGAGATATGGGACTATGCTTAATCTGTTATTCTAGTTTAAAATGCTCTATTTCTCTCTTTTCTAAAGATTAAGCTCGAGTATTCCATTGTGTAAATGTACCACAGCTTTTTTATCCATTTATCTGCTCTTGAACAAAATAGATCCAGATACAGAGAACCATGGAACAGACTGATGAATTTCAGAGGGAAGGCAGGGGTGGGGATGGGTGGGTGGGGATGGGTGGGTGGGGAGAAATTCACCGAGGAATTTATATGCATACTAGAGGCTCAGTGCATGACATTTGTGCACTGGGGGTGGGAGTGGGGTTGGGAAGGAGTCCCTCAGCCTGGCCTGTGCCCTCTTGTGGGGAGTGGGCCTAAGCTGGCAATCGGACACCCCCAGGAGGGGCCCTTAGTGCTGCTACAGAGGTGGGAGAGGCTTCTGCCACCGCTGCTGCACTCGCCACCCATAAGCCCAGCTTCTGATTGAGCAGTGCTCCTCCTGTGGAAGCGCACTGACACCAGGGGGCAGCTCCTGCATTGAGCATCTGCCCCCTGGTGGTCAGTGCGAGTCATAGAGACCGGTTGTTCCACCGTTTGGTTTATTTGCATGTTAGGGTTTTATTATATAGGCTATGCATACCCATGGACACAAAAAAATAGTGTGGTGAAGGCTTGGAAGGGGCAGGTGCAGGGTGAAGGGAGTCAACGGGGGGGGGGGGGGGGTCCGGGTGATATCTGTAATATTTTCAACAATAAAGATACATTTAAAAAAAAATTAAACTGTGAGTGGAGCCAAGAGACACAGGGTGATTATGAACCTTCCATAGAACCCTGGTGCTTAGTGGATTCCCTCTAATCAGACAACACTGTATGTCAGCACTTGAGGTGAGCTGCTACAGTAATACACATGGCCTATGTACTGCTCTGTGTGCAGGGGGAAGCTTAAAGGTACGATGTCCTGAGTAGTCCCATATCTCTAAGTACCTCCCTTGACTTTGGGCCCTTGTGGTGTACCCACATTCCTATTTGGACCTACTTCTTTCTTACTCGAAGCACCTGCTATTCTTGTCTTTCTGGGAATTTGTGGCCCCCCTCTCCTTATTGGACAGCCTTGGCCCTGAGCATGTATAGAAAAAAGGGGATGTGTTAGCAATGTGTGAGGTACATGGCCAGGGAGTATGTGGGTGAAGGGAGAGAGGAACTCTTCATGAATTTAAAAATGAAATGTTAAAATGTACTGAATCTGTGATCCTGACTCAGTCAGCCTGCTCCTCTTCTGAGAGAGGTTTCTACTTATCTGGTTTTGGCCTGGCTGGACTGAGGTTATTCTGAGAGCGCTCCCATCTCTCCAGCCTTGCACAAGCAGTGTAGACATGGAGAGATTCTTGTGGAATCTAAGTGACTGTGACAGTCCAGGGGCAACACACAGAGGCCCGTGCTCATTATGTACAGCCAGAGAAATTATCTGTCTCCAGGGGGACATGTTTCATTGTGCATTAGCTTCTAGCCGCTCCTTCCTCCCTATTCCGCTGCCCACTCTCTCTATCACTGTTGAGTCTTCTTTCTCACTCCCTGACCCCCCTTCACACTCTACCTCTGCCCATCAGTGTCTCCATCCATCTTCTCTGCCATGTCCGTGTCTCCCTCTCCACTTGGCTCAATCTTATTTTTGCTGTCCGTGAGTCGCTTTTCTGTCTGTCTCTCATTTGTCTCTTGTTCTCTCACTTTCTCGTGTGTCTCTGTTTCCATCTGTACACCAGCTTTTTTGGGTTCCTAGCAGCTAGTGATAACCTTTTCTTGTTACATTAAAGTCAATAAGCAGCACTTGGTTTATTGATTGACTGGTTTTTATTTTAAATTCTATAGAGGAAAGGAAAGGGGATTTTTATAAAGTGATAGAATTTTTTATAAAGGAATCAAACAAAGGGAGATTAGAAACAAGAGCCAGCCTGAGAGGATGGTAGGGGTGAGTAGGGGGAGGCATCAGAAAAGATTGAATCCACAATGTCTGATGTCCTATCAAATAACCTAGTCAGATATTCATGGCTGATGACAGCTAAATATGGACTATAAAGTGTTCAGATCAGTGTGACTTGGCACCTAACTCAGACAAAAGCTTCAGGGAGAAATGAGTTGGGTTAAATAAACCCAAGAAGCTGATAAGGGTAGCATTTCTTCTGCCTGACCCACTAACAGCTCTGAATGGGACATATTAGAAATGTTTTTTATTTAAATGCTTCAGTGAGGCATAGGCCCTGGAAGCAAGAACTTGGCCCTGAGGCCCAGCCGGGGAGCTCTGCAGGAATGCAGGCGGTCAGCTGCCACATGGGAGCGGACCAAGGGGGTGGCCTGGGCCAGGCGGGAGTGGCAGCAGCTGCTGATCAGGCAGCTCCCATTGCTGTGTTTGCTCTCCTTTTGCTCACTATAATTAAAACTTGCTCAATATGATTCTGGCTTCCTAAAGGGAAACTAGAATTAAAAAACACACAAACCAGCAGAGATGCTTGGTTGCAATTTACGTATATCTTAACCCATAAAGCACTTGGTCATGTCTTGAGGTCACTGCGGTTGGTCAGTTTCAAGGTAACGAATTTTCTGCTGTAGCCCTGGCAAACAAACAAAAATAACAGAAAATGAAAAACCTAATTGTACTCACCAAAAGAGATAGGCTCAGGTTTCATGTAAATTCATTGGCCCCATCACCCTCTTCACTTCTGAGACAAGGAACACGCTCCCCCGTTTCTCTCCACTTTTTCACCTTCCTCCCTTTTCATCCCACCTCTTTCCTGACAGACAGACCACATAGAATCCGTGGACCAGAATAAATCTGTTGTTTTATTCCCCCTCGAAGGATATAACCTTCCACTCCCTACATAGCTTTGACAGTTTTCTCATTTGCTAGCTGAGGAGGATAGCAAGAGACGTTGACCTTCTGGTTTTGCCTAAAGAGGTAACAATCAGCGACTATTATGCTTCAGTCCCTGATTTGCTTTCACTGTGCCCTTCCTCCCACTCTCCACATCCTCGCCTACCTGTCACCTATACTCATGAGCATTTTACTCACCCCACAGTGCACTGCTGCTCCCCACAGCCCCCCTCCCCTGGTGTGGAGATGCTTCAACCCCACAGCATTCCCTGCTGGCAAGACACGGGGCCTCTAGGAGCGTTTGTTCCCTATTTAACTAGATTAGTCCCATCAGTAGAAAGAATTAGATTTTGGTGTTACTGTGCTATCTGTGGAAGAAGATATTGTCAGACATCACTTAAAGAGCCCTGTCTCTTGGATGCCTGGGAACTGCTGAGAGAAATTAATCTTCCAGCTATTTAAGGCAATTTCTTTTCCATCATCCTTTGTCAAGAGGATTGCATTGGGAAATTGAATGTGATGGGAGTCCCTGAACTGGTACACTCCACTCAACAGCATCTCTCCAACCCTATGTGGCATCCATCATCCCACACAAGCAGAGACATACAAACTGCAAAGCCACCTTCCCACCAGTCCCCAGCAGCAAGAAACCACACTGCACACGGGGGACAGGATTGGGCCTGGTCTTGCAGTTTTCCTCTACCTCTTCTCTTTCCAAAAAACTTACCACAAACTGATCTCTTCCATTAAGTGAGTCTTCCTTTTATCTAAGACCCAGGAGAGGACAGAAGCAGGGATATGCCAGAACAGAACATGGACTGTTGCTTATGCTTTTTCTTGCCTGAACATAAGACTCAGCTAGTGAAGAGTAGGTATTTAGATTAAACACCCAAACCACTGCCAAAGCCAAGGTTGAGACAAACAGGGCAAGGGCAACATTGCTTTAAGACCATCTTTCTCCAGACTGATTTTTCTTCGACCATGGGCTAAGAGCCAGGGAGTTTTATGCTCTCTGGGGTCATAAAGAATTACAATCGTCAGATTTCTTTCCACCCTTAAGGTTGTTTCCAGGGCAGGTGTTTTCAGACTGTGTTCCTTGGGCCCTGGCCGGTGTGACCCACTGGTTATAGCACAGTCCCATGCACTGAAGAGTTGCAGGTTTGATTCCTGGGCAGGGCACATAACCAGGTTGTGGGTGTGATACCCCGGGGCACATGTGTAAGGCAACCAATCGATGTTTCTCTCTCTCTGGAATCAATGAAAAACTTATCCTTGGTTAAGTATTAAAAAAAAAAATTGTGTTCCTTGGGGCTTTAAGAAGTGCCAGGGAGTATGTGTATTTATGGCGGGTGGAGGTGGAAAGGGAGTGTTGTATCTCCGGGGCTAGAAAGTTCAATGGTTGAGGCTCTGGACCCCTCAGTTCTATTTCAACCTGATTTAATTTCTTTCAGATGTTGGGATTTCTCATAAGGAAAAAGAAAGTTTCTTGCTGAAACCGGTTTGGCTCAGTGGATAGAGTTTTGGCCTGCGGGCTGAAGGGTCCCGTGTTTGATTCCGGTCAAAGGCATGTACCTTGGCTGTGGGCACATCCCCAGTAGGGGGTGTCCAAGAGGCAGCTGATAGATGTTTCTCTTTCATCCGATGTTTCTAACTCTCTATCCCTCTCTCTTCCTCTCTGTAAAAAAAAAAAATATATATATATATATATATGTATATATATATATATACACACACACACATATATATATATACATATATATATATATATTTTAAAAGGTTCTAATTTTTTAAAAGATCTGCATCCCAGCCAGTGTGGCTCAGTGGTTGCGCATCGTCCATGTACTAAGAGGTCACCTGTTCAATTTTCAGTCAGACACATGCCTGGGTTTCAGGGTTGATCCCAGGTGGGAGGTGTACAGAAGGCAGCTGATTGATGATATTTCTCTCACAAATGCTTCTCTTTCTCCCTCTCCCTTCCTCTCTAAAACCAATAAAAACGCATTTAAAAAATAAAAACATCTGCAAAAACAATGTCCAAGTGAGAGGATGACTGTACTCTGCCTCTCAGAGCTCGCCATTGGCCAGTGGCTCCTCCCGCTTTGCCACAGAGCAGGTCCCGGTCCATGCTGGCAGCCCAACTCCAGGGAATCCTGAGGCCCTTTTCAGCAAAATGAATCTCCTTGGACACGAGAGTCATTTGTTTTTCAAACACCCTTCTCCAATCTCACTAATTCCCAATTTCCCTGCATTTGACAAATGGAATTAACAAGCCCGGATCAGTCCCTGGCGGACAGCCCTCATTAATCAGTAAGTAAGTCGACTGTGTAGGCTGAGGGGAAGGGAAGGTGCAGGAAGGAGGTAGCCACAGCACCGAGAGAAGGCTTTACCCCTGTTTCTATGGATGACCCCTCCCAAGACATGACACCCAGTTGTCACCAACTACTTTCTTCGCTTTTGATAAATACAAAGCAGTGTTGTTTATGCCTTCCTCTCCCACCAACCTCCACCTTTCCTGTCTATGACTTCTCTTTAACAGAAGGTCTTGCCATCTGCTGCCACCACTAGCTTGGGAACCCCCTCTGTGCTGGGTGTGATGAATCAGCCATCTCTCTGCTCTTCCCCACCCACATGTTCCAATGACAGTTCTGTGCTGCTTCATGCTCAGGAGTATATAAGCCACCATTATCCCTCTCTGTCCCCAACATGTACACACTGTAGAGCTACCAAGCTTGTGGTCACTATTGCTTTCGAATTCACATTTTTGTCTTCTCTTTTCCTGGGGTCCAAGCTTTCCCTTCTCAATTGGTTTAAAATTCAAGATTTACCTTCTTCACCTTTCTGCTCTGCATGTAACACCGTCTACCCTCCCACACCACAGGGTGAGTCTCTGCAGCTCGGCTGGGTACAGCCCTGTGCATCTTTCTACCTCATCAACTTTTCATCTTTGCAAATGGAACCGGGAAGTCTCTCCCTCCCTCCTCCCTGCTCCTCTCTCCTTCTCCTTTGTTATTAGCTTCGTAAGTGGGGACATTAATGTATTCACTAACAATGTTTTCACACCACTGTTTCTGGTAATTACAGTCACTTCCCTCCCACTGTCCTGGCTTATTTGACTGTAAAGTGCTTAGAAGAGGGACAGGGTGGAAAAAAGACACAACACAGGCTGAGGTCCAGTAGTGTAATGTTAACATCCAAGAAAGGAAAACCAATCTTCACCTCCATAACAGCTCATTAACAACTGTAACAACAGGTCAATCCACCAGAGCTTTAAAAAAAACAAATACAATTGGGGACCCCCAATTGGTATTTGTTTTTTAAAGCTCTGGTGGATTGACCTATAGAATGGGGAGTTGTACCCATATTACTAACAACAGTCACCCCAAACACAAGTAGCCATATCCACCCTCCTTCAGGGGGTAGATCCAGTGTACTTGTCATGTAAATCAGCTACATTATCACTGGAGACTCGGATCCAGCCATCCTCACGGACATGGTAGAGGTTGACCGAACCTCCTGAATAGGCATCTCTATAGGTGGCTTGGTAGATGGCGCGACGGGCCAGATCATAGGCTTCTTCCACCTCTAGGTCATAGGAGTAACCCCGATCCATGACGCCATATGCATACACGGAGCCAGAACCTACAGAGAAGGTGATCCCCGAGATCCGGTTTCCTTCACTGTCCACATAGTAGAGGCCTGGAAAGAGAGATGAGGTTAGCAGGAAAACAAATGACCACTACTTTTGACATCTAATTCATCCTCTACAGCAACAGATCTCCATCACTCCTGAAACCCAAGGAACACCAGCAGAAATACAGAAAAAAGCACCTCTATAAAATTGCTAAAAAAAAAAGGCCAGAGGAATCAAATGAAATATTAAGACTCCGGGATTTTACAACATACCAACCCATCTCGCCTCACATTGTAGTAACCCCTTGCGTCCTCTCTGTATAATCAAAAAGCAAGTATAATTCAAATGACTTAGGTTCAAGCACAGAACTTTTGTGCGAGATGCAATGATATTTTGGACCTACTGGGTTAAATAAAATACTCTATGAAAATTTGTTTATTTTTAATTTTTTAAATGTGGCTACTATGAAGTTTAAAATTACATATATGGCTCACATTTTATTTCTACTGGACAGTGCTGGTATAGACCAGGGTTTGGCCAGGCCAACCGCCTGTTTTTTGCGGAATAAAGCCACAATCACTCATCTATGACTGCTTTTGTTCTAAAGAACAGTTAAGTAGTTGAAACAAAGACCATATTGACTACAAACTTAAAATACTTATTACTTGGCCCTTTATGAAAAAATTAGCTGACCTCTCGTATAGCTAAAAACTTAAAGATTTAATAAAACTTTTACCAGTTCCAGCTGCCTCTGTCACCATGTTCAGATTCAAACATCTTGTCCTCAAATACTATCAACTTTCTCCATTATCTACCAAACTCATCTCTTGTGTCCCACCAAGACACAATTTCTATTGTATTTTCAAGTTCTGTAATAGTTTCACTAACCTTTTTCCTATTTCAGTGGTTCTCAACTCTTACTATGCACTAGAATAATCTAAGGAAACTTTTTTTTAATTCAGTTTATTTTTTACAGAGGAAGGGAAAGTGATGAAGTGAGAAACATTGATCAGTTGCTTCCTGCACACTCCCTACTGGGTATATACCCCCAACCAAGGTACTTGCCCTTGACTGGAATCCAACCTGGGACCCTTGAGTCTGCAGGCTGACGCTCTATCCACTGAG
Organism: Antrozous pallidus; assembly: GCA_027563665.1. Classification (NCBI taxonomy): domain Eukaryota; kingdom Metazoa; phylum Chordata; class Mammalia; order Chiroptera; family Vespertilionidae; genus Antrozous; species Antrozous pallidus. The sequence goes on along the minus strand of CM050515.1, from coordinate 33,568,571 downwards.
CCAAACTGGCCAGGACTCTAAGGGATAAGCACAGGGCTTGTTTTTTAACTTCTTTGGGTGATCTAATGCAAGCCAGGCTGAGAATCATTGCTCTCACAGCTTTTCAGGTTCAGATGGTTCTAATGTCCACCCCAATTTATCTCCTCCTCAGTCCCACTGCCTCTACCTTGCTTAGTGGGCTTACCGTTTGGTTCCAGTTTACCTTCCTGGCTTTATGGATCTCTACTCTTCACATTCCTTTTGTTCCAATTAAATTGAACTTCCAAAGACTCCCCCCAGCCCTCATGCTTCTCCCTTCCTTTGTTCAGTTTCCATCCTCTCATTTCCACATATTAGAAAATTGCAATCTGTCCATGAAATCTTCCCCAATTCCTCCCATCAGAAGTAATCATCTCCTCCTTGAAACGTCAGCATTTACAAAACGGTATTCAGCCACAGCCAGTTTGGCTCAGTGGATAGATGGAGAGCATCGAGGTGCAGACTGAAGGGTCCCAGTTCGATTCTGTCAAGAGCATATACCTCATTTGCAGGCTCAATCCCTGGCCTTGGTCAGGTGTGTGTGGGAGGCAACCGATCGATGTCTCTCTCACACATTGATGTTTCCTGCTGTTTCTCCCTCTCCCTTCAACTCTCTAAAAATCAATGGAAAAATACTCTCGAGGAAAACAAAAAAGAAAAAATGGTATTCATCTCATTCAGCCTTGTATTAAGTAACCTATGATCCTTTCACATTCTTGCTTCTTTTTAAATATATATATACACTTTTATTGATTCCAGAGAGGAAGGGAGATGGGGAGATAAAAACATGATGAGAAAGAATCCTCCGTTGGCTGCCTCCTGCACACTCCACACTGGGGATCCAGCCTGCAACTCGTGCATGCGCTGGACTGGGAATTGAACCTCCACCTTCTGGTTCATAGGTCAATGCTTAACCACTGAGCCATGCCGGCTGGACTCAGTCTGCTTCTTGAAGCAAGGAGTTGACTTATCCTGAATGGGACAGGCTGTCAAGGGGGCTCTGAGAAGGTACAACTTAAGTTATGCTCTAGCTTCCTAGATTTTTCTTGCTAGCCAGCTTTCTGTACAGTTACACTATTTCCATCAGTTGTCACAAACCAAATAGCTTAGGGTTCAAAGTGGCATTTCCAAGGTGCTTCCCTAGACCATGAAAAATGTATGAACTGTTCCAAAGTAACAAACTGAGCTCCCCTTCACATCCACTTTTCAGTGCAAAGTTTTTATGCACTGGAAAGAAAACTAGGCTAAGGAATTTCTTTTCAGAGATGACAGAGTAAGACCTCTAGGGTGAGTGTATTAAGGAAGGAAAGAAGATGTACATGAAGACCCCTTCTAGGCCAAAGAGGAAAAAAAGAGAGAGAAATGACTAACTTTTGAGCACAATTTAAGTTATGCTCTAGCTTCCTAGATTTTGTACACTGTTATATTCGGGGTCCAATACAGTAACCCTAGCCTCATATGTCTATTTAGCACTTGAAATGGGGCTAACATCACTTGTGGAAATGATAAATTAGGTATTTTGGATTAAGTAAATTGTTAATTTAAAATCAGGTGTGGCACACACTATATTTCTATTAGATAACACTGACTAGATTTTTTATGTCTATTATTATGCACTTCCATTTTCAAATATACTCTTGGTTGATCTTATTTCTTTATGGGAGACTGAATAGAAGCAAAAATATGTGCCAAAAACTACATGCTTTATGTGTATTACTTCACGTATCAGATGATGAAACAGACACTGAGAAAATAAGCAACCCGCCTAAGGTCACATGGGTAGTCAAAGACACAGCCAGTCTAACTCCATGCCCTTTTCCACACCAGGCCTTCCTCTAACAGGGGATTGGGAAACGGACCGACAGATCCCAGCAATGATCCAAAGCCTTTTCTTTCCACTCATCTGTTCATGCAGTCCCTCCTCTCCGTAGTGTCAGCCCAAGAGTTGTGAGATGGAAGCTTAACTCACCGGGGCCTCTCTTATCCCAGCCACAGATCATGGTGCCCATGGACAGCCCCATGCCTTTGTACTGATAAACCATGTTGGCGAGCAGTTTAGAGGCAGCTGCTACTGAGATGCGTTCCTTGTTTCGAAGCTCATAGATTCGACACTGCCGAGCCAACAGCCGTTCCCAGAAGCTGCAATCTGCTGCACCCCCAGCCATGGTGCCCAGCAGGTAGGGGTTGATCTCTATCACCTTCTTCACTGTCTGGGAGGCAATGTAGGCACCCGCTGTGGCCCGGGAGTCTGCTGCAACAATGACTCCATGTTGAAACTGTTAAGATCAGAGAACACAAAGCAGGCCACTGTTAGGCCACAGAAACATCTCCCTGACATTTCTTTTTGCATTAGTGCAAACCCAGTACATCTCTTTCTCTGTCATTTTACACTTCACAACTTACCAGCAATTTTCAACCGGTGTGCGGCAAGAAATTTTAAAACACGCAATACCTCTTTAGTCAGGGGCACTGATCTCTACCCTTAGATGGTCAAAAAATTACAACAGCCAACGCAATAGTCGTTCGGTGTGAATGAATAAAAATTATACCTATTTTTTGGGGTCAGATATATAAAAAATATATATATTTTGGTATGCCACAGAATGTTAGTGATCAGTTTATATGTGCCATGAGATAAAAAAGCTGAAAGTCACTGCAATATACTTTTCCGCATATTAATGTTACTTGAGCTTCACATCAGTACCCTGACATAGATATAAATAGTATTTCTTTCATTTTATAGATGAGGAAAAAGGCTTAATGAGATAGAATGACTAGTCCAAGACCTCAGAGCTAGTCATTGCAAAGCTGGGCCAGGAAGCCCAACAGTCTGGCCCCTAGCACTGCAGCGCTCCCTCTCAAGATTCCCCTGGTCATGGTCCAGAGGGGCCGTTCCGCTTCCAAAACCTTTGGTGAACGGTTACAACCGCCTTCCCTCTGCCAAAGTTCCTTGCTGCTGCTGCCTCCCCTTTTCAGGGAAGAAGCAACCCGAAGTCGCCAAGAAATCAACCTACGCAGCCTCAGGGTCTTTCTCCCTCTTGCCCCGGCCCCGGCCCCAGCCCCGGCCCCAGCCCACCCCAGACCCTCCCGGGGCAATGAGACCGCCAGGAGCCGGACGAGCGACCGAGCCTCCGCCAGGGCTCCGCGGCGCAGGCTGCGGGCTCCGGTCCGGGAAGGGCGCGGACGCGCGGGTCTCAGTCCGACTCAGCTGAGGGGTCCGCACCTTGAAGGCCAGGGTGGTGGTTCCATGAAGTATTTCGATTCTCGGCTCCTCCGGGACACCCCAGCTGGGCGCGGCCAGGCTCAGCGCATCGCCGGGACCACCCGGACCCAGGTCCGACAGATCCGCACGACCCCCGAGCCCGAAGAAGCCGAGCCGGTTCACCGGCGCCGAGCTCTCCAACACACTGGCCAGCGCCATGTCTAGTGAGGGCAATAGGAACCGCCTCCGGGGACGCCTCGATACCGGCCGGGCAACGTCTTGCGTCACAGCTTCACTTCCTAGTAAATCCCGGGGAGCAGCCATTTTAACTCCTGGCAACCACGCCTCCAAAGATAAGAGCCATATGCAGAGGACCATTTTCGCCGATGGGGGGGGGGGGGGGAGTGGCTTCACTATCCTTAAATTCTAAAGGGATATGCCTGCCATTTTAGGTTTTGTCATGCAAGCGGGACTGGATTAGATTAATTCTGGGAAGCGATCGGAAACGTCACGCCGAGGGAGGGACGCGGGCCGGCCATCTTGGAGAAGGGCGTGACTGGCGGAACCCGGTACTGAAACCTGGGCTGGGAGTCGTCCCCGCCCCTCCAGGTGTCATTGAAAATGCCGTTTTGTTTTACTGGATAAAATAAATGATCTTCTCTGAGGTCATTTTCCTACGAAGTTAGTTAAACCACATTTGTTTGTGGTAAAAGCGCAACAACAACAACAAAAAAAGAGAGAAAGGCGCAACAAAATAAAAGTGCTGTACTTCTTGTTTGTGGTTAAGCACCACACACCCATGTTCTCTAGCAGTAACCAATTTTTAAGATTTCATATTCTCTTTTAAAAATATATATATTTCTTTATTGATTTCAGAGAGGAAGAGAGGAGAGAGATATAGAAACATCAATGATGAGAGAGAATCATTGATCGGCTGCCCCCTGCACACCCTTCCACTGGGGATCCAGCCGCAACCCAGGCATATGCCCTTGGCCAGAATCGAACCTGGGACCCTTCGGTCGCAGGCTGACACTCTGTCCACTGTGCCAAGCTGGCTAGGGCTTCATATTCTCTTTACTCCCACCCTGAGGTGGAAATTCTAATACGTAATGAAGTGCCCAAAAGGCAGATGGAAGAATAAAGAAGGAAAAGCAACGGGCTTAATCCACAAACTAGATTTTCATTTCATCTCCTGAACAACGGAGTCATTTACACTCTCAGAGAGAATTGCGGCTCCAAACTAAGAAAGAAGAAAAAATGATGCACCAAGAGGTTTTCTTAACTTAAAGCTGTTAGCCGAGCTCTTTATTCAGGAATTCGGTAGTTAGCTGTCTCTCTCTCCCCACCCACCTTCAGTTTTCAAGCCTTTTGGGAACCATAACAAGGAAGTGGGCAAAGGTATGAAAGTTGCCTCCCGCTTTATGGTTTTATGAAGTCAGTGTCTGTCCTTCCTTGTTGGATTCCAGCAGTAACACACATCAATATCTAAATTCCACTTTCCTCTGATGCTCAACTCAGCCCCTTCTCTTCCCCAGCAAATTCTGTATGTGTTGTATTTTTAGTGCTGGGATTTGGCAACCCTCCCCAACCTCCACCATAAGAATGTAAGAAGCAGAAGATCCTTATCCGTGTCTCACACTTGGGTGCATTGAGCAGGTATTATTTTGCAGTCACCTCTCTGTTGCAACTAGTCCTCCTCCTTTCTCTCAATGGTTCTTTTACTCTGCCATTAATAGCATTTGCACCTCTTTTAAACATTTTCACATTTTACCTACTTTTAAGTTTACATTGATCTCCTATTGGATTGTGAGCTTTTAAAGACAGGCATTTCACCCTAACCAGTTTGGATCAGTGGATAGCACATCAGCCTGCAGACTGAGAGGTCCCAGGTTCTATTTCCGTCAAGGGCATGTACCTTAGTTGCGGGCACATCCCCAGTAGGAGATGTGCAGGAGGCAGCTGATGGATGTTTCTCTCATTGACATTTCTAACTTTCTACCCCTCTCCCTCCTCTCTATAAAAAATCAATAAAATACATTTAAAAAAATAAAATAAAGAGAGGCATTTCTCTGTTATTCATCTCTGTGCCCACTGTGTGCTTAATACATGTTTGCCAAATGAAAGTATGACAATAATGTTCCAGTCACAGGCTTGACGTCCTGGCTCAGCTTTGACAGCTCCCTTTCCTTTCCTCCACATACAGAAAGTTGCCAAGTCTTGATGATTCTTCCTCTACAGTGTGTCCCACCTTCTTTTCATGGTAGCTGATACTTCCTTTGACTTGTCTCCTCACTCTTCAATTACTGAAATGTTCTCCTAACTGATTTCCTGGGCCCAGAAATGTACTCTATAATTAATTCTGCACAACACCAGATAGATTTTTACAAAACAGCATCTTAATCTTATCACTTTGCCTGCTTAAAAATGTGCTGTGGCCTGGCCGGTGTGTCTCAGTGGTTGAACGGGAGGTCACAGTTTGACTCCAGGTCAGGGAACATGCCTGTGTTCTGGGCTCGATCCCCAGTGTGGGATGTGTAGCAGGCAGCCAATCGGTGGTTCTCATCATTGATGTTTCTATCTCTCTTGCCCTCTCCTTTTCTCGCTGAAATCAATAAAAATATTTTTAAATTTAAAAATGTACCATGAAGTTTAATTTTTCAGCATGGGATTTAAGGACTTCCATGATCAATTCCCAATTTACTTTATATTAGTTCTCTGTTCTACAGTCCCTACTCATGGGGAGCACAAAAGGGGAAGTACAAAAGATAAGAGCTGCTATTGGGCCTGGCTGGTGTAGCTCAATGGTTGAGTGTCAGTCCATGAACCAGGAGATCATGGTTCAATTCCTGATCAGGGCACATGCCTGGGTTCCATGCTCAATTGCTAATGTGGGGCATGCAGGAGGCAGCCAATCAATGATTCCCTCTCATCATTGATGTTTTTATCTCTCCCTTCCTTCTGAAATCAATAAAAAAAAATTTTTTTTTTTTAAAAAAGCTGCTGATGGTAGGAATGTAAATGGAAATAGTCACTATGGAAAACAGTGTGAAGGAATAAAAAAAATTAAAAATACAACATATGATCCAGCAATCCCACATTTGGGTATTTCTCTGAGGGAAATGAAATCACTAAATTGTAGAGATATCTGCATCCCAATGTTTATTGTAGTTTCATTCACAATACCTAAGACCTGGGAACACTATACTGTATGTGAATATTGCTCAGCTATAAAAAAGAAGGAAACTGTCATTATGACAACATGAATGAACCTTGAGAGCTTTATACTAAACTAGAGGCCTGATGCATGAAATTCGTGCAAGAGTAGGCCTTCCTGCCAAAACCGGTTTGGCTCAGTGGATAGAGCGTCGGACTGCAGACTGAAGGGTCCTGGGTTTGATTCCCCTCAAGGGCATGTACCTTGGCTGTGGGCACATCCCCAGTAGGGGGCGTGCAAGAGGCAGCTGATGGATGTTTCTCTCTCATCGATGTTTCTGACTTTCTATCCCTCTCCCTTCCGCTCTGTAAAAAGTCAATAAAATATATTAAAAAAAAAAAAAAAAAAAAGAGTAGGCCTTCCTTCCCCCAGCTGCTGGCACCAGCTTTCCTCTGGCACCTGGAACCAGAGCTTCCCTTGCAGTCCCAGCTTTGTCCAGAAGGATGTCCAGCCTAATTAACATATTATGCTTTTATTATTATAGATGGAATGTCAGAGAAAGACAAAACTGTATACTCTTACATGTATGTGAAATCTAACAAAGTTAAATGCATAGAAACAGAATAAAGTGGTGGTTGCCAGGGGCAAGGGTTAGGGAAATGGGGAAAAATTGGTCAAGGGGTACATACTTCCAGTTATGAGAAGAATATGTTCTGGGGATCTAAAATACAGCATGATGACACTATATTATATACTTGAGAGTTACAAAGAGAGTATGTCTTAAAATATTCTTATTATAACAACAATAACAAAAATGTGCAGTGAAGTGCGTGTAAACTAAACTAATTGTGGTTAAATTTTGCGAGATATATATATATATATATATATAAAAGGCTAAATGTCTGTCCAACAGGTAGCTATGACCACCAGAGGGCAGATGCTCAATGCAGGAACTTCCGTGTACTGGCACTGACAAACTAACACTCAGCTTCCCCCAAGCGGGACACAGCCCCCGCCACCTCCCCAGAGTGACACCCCACCAAATCACAGCCAACACTGCCAAGACCCCATGGTGCAAAATATGGGCCTTAAATGCAAGCCTAGGGTGGAGAAGTGTTTGGATTTGATCTTATAGCCCTTCAAGATTTCTTAGTAGAAAAAACACAGGATTTGAGTAATAATTTAGGAAAGTATATCAGTGTGGAGGATAAGATTAGATGGGGAGATTGGAAGGTGGCTAATTATAAGGCCATTCAACTGTCCAGATCTGACTTGATATTGGCCTGACCTTAGGGAGGTGACCATCCATGTATAGTTTTAAGACTTAGTCTTTCGAAAGAGTAGACATTCTTATCTCTGGAGTTAGATTTCCATGTGTCTTACACAAAGGAAGGGAGAAGGACTGGTTGGACCTTAGCCTGACCTCCTGATTTCTCCAGTCTTCCCATAACATGTTTACACTTGCCTTTGTACTGAGACCCCAGGTAACTGTGATGCCACAGCCCCACCATCATGATGGCTGGAGGGTCCAGGCCCTTTTCTTTGTGTATGGGTCTGTTTCTTTGAATAAAGCCATTCCCACGGCACCCATTTAAGCTGCAATGTTTAGTAAAATATACTCCACTAGAGGCCTAGTGCATGAAATTTGTGCGTTGGGGATGGGGGTTGTCCCTCAGCCTAACCTGCACTCTCTCCAATCTGGGATATCCCTCTCACAATCCAGGACTGCTGGCTCCAAATTGTTTGCCTGCCTGCCTGATTGCCCCTAACCACTTCTGCCTGCCAGACTGATCACCCCCTAACTACTCCCCTGCCAGCCTGATTGCCCCTAACTGCCCTCCCCTGCTGGCCTGGTCACCCCTAACTGCTCTCCCCTACAGGCCTGATTGCCCACAACTGCCCTCCCCTGCTGGCCAACCTGTGGCAGCCATCTTGTGTCCACATGGGGACAGCCATCTTGTGTGTTGGAGTGATGGTCAATTTGCATATTATCTCTTAATTATATAAGATGTGGTGCTAGAAGAAGTTGCAGCTTGTCACTCTGCTCTAGCCTATTTTGTCTTTCTGTAGGGCCAGCTGTTAGGGTCCACCAACTTTATCACTCAACCACCCCTGGTTGGTCTAAGATTTAGACTCAGCATAAGGGGGTCAAGGTTAGTTGTTTTTCTTTCCTTAGAACCACAGCCAATCTCTTGCCATTGTGAACTATTGGGCAGAAGGGGAACCATTACATTTTTTCCCCCAGCTACATACTCAGAATTATAACACAAATCACAGAAGCTCTGCTGCTGGAGAACTGCCAGAAGTGCCTTCTTTGTATGCAGATGGAGGTTCATATACACCCCCAAAGCAGAGGAGAAAGAGAGCTCCCTGACCCCTGGCCCCTCAGTACCTTACTTTTCCAAAAGGTATTTGAGTCTCCCCCACTCCCAGGCTCTTTTGCTCTTTTTTCTTTTGTCCTTGTCTCAGCCCTTTTCTCTTTCCCCACCTTGACCATGAGGTTGACGAGCATCCTGGTTCTCTGGCCCCATACCTCTGAGCCAAAACCCCATATTCAGAACCCCCATCTCAATGGGGCCACAGCACCCTATTTCGACTACTTCAGGGGCCTGACTGGTGTTTATTCATCCGCCTAGGCTGGGAGATCTTTTAGGGCAGGGACAGGAAAAACAAGAGGAAGCCAGCTCTGTCCCTTTAGCTGGCACCTCCTTCCCTTGGCAGTTACCCCAGCCCCACCTCGCTCCAGGTGCTTGGGGGAATGACAGACAGGAGACTCCTTGGATGAAGCTCAGGTGTGTCAGGGCCAGCGTCTTCCCAGCACTGGAAACTCCGCTGGCCTCGTCCTGTCTCCCCTCGGCGCTCCTCCTCTGAGGAGGGGGCTGCTCCAGCAGCCAGTCCCCAAGCCCAATTTGGGAGGAGGGAGAAGTGAAGCCACAAATCACACGCCTTCCTTGCCCATTCTGGCTGCAGCCCCGCTTTTCTCTAGCGTCCCTTTCCCCCACCTGACACACACACAAAGCCCTGTCTTGCTCCTTCCAGCCTTCACTCGGCTCCAGGGATGGCTCTGCAGGATGTGTGCAAGTGGCAGGCCCCCGACACGCAGACACTGTCTCCGCACCTGTCTCCGGCTGGTGGCTGGGCTGTGCCCCGGGGCTGTGACCCTCAAACCTTCATGCAGACCCACGGCCCCAGGCTGGCCCACGGCACCACCACGCTGGCCTTCCGCTTCCGCCACGGAGTCATTGCTGCGGCTGACACCCGTTCCTCCTGCAGCAGCTACGTGGCGTGTCCAGCCTCCCGCAAGGTCATCCCCGTTCACCAGCACCTCCTGGGCACCACCTCGGGCACCTCCGCTGACTGCAGCACGTGGTACAGGGTGCTGCAGCGGGAGCTGCGGCTGCGGGCACTGAGGGAGGGCCAGCTGCCCAGCGTGGCCGGCGCCGCCAAACTCTTGTCAACCATGATGTCCCGCTACCGGGGTCTGGATCTGTGTGTGGCCACTGCTCTCTGTGGCTGGGACCGCTCCGGCCCTGCCCTCTTCTATGTCTACAGCGATGGCACCCGCCTGCAGGGGGACATCTTCTCGGTGGGGTCTGGGTCTCCCTATGCCTACGGCGTGCTCGACCGCGGCTACCGCTACGACATGACCACCCAGGAAGCCTACGCCCTGGCTCGCCGCGCCGTGGCCCACGCCACCCACCGAGACGCCTATTCTGGGGGTTCTGTCGACCTTTTTCATGTGCGAGAGAGTGGGTGGGAGTACGTGTCGCGCAACGATGCCTGTGTGCTGTACTCGGAGCTGCAGAAGCTCCCGGAGCCAGAGAAGCAAGAGGAGGAGGAGGCCAGCCAAGCCCACCCTGAACCTGCCACCCCCCACGGAGCTGGTGACGATGGGGAACTTTCTGTGGGACTCGTACCAGGAAATTCGGGGCTCCCTGCAGAGACTGAGACTCTGTAAGAAGTGGCAGGACTTGGGACCCAGTGCAGGGAGTGGGTGAAGGATGGGTGGGAGCCGCCTCACAGCCTCTGGCTCCAGCCCTGTGGGTGCCCGTTTCATTTATTCCAAGTCTCCCTCTCTTCCTGCAACCCTGAGCTACTGATGGTTCTGTCCAGCGTGTTCCTGTTGGCACCCAGTAGATTGGTCCAGCCCCTTCTCAGCGCCAAGTCCTTTCAGAAATCCTTACTGCATGGCTGCTGTGTGCCAGACACTGCGCGAGGTGCTAGACCCTCATTTCTTGCCATCCTCTTCTCTGTTTGCTCCCCCCTCCCCCGTGTCTTTCTTCCTCCTCCCATTTTAGTCCTCGTCTCAGCTTCAGAGCCTGTCATCTTCTCAGCTTGCTAAAGTGGGGAAGCCAGGAGGGGGGTGAGGTGGGGAGAGTAGCGGGCCGAGCCCATGCCAGGGGCCAGGGGTGACTGAACCCAGAGGATCCCCAGGGCCTGGAGGGAGGGGTGAGCCCAGGGAGGCCGCTCCCCCTGAGCCTCCTGTGCCCTACCTTCCAGGGCTTGGAACCAGCACCGCAGCTCACCTGTGCGCTGCTCTTTCGGGTCTGTCATCGCTGCTGCCAGACTCCTCCTCCTCCTTTCTGGCCCACCGTCTTCCCTTTGCCTTCTTTCCAGCCTCTGCTTCCTGTAGCTGCCTCTGGGGCACGCAGGCGGGAAAGAGGGAGAGGGCTGTGCCCGTGGGAATGATCTGGTTAGCAGGGCTTCTGCCCCTCCTGGCCCCTCCTGGCCCCTCCTGCTCCCTCCTGACTTGGAGCTGCAGGCTGACAGCTCCAGGAGGGACACCCCCAGCCCCTCCAGATCCCAGAGAAAGCACTGTCAGCCAAGAGATGGGCCCGAAGGAAGGCTGCTGAACCTTCTTTCTCTTATCCCACTCCTACAGCGTCCATTCCACGGATAACAGCCACTTCCCCCTCCGGACACTCCTCCCAGCCCCTAGCCCTTCCTTGAGTTCAACCCTGCACCTCAGGCTAAGGGGTCATCCAGGCGGGAGCTGGCCAGACAGAGGAGACCTCCAGGCTCAGGCCTTCGGGGGGAGGACTGGAGATGAGGGAGGAAAGGCCAGGGAGCCCTAGGAAGGAAAGCAGTGGGGACGGAGGGGCTGACATTGTGACAGGGAAAAGCGGCTGTAGAGAGGGGCCCAGGCCTGGCCCGTGTGGCTCATGGGTGAGCATCGACCTATGAATCAGGAGGTCACAGTTCCGTTCCCAGTCAGGGCACACACTCAGGTTGCAGGCTCGATCCGCAGTGGGGAGCATATAGGAAGCAGCCAATAAATTATTCCCTCTCATCTTTGATGTTTCTATCTTTCTCTCCCTCTCCTTTCCTCTCTGAAATAAATAAAAACGTATTTAAAAGAGAAAAGGTGTCCAGGCCCTAGCTGCTTTTTCTCAGCAGTTAGAGAGGCAGCCCATGGACCAAAGGGTCATGGATTCAATTCCCAGTCATTCAATTCCCAGTCATTCAATTCCCAGTCAAGGGCATGTACCTCGATCCCTGGCCCTGGTTCGGGAGTGCAGGAAGCAGTCCACCAATGTGTCTCTCACATCGATGTTTCTCTCTCTCCTCCTCCTCTCCCTCCCTTCCACTCTCTCTGAAAATCAATGGAAAAAAATTTATTGGAGTAAGGATTAAAAAAAAAAAAAAAAGGTGCCCAGTACAGGAGGACCAGCCCTTCGAGCCAGGGTGCAGAATATGGCCAGTGGCCTGTCCAGCAACCCTTCTTCACCCCTCGCCTGCTCCTCAGCCTCAGGGAAGGAAAGGGAGGACTCTGGAAAGAATAACTGGGCATCAGGGACCCTGGCTAGCCTAGTCCTGGAGGATTATAGGAGGAAGGGCAGCTTTGCCTAGGATTCAAGTGTTTAATGGAATCAAGCATAAGAGAGTGCCTCTCCACGTGCAGAGATGTGTGTGGGTCTTGTGTCCCGGTATGAGTGGTCCAGGATAGGTGTGAGCACATGAGTGTGACGGGTGATGTATGTGTGGTTCCTGAGTGCAGAGACAGGAAACAGATGGGAAAAGAAGGAGCAACACTTGGATAAGGAGAGCAAGACCTTCCTGGGGAGAGAGCTGGGCCTTGTCTCTTCTTTTGAGAAAATGCTTCAGAGCAGCGGTCGCCAACCTTTCGGACCTCACGGACCACCAGTCGTCTGAGGACCATGGGTTGGTGACCCACTGCTCCAGAGGAAAGAGGAGGTGGGGTCAGGGCTCACCCCAACCCTCCTACACTCTCCTACCCTTATCCCGAGGCCCTGGGAGTGAGAAGTAGAGGAAGGGAGTGGTGGTCTGGAGCCTGGGATGGCCAGCTGAGCCCAGCAAAAGGCTTTCTGGGAATTGCATGTAGCTCAGTCTCCTGGGAAAGGACGTTCTGTGCCCCTCCACTTCCTGTAGACTGGGAGGGAGGATGGAACCCAGACAAAGAGAGCTGCCCAGGAGGGGAGTCCTCCTTCCAGTGTCTCCTTTTCCCATTGCCTCTCCCCTTTTTTCTTTCATGGTCCTGCCCTTATTCACTCCTTTGACAGGTTCTGTCCTTCCAGAAGATAAGGTATTTGAGACCAGAGATAAGCCCAAGGGTCTTGCTGATAAGCCTGTTTTCCCATGCCCTGTCCCTCCCCCTAAGTTTAATGAGTTGGGGAGGACTGGCCCAGAAGGGGGTCTGGGGAGGGTTGGAAGACCAGGCAAAAGTATGCATTCACATCAATGCACCCCTTACTACCCAGGAGTGGCCCACGGCCAGTTCTCCTTTTCTCCACTTATTCCTGAAGCTTGACACAGAGATCAGAGAGATCTTGCCTGTTCTGCCCTGAACTGGGAGACCTTGTTCCTCTGACACTCTGCTTGGTGTGCTGCTTCCTCACCGTCACCTGAGGCCTTTAGGGGACAGACAGCCTGCTCTTGCATAGACCTTTGGGTAGTCAGGGGTCCAGTTCCAGCCTTCAGCAGAGGAAATGACAACTCCAGCACTGGGGCAAGGGTGGGAGGTGTGAGAGAGGGCAGTAACCTTTGGAGCAGCTTTGCTGATTGCCAGCACCCCACACTTGGAGTGGAGGGACACAAGGACCTGTCCTGACCCACCTACTCGAGTCTACAAGAGCCCTGCCTGGAGCCAAAGCCGGTTTGGCTCAGTGGATAGAGCGTCGGCCTGCGGACTGAAAGGTCCCGGGTTTGATTCCGGTTAAGGGCATGTACTGTGGCTGTGGGCACATCCCCAGCAGGGGGTGTGCAAGAAGCAGCTGATCGATGTTTCTCTCTCATCGATGTTTCTGACTTTCTATCCCTCTCTCTTCCTCTCTGTGAAAAATCAATAAAATATATTTTTTAAAAAAGATCATCCCTTTAAATTAAAAAAAAAAAAAAAAAAAGAGCCCTGCCTGGAGTTAGGAGGGAGGCCTGAGTGCTCACACTGATCCCTTCTCTGCTCAGGAGTGGACATTGAGAGGTGCTGGCTGCTCCTGCTCAGCTCCCACCCAGGTGGCTTTGATTCTGCCTCTCTGGTGCTCAACCTCCTCCTTTGTGTTCCATGAAGAATAAGACAATGGCTCAGCCAGCTGGCCCAGTGGTTGAGTATTGGGCAATGAACCAGGAGGTCATGGTTTGATTTCTGGTCAGGGCACGTGCCAGGTTGCAGGCTCAATCCTCAGTTGGGGGCGGGGGTGCAGGAGGCAGCCAATCAATGATTCTCTCTCATCATTGATGTTCCTATCTCTGTCTCCCTGCCTCTCTGAAATAAATTAAAACATATCTATAATAATAAAAGCATAATATGCTAATTAGACCAGACATCCTTCCAGTTGACCTTTCAGATAAAGTGGAGGCTGCAAGGGAAGCCTGGGTCCCTGGTGCCAGAGGGAAGCCAGTGCTGGCAGCCAGAGGAAGGAAGGCCTACTCCTGCATGAATTTCGTGCAACAGGCCTCTAGTCTATTATAATAAAGAGTAATATGCTAATTAGACCGAGAGACCTTCTGGAGACCTTCCTGACATCCTTCTGGACAAAGTCAAGGGCTTGGCTGCCCTGCAAACCACCCCCAGGCTCTTGCCCAGGCTGCCCCATCCCCTGAACCCAGGCCACCCCACCCCCAGCAGGGACCCCTGCAAACTGCCCCAGGCCCCTCACTCAGGCCGACCCCACCCCCTGAGGGAACTTCCACCCTGATCTGGGACCCCCTTCAGGGCAGACCAGCTGGCCCCCACCTGTGCACCAGGCCTTTATCTATACTAATAAAAGGGTAATATGCTAATTAGACCAGATGTCCTTCAGGACAAAGCCATGGTGGTGGGGCCCAGGCAGAGGCTGTTAGGGTGATCAGGCCAGCACGGGAGATCAATTAGGGGGATCAGGCTGGCAGGCAGGCAAGCGGTTAGGAGCCAGTGGTCCCAGATTGCGAGAGGGATGTCTGACTGCTGGTTTAGGATGATATCCCCGAGGGGTTCCAGATTAGAGAGGGTGCAGGCTGGGCTGAGGGACACCCCTGCCCCATGCATGAATTTTGTGTACTGGGCCTCTAGTCCTATCTAATAAAGTAATATGCAAATTTGACCATGCCTTCACTATACCCACAAGCCACGCCCACCAGACAATCAGGAGCAGGGGCGGGGCTGAGGCGGGCGGGGCTGAGGCGGCCGGTGAGCACGCAAAGGGGGGCGGGCAGGGCCAAGGCATGCTTGAGGAGGCCAGCGAGCACAGGGGAAAGAGGGGGGAAAGGGGCGGCCGGGGCCTGGTGTTCACTGGTTGCAAGGGCAAAGGTGGCCAGTGAGTGGGCGAGGCCGGGGGTGGGTGGGGCCAAGGCATGCACAAGGTGGGGTGGGGGGCCGAGGTGTGCATGAGACCACATGGCGGCACGGGCGGCATCATCGCCACGGTGAGTGCGGGGTGCCCCTGGGGCTGGGGGTTCACCGCCAAGTCTAAGGCCTGGGCTGGGGGAGTGGGACCGAGGTGTCTGGCAAGCACGGGGCCCCTGGGGTTGGGCAGTTGCCAGTGGCTGAGGCTAATGCCAGGGCTGGGGGGGGGGGGGGGCAGCGAGGCGGCTGGGGCAGAGCCAGCCATTGGCCCCATTGAGGGGGCAGGTTGGACTGCGGGATCACCCACCCCCAGAGCACGAATTTTGTGCACCGGGCCCCTAGTATGTATGTGTATGTGTGTGTGTGTGTGTGTGTGTGTATATATATATATATATATATAAAAGAGAATAAGACAATGAAGAATTAAAGGTTGGGGCAGCAGGCCCAGGTTCATGTGACTGTGCCGTCTCACACTGGCCCACCCTTTCCCCAATGGGGACGACAGGCCCCAAGATAGATTGGCTTGTCCCCCACACAAACATTTTTTCTTAGTCTTAAGTCCCTCTTCTTTTTATTTTTTTAAATCCTCACCCAAGGATATTTTTCTATTGAAAAATTTTTTTTTAGAGAGTGGAAGAGAGAGGGAAAGACAGAGAGAAATATCAATGTGAGAAAAACACATCTACTGGCTGCCTCCTATAGGAGCCCCGACCAGGGCCCAGGGAGGAGCCTGCACCCAAGGCTGAGGTACGTGCCCTTGGCCAGAATCAAACTCTGGACCCTTCGATCTGCAGGCCAGCACTCTATCCCCTGAGCCAAACCGGCTAGGGCTCTTCTTAGTCTTTCATCTCTCCTCTTTTCCTCTCTGTCGCCCTCACCATCTATTTCTTTCCATCCTTCCCTCTGGCCTATCCCTGTATCTTAGTTTCTTCAGAGAGTTTAGGAACAGGAAACCCCAAGAGCTGGCGGTAGGAGTGGGGCACAAGCCATTATTGCCTTACTTCCTCAATGGAGGCAATGCAAACCCTCCTCTACCTAGAACAGCGATCGCCAACTGGTGGTTGGTGAGGTCCGAAAGGTTGGGGACACTGATCTAGAGGGGTTGACGTGGACGGCCCCCGGAAGGAGAGAGAAATGAGCCAGAGGAAATAAGCTAAGGCCTCTCCTCCCGCCCTTGGGCACAATGAAGCTCCGCACAGAAGCCTGAGTGCAGAAACAGAACAGGGCTCCAGCTTTACAAAATAAAGTGTTTGTTTATTATGAAATTAGAGATGGAGGCTCCTCCCATCCTCCCTCTTTCCCCCTCCCCAGCTGCCTCCCCCTTTCCTTCCCCTCCCCTCCCGCTGGGGCCTGGGAAGCACACAAGACAATGCCCGGAGCTGGAATGCCAACAGCCTGGCAGAGCTCCAGGGAGGCAGCCGAGTGTGTGTGAGTGTGTGTGGGGGTGCTGGAGCTCCCCTGGGGGGGCTGGCTCCCTTTCTCTGCCGGAGGCCAGTAGAGCCAGGATGGGCCATGAGTGATGGATGGAACCATGCGGGAAGGTCTGCAAAGACAGGAGAGCCTAGTTAGAGGTAGTGAGTGGGGGAGGGCTTCCGGCCACCTGCGCCCCGCACCATCTCGGGCACTGACCTGGGGCAGAACATCCCCTGCAGGAAGATGGGCAGCAGTGGTTGGAAGTTTCTCTTGCTTTTGGGATGGTTGGAAAACAGAAATCCAGTCACAGGGACCCAGGGAGAAATGGGGCAGATGTGGCAGGAGACAGACACAGAGCATGTGTGTGGGGGCACGGGGACAGAGCAGGTGTGAGATTTAGAATCCAGGACAGAAACAGAGCCAGGGAGAAGGTGGGATCACAGTGAGAGAACAGAAGACTCAGTCAGAGCCACACAACCCAGAGTCCCAGAGACAGGTCCCTGGAGGGAGACAGAAGACACAGGAGGAGGGAGGTAGGAGAGGGTTGCCTGGGGGGAGGGGGGCAGTCAGGGACAAGGGACACAGGGAGCGGGAAAAGGCTTGGGGCCCCTGGGCTGCTGCAGCCTGCTTGGACACCGGGGTTCACTCAGAGGGCCGGCAGGGCAGCCCGATCAGGGGGCCGGGGGCTCCCTGGCCCCGTACAGCTCGGCCAGGGTGCGGAAGAGCGGCCCCCAGTCATCGAGCGGCTCCGCGGGGCCCGGGGCGCCGCCGGCCTCGGAGCCAAGGGAGCTGAGGGAGCCACAGGACGAGCCGTGGCCCTCGTAGCCGTACACCT
This sequence comes from Antrozous pallidus, assembly GCA_027563665.1. Classification (NCBI taxonomy): domain Eukaryota; kingdom Metazoa; phylum Chordata; class Mammalia; order Chiroptera; family Vespertilionidae; genus Antrozous; species Antrozous pallidus. Next base: position 33,551,170 of record CM050515.1, on the reverse strand, counting down.
GCACCGAGTCGTAGGGCGGTACGCTGGGGTCCTCGTCGGCCTCGCGGAGCCGCAGCGCCAGGAGCTGCGCCACGTCGGCGGGGCCGGGGCCGGGGGGCCGGGGCTGGCGCGGCGCCCGAGCCCGGGGGAGCACGTCCCGGCGCGCGGGAGGCCAGGGGGCCAGGGCGCCGTCGGGGTTCTGAAGGGCGCTGATGTCAAAGGCCTCCGTGTCCTCTTCGCCGCCGCCCTCGTCGTCGTAGGTGATGATGTTCTCCCGGACGTCCTCCTCCTCCAGCACCATCAGCGCTTCCTGCTTCTGGCGCCGCAGGGCCGCGAAGAGCACCACGAGGGCTGCGGGGAGGACGGCGGTGAGCCCGGGGGGCGGGCGGAGGGCGGAGGGCGGAGGGTGGGAGGCAGTGTGGCCGGGGCGCCCAGGCCCTCGGTTTGACATCTAGCAAACTCTGTGTGAACCCAGACTTCAGCCCCCACTTGTTGTGTGAGCACGGGAAGTCGCCTAACGGGTCCCAAGCTCTCTGACCCTCAGATGGATCGCTTGTGTGGAAAACGGAAAGCGTTTACCTCACAGGGTTGTCAAGAGGATGACATGAAATACCATTGAGTGACGTGCCCACGGCCACATGTGGCCCAGGGCTGGGGCTCAATACACAGTGTTTATGGCTTGTGACTGCCATTGCAGACCAGCAGGGCGGGCACAGGAGGCCAGAGCTTTTTCCGTGGATGCATCAGGCAGTGCGACAAGCCGGGCACGAGGGCCCCGGTAAGCCCCAGGATGGGTTTCCCTAAGTCCAGGGTCCTGATGCCTCTCCACATCCCCAAGGGCCTGGACCCCACATCTGTGTCCCACTGCGGCTCGACTCACCAAGCAGGGTGCCCACACAGGTGACGATGGCGAGCAGGGCCCCGGTGCTGAGCCCGGCGGGGGAGAGCTGGGCCTCGGGCCGGCAGGAGGCCACGGAGCCGTCAGGCCGGCAGCGGCACATGCTGACGGTCACTGTGGCAGTGCTGCTCAGTGCCGGGGTGCCCCAATCCCACAGTTCTATGGGAACTAGGTAGGGGGCCTGGCGGGGCGGAGCAGGACGAGAGGGCAGGAGCAGGCTGGCAGAGCCATCTGTGGGAGAGAGGAGGAGTTCCGACATCCCCTGAGATTCCTTCCCAGTAGGGTCAGGCTGGCCCATGGAGACAGCTTCCCATGGGGAAGGTTTACACCCAGCAAACGTGAGCAAATCCACATCTCCTTTCTGTTGGGAGGAGGAACCAGAGAGGCGGGCAGGGGTCAAGTAGGCTGGAGATAGAGAAGAGCAGGGAGGCAGGCCACCCACCTCGGTTGTCCCGGACAGTGAAGTTGGCATCGGGGCCCAGAGGACCTTGAAGGGAGACACGGCTACTATTGCCAGCTTCATCTCTGTCCAAAGCCCGGATGACCTGAATCAGCTGGGAGGAAGAAAACAGGTTTTGTGGAGTGGGCAGCCAGAGGTCTTGAGGTCCCAACCCCTGTGTGTCAGCAGCTCACCTGGCCGGGGGCTGCAGAATCACACACGAAGGTGTCGTAGGGCTCAGCCAGCTGGGGAGCATTGTCATTCTCATCCAACGTCTGGATGGCGACTTGTACACGGGAGGCCTGGGCGGAGCTATCTGAAGCCAGAACACGAACACATACACCCCACACATGCATACACAACATACATGGCGCATGGATGTCACATGTAGCACAGAGCATGCACATTTGCAAGTAGCAAACGTTTTGCAATAAATGGAACAAGACCAAGTGCATACAACATTCATGTAGTGCCCAAGGTACGTGCAATACACAATATACATTTGACAGGAAGGTAGCACCCGTGATTTACATAAACAATAATCCACATGTAGGGCACATACACCACAAATGAAGGGGAGACAGAAGGTGCATACAGGTTGCATTTAGACAAGAGCCATGAAATACACAAGCACGGCATAGCGTGCGTTAGGGTACTCAGCATTTAAAATAAATGCAACATGCACGAAGTGGATGTTCAGTGTACACAGTGGGTACAGCACCCCCCACCCCCCAGGATCCAGCATTGGTGGGAGGACACACACACACACACACACACACACACACACACACCACCCCGTCAGAGGAAGGCTGTGGTGCAGCAATGAGTATCACTTAGAATTGACCTTGGGGAGGGAGGAGCTGCATGCTGCACAGGGCACAGAGCCGGGGCACCACAGGCAGACGCAGGCCCCTCTTCTCCCATCCCTTCATCAGGTGGCTCCCACCACTACCCTGCCTTCCTCCTCACTGCCAGTGGCCCCAAGAGAGAATGGGGATATGTGCATCCCCGCTCACTGTAGTGCTCACCGCTCCTAGGCTGATCCCTTTTTAAATTTTTTTCCCCAACCTCCCCACCCCCAGGCTGATCTCTTCAACATCGCCCTCACCGCCCCTCCCCATGGAGAGAGCTGAAGGTGGCAGCCTGGCAAAGGAGGCTGAGTGGGCTGCCTGGCTAAAGGTTGGGGATACACCAGAAACAGGATGGGGCTAGGACCCATTCCTTCACTGCACTAAGGGCCCAGGATCTGCTAGTTGATACTGGGGTTCCAGCGGGAGCAGGACTTGCCAGGAGGGTGAAAAGACAGTGAGGGGAAACACACACACACACACACACACACACACACACACACACGGCTGGCTATGTGTACACAGGCAGCCATAACAGACACTATATATACACTCAGGAACACACAGGGACAGACAGGCATGTGCTGCCACGTGACACACAGCCGCATGGACATAAACACAAACCTATACAAGTACGATTTAACATGGACCACAGCCGCGTGTGAAAGGACATAGCTCAGACTCCCCAGCCTGACTGGGTCTGCCGGCTCCATCACTTCAGCTCTGGGTGACCTTGGGAAGTTCTCTAACCCGCCTTTGCTTGAGTTTTCTCCTTGTAAAACGGGGAAATAATCTCACCTCCCCCAGAGATTTGTGGTGATGATTAAATGAACAAATCTACATTTGGTACTAAGACCAGGGCCTGATATACGGTAAGTAATAAGTTATTATTATTGGCCATAAATATGCACATACATAAAACAATAGATACAACCGGCTACGTGTGCCTGTCATTATACACATTCAATTACACATGTGCACAAATCATGTACATGTAATTGTACACACTCAACTACCTACACATACATATACACTTGTGCTGGTAAATATATAGGTGAGCATGTGTACTTTTCATACACGTGGACTTATACTCGCACATAAGTGCACAACAAACCGCCACGTGCATTAGCTCTTGACTGTCATGCAAACATCTACACACCAGAGTGACAGCTCCCATAGAGGGGACCCAGCAAATGTAGTACACCCTGGGGGTGAGCAGGGCTGCTCAGGGGAGACTGACAGAGAGGAGGGGTCTCCTCCCTCCATGGGCCTGAGCTGCCCGGAGAGAGGCCGCTGAACCTTGCCGTGGTGACTGGCCACTGACAGGGGCAGGAGAGGACTCCCCGCAGGGCTTCCCTGGGAGTGGCCACCAGGGCCCCCAACAGCCCCCAGAGGAGGTCCTAGCCCTTCCCCGGCCCCGGGCTTCAGCCTGAAGCAGAGAGTATGCAGGGCAGGTCTGCCAGGGTGCAGGCTGGGGCTCTTAGGGGCTGGGAACTATGAGGTTACACTTACTCTGAGATGAGAAAAGTCAGGTATAGGAGTGCATTTACGGTCGGGAGAAGGCTCTAGCAGACCCCCCAGCCTAGGAGAGCAGGCCTGCCTGACGGTGGTGATCCAGACCAGGGACCCCGCACACGGGGGAGGGCCGACGGCAGTACCCCCTCCCGCCCCCACGCTCAGGGACAGACCCTCCATCGGGAGGCTGCCGCCTTCCCCAGGGCGTCCTGGGGCCCAGGACTCCTCACCGAGCTCCGTGGCCAGCACTGTGAGGTTGTGCCAGGCTCGAGCCTCGCGGTCCAGGGGCACAGCTGTGCGGATGGTGCCGTCCTCGGGCTCGATGGAGAAGCAGCGCTCCACATCCGAGTGGGGGAGGATGGAGTATCTGGTGAAGACAGAGCAGAATGGGGGCTGATCTGGGGGCAGGGCCGCAGCTTGCCGCTCTCCCTCGCTTCCTCCTTCCCTTCCTTCTGCTCCCCTTACTGGGCCTCCTGCCCCAGGCACCCATAACCACAACTCACATAGGGTCCCCTTAAAAGACAGTGTCCCTGGGAAGTCATCACCATTCAATACCTGTCATGAAACTCAGGGGGCCTGGGTTTCCTTGGGGTCGGGGAGAGAGACAGAAAGAGGAGGAAGTGGGGAGACACTGCCTGTCTTTCAGACTCTGGGCTCTGTCCTGGGAACCCGGGGATCTGTATTCTAGCTCCGCTCTGCCCCAGACCCACCGTGAGACCTTGGGCAAATGGTTTAACCTCTGTTTCCTCAACCATCTCCTCCCTCAGGGCTGTGGCTGTGGCTGGCTGGGAGGTGGAGAGGGGGGTTCTTCTCTAGGCACAGTCCAGACTTGACTCCCAGCTCTGTCACTTACCCACTGGGTGACCTTGGGCACGTTACTAAACCTCACAGGGCCTAGCCTCTAAAAAGGCTGGTGATGAAAAGGCTACTTCATGGGCCAGTTGTGAGAATTAAATGTCAGTGTGGCATGCTCAGGGAGTGACCCCAGTGAGAGGACCTGGGTCAGCCACACCCGGCAGATGACACCCCATCTGCTGGCACTGCCACTGGGAGGCACCTCTCTCATCTGCCCAGGGGGATGGGAGGAGCTGGGAGTGTTGAGTCAGGTCCTCGCCTCCCCCCCCCCCCCCCCCCGCCCGCCCCAGGCCCCCGGGGAGGGAGGCCTATGCCGGGAGGCAAGAGTGACTTTTGGTAAAGGAGACACATCCTCCAAGGGACTAGACTGTCCCTGGGCACCGTCCCCCAGGCCTGGCCCTGCCCTGCCCTGCCCCCCTCCACTCACCTGATCAGGCTGGCGGGGGAGTCCAGGTCAGTGGCCGAGACCTGGCCCACCAGGGTCCCAGGAGCCTTGTTCTCGGGCACCGCCAGGTGGTAGGCTGCCTGGGTGAAGGCGGGAGGCTCTGGGGCGTCCTGCACAGCTACGCGCACTGAGGCCACGTCCTTGAAGGGCCCTCGCCGCAGGTAGGCTGGGTCGATGAGCGTGTTGGTGGCCTCCACACGGAAGGAGTAGGAGTGACGGGTCTCAAAGTCTAGGGACTATGGCAGGGGAGGCGGAGTGACTGAGACGCGTAGAAACCAGGGCAGGCCCAGGCCCCCGGAGGGTGAGATGTCCGTCCTCTCCCCAGAAGCCCCAGGTACTCAGCCCGCCTCGGAGAGGGCCAGTGGCCTTGGTGGTCAAGGGTGGGGGCAGACGACTTGGTAACTCTGGGTCTACCCCCAGCTCTATCCCAGACGCTGATGTATGAAGTCCTGAGCCCCAGGCCCTCATCTGGAAGATGAGGGGATGAACATGCTTTCTGAGCTCTGACACAGCTTCCTGAGTCTGCTCCAGACCAGTGAGAGGTGGGTCCCGGGGGCGGGAGGTGGGTCTGAGTGAGTGCACGTGTTCGCCGACAGGAGGCTGACCTTTCGGACAGTGAGGAGTCCATCGCGACCTTGGGCGTCTGTGCTGATGCTGAAGGCCTCGGACCCCTCCCCATCTAGGATGCTGTATGCCATGAGGGCGTTGTCCCCCAGGTCTGGGTCCTGGGCCCGAAGCCGGCCCACCAGGGTGCCTGGCCCCGCTGTCTCCACCACCGAGAACTGGTACAGGCCTTGGGGGTGGATGGAGGGGAGACATTCTCAGAGAGGTCCCCAACCCTCCTCCCTCCCCCAGCACTTCTTTCTTCCGGAGCCTGGCTGGGGGAGGAGTGGGGTGGGTGGTCAAAGGATGGCTCAGGTGGCAGCACCGGCCCCTTACTCTGAGGGAACTTGGGGGGATTGTCGTTGACATCGCTGAGGGTGACTGTCACTGTAGTACTGCCCGACAGCCCCCCCATGTGGCCACCCATGTCCTTGGCCTGAATCACCACCAAGAACTCCTCCTGTGTCTCTCGGTCCATGTTGGGGATGGCGGTACGCACGACTCCTAGGGAGAGACGCTGGGTCAAGGGGTGCCTCTCCCATGGCCGCCCCACCACTCCTCACCCCTGTCCTCACCAGTCTGGGGGTCCACGGAGAAGAAAGGCAGTCCATCCAGCACAGTGTACACCAGCTTGGCGCTGTTCCCATAACTGGGGTCATCGGCGTCGTGAGCAGTCACCTGGATGACTGACGTCCCTGTGGGGGATCCCGGCACCCCACTCAGCAGGGGCGGGGCAGGGCCAGGAGGGGAAGCATAGTAGATGAGGGGAACCCAGACATGGGCAGGCCTGAATCGAAGGATTAGGTTTTGGGGCAGAAAGCAAGGGGAAGGAGAGAGGAGGAGGTGTTTAGACTTGGGGTGCTCACCGACGTTAGACATCTCAGGAACCGTGGCGTGGTAGGGCCCGAGGGGGAAAATGGGGGGATTGTCGTTGATGTCTTGCACCTTGATGATGAACTCGGATGGGGGCTCCAGGGGACGGTTGGAGGCTCGGTCCACGGCTTGGGCCAGTAGCACATACTGGGCCTTCTCCTCTCGGTCCAAGCTCTTGGTGACGTGGATATTGCCTGTGGCCTCGTCGATCACAAACACGGTGCCTGCCCCCTCCCCGGTCAGCAGGTACTTGGTGCGGCCCTCACCCCGATCCACATCCGAGTGCAGCTGTAAGGGTCAGAGGAAAGTGGCAGCAGGTTCCACACACAGGAACAGCAGGCTAAAGAGTCTAAGTCCAGCACTGAGTGGAGTGCTGGGAGTCCTGAGGGACCAAGGTCACCACAGAAATGATGAAGTGACAGGGCTTGGGAGTCCAGGGAGCCATAGGAGGGCTTGCTCCTTACCTTTCCAATGAGGACGGGCTCTGGACCGGCATATTCCTCGATGACAAAGAACTGGTTCCACACCCAGCTCCTTCGGGTCCGCAGCAGTGCTGGTCCTGGGCCCCTCCGGGCCCCTTCCCAGGCCCGGGCTGGGGCTGCTAGGCGCCCCATGCAGCCCCAGCCCCCCAGCCAGGCCAGCAGGAGCCTCACCAGGCCCCACATGGTTGGGCTCTAGCCAGGGCTCTGTTCACTGTGCCCCGGTGCTGAGGCATGAGCTGACTGGGGCAGAGGGGCACATGCGCCGGGGCTATCCCATGGGTCCACACCTACAGGACAGGTAGCTGTTCAGGGTCAAGGCAACACTTAACCCTCCCTAAACCAGAGGTAGATGCTCTACGGAACCAGACTCCCAAGGCCCAGAACCCAGAGGAAGACAGAGAGCAGACAGTCTGGTCCTTCCCTCCACCCAGCTCTGCCTGTATTCCCCTCCAGCCCTCCAAGCTGATAAATCTCCAGCCAGTCAATTCCGAATAGAGAAGCTGGGGAAGAAAACAGGCCAGGGGGTGCTGGGAGGGCTTGAAACCCCATGTTGGACATGCAAGCAGGGGGCTGGAGGAGATGGGTACCACCCGGAAAGGCTTACCACCCAGGGGTTAGGATTTGTGGAGTTGTCTAGGGCAGTGGTCGGCAAACCGCGGCTCGTGAGCCACATGTGGCTCTTTGGCTCCTTGAGTGTGGCTCTTCCACAAAATACCACGGCCTGGGCGAGTCTATTTTGAAGTGGCATTAGAAGTTTAAGTTTAAAAAATTTGGCTCTCAAAGGAAATTTCAGTCATTGTACTGTTGATAATGTGGCTGTTGACTAATGAGTTTGCCGACGACCGGTCTAGGGTCAGGCTGAAATCACAAGGAGTGCAGCCTGAAACGGGTTTGAGAGCCGTGGAAGCCCCTCCCCAGCAGGAGCCTGCCCCTGGCCACACTGCTGGCTGAAGTCCTTGAAAGGGACCTGGGCTTCTGAGGCAGAGTGGGGGGCCGGAGCTGAAGGAAGAGGGGGTAGAGTTGGGGGCAGAGCCAGGAGACTAGGGAGGAGGAAGAGACACAGCGTGATTGTGGGTGAAACCAAGACTGGACTGTCCAGCAGAGACAGAGACAGAAGGGCAGCGAGACCGAAGGAGAGCTCGGAGGCTGCCTGGTGTCTGAAAGGCAGACGAGTCACAGGTACTGGTGTGGGGAAGGGAAGGGAAGGGGCAGAGGGGTTTCCCGGGTGTGATGGGCAGCCGGGCAGCCTCAGCTGCAGGGGTCAGACCAGGCCGCCTGAACTTCATTCTGGGAGGGGGTGCGAGCTGGAGTGAGGACCCCTCCCATGGCCATCTCCTCCCTCTGTCCTGGAGGGGGGTTCCCCGCAGGTAGCTGTGGCTGCCTCCATCCTCCCTGGGAGCAGACACACATCTGAGAATCCTTCCCCTCCCGAGGGAAGAGGAAAGCCGGAGGGAAGCCGGGGACCAGGGCGGGAGGCGGGACGAGGAGAAAAGGAATAGAGTGGAAAACAGGATAGTGGGCAGGGGAGAGGAGCGGGAAAGAACAGGGGAAGGAAAGGAGAGCGGGAAAAGAGGAGAGAGACAGGAAAGGAGAGACTAAGGTAGAGGAAGAAAAAGGCAAAGAGGAAGTGGAGATGGGGGAAGACAGGTCAAGAGGGAGAGAGAAGGGCTGGGGAGACAGGGAAGGGGCAGAGATGGCAAACTGGCGGAGAGAAGAGACATCAAGGGAGAGCAAAATGGGAAAAAGGGCGGGAGGTGCGAGAGAAGAAGAGAAAGAGGGAGAGCGCGGGAGAAGGGAGCCGGCAGCAGGCTCAGCCGCGGAGCGCACTGCTCTGAAGACACCGCAGACTGCGGGCCCCCTGCTGCCCCTCCGCGGATCCCGACCCCGGGCTCCAGGACAGGCCCTTACCTGGCAGTGTCGAAGGGCCCCGCCCGGCGGGGAGCACCCCTGCACGGCCCCGTTGCCGGGGCCCTGGGAGCACAGCCCGAGCAGATCCGAGCGGGCGCCGCGGCTCCGCTGCAGGTCTGAGCGGCCCCGGCGAGAACAAGGGAGCGAGACGGAGGGGGCGGGGGAAGGAGGCTCCGCCTGCGGAGGAGCGAGGCAGCTCCGCGCCGCGCGGGAGAGGAGAGCCCAGCCTCCGACCCTCCCCGGCCAGCCCGGCCCGCACGGCGGGGGCGGGGGCGGCGCCGCCAGGCCGCTGGGCGCATACAGATGCACCACCTCTCCCGGGCCGGGTCCCCAGCCAGGTACTTGGGTGGACGTTCTGGCCAGGTCCCCAGAGCTGGCGGGAGGGTGCACCCGAGAGTGCGAAGGGGGCCGCATGCCCCCCACAGCGGGGCCGTAGGACGAGCCGGAGGCTAGGAGGGGAGTTAGGGGCCACTGCGGAGAGGCCCGCTCGCGGACCGGCCTCGGGAGTGGTATGGACCCTGGCCGTAGGGCGGCGGCATTTGGGAAGCCGGTGCAGGACACGGTGGCGAGCCTGCTGGGATGCGCTTCAGGATGGCATTAAGGTCGAGGGAGTCCACGGGCTGGGCCCAGGAAGCCAGCACCAGGCTGGCGGGAACGGTGGGGAGCGGAGCCGTTTGGGAAAGCTCATTAGCAGGCGCCTACGGAGCGAGCGGCTGCCGCCCCCTGGTGGCAGTTAAGGGAGGCACCTTGAAGGTGAAAAGCAGGTGACCAAAACGCCTCCGGAGGGACTGGGGGCCTGGCGCCTGCCCCGCGGTGAGGTAGCACCCGTCAGTGGTGTGGTTAGAGCCGAGCCAGGGAGGGAGGTGGTTAGTCCGGTTCTGGGAAGCAGCAGTTTGCGCAAAGCTATGCTGGCTCCAGCCGAAATCCACAATTTGGCTGTCACCCAGGACCCTATCCAAGGAAAGCCACTCACACACTAGTTAAAACTAAGTCAGATTTTTATTATTCCATAGACCACATCATTTAATAATAAAAAAAATAAAAATAAAAATTGAACAAAAGGAAAAGGTGGATATAAAGTGGAACTGGTGGGCAGGAGGCAAGGGCCGCAGGACAGAAGACTGGGAACTGTAGGGGCCCTGGGACTCGGGAGATGCTGATTCAGCTCATAGGCGGCCCAGTCCTGGCCCCAACTGTTCCCAAGAGGGGGTGTGAGTACCCAAAGGAGGTGGTGAACAGGATGGACAAAAAATGAAAAAGGCTGGGGCTCCTGGTTGTGCCCCTACTCTGGGCCACCACCTCCCTCTCTAACCTAGCTCTTCCCTCTCACAGACTTCATGGAAAATGAGAGGAGAGGGCTAAATCCCGAGATAGTTATGGCAGTGGTCGGCAAACCGAGGTTTGCCACTGTTAACTACTGAGTTTGCCGACCACTGGGTTATGGGGTATAGGGAAGATGGCCACTGCTCCATTTGGTATGTGGGGACAGGTGGCAGCCACACTTCAGCACTGGGCAAATGGCATGAAAAGAGATTGTACCTATCCCTCTGTGGCCTTGAGCCCCCACCCCGGGGCAGGGTGGCTGGTGCCTGCAGCTCTCTCTACTGTTTTCCCAGCTAGCGGCGCCCGCCCCGGTCCCGCACAGGTGTGCTCCGACTCCGGCTCCTGCTGTGACGCTTGGTGTCTCTGCGGTCCCTCTCCCTGCCTCGCTCCCGGTCCCTTTCCCTTTCCCTGTCCCTGTCCCGCTCCCCCCTGTCCCGCTCCCGGTCCCTCTCTCTCTCCCGGTCCCGCTCTCGGCTGTGCTCTCGCCGCTTCTCTCGCTCCAGCTGTCGGTTCCGCTCCCGCTCTGCTTCCTTCTCCCGCTCCTTTTGTTCTTCTTCTTCTTGCTCCTTCCGCCGCTTCTCCCGCTCCTTGGCCCGTTCGGCCCTCTCTGCCTCCTTCTGAACAATCTGCAGCCGGCAGGAAAGTCAACAGGCATTTCAGTCCAGCTCACATCAGTCCTGCTTTTGTCTGTTTGCACCCAAACCAGGCTCTCCTCGCTCAGGGTCAGAGCTGGCTTTGCTGTTAAGCAGGAACAATGTGTGTGTGTGTGTATGGGGGTGGGAGTGGGAGGGAAGGAGGTGCAGCGATGACATTTGTCCTTGTCTCAGAGCCCCAGTTTCTCCAAGTGTTTATCTTTTACACTGACAGCAGGTAGTGGACACCATCCATACCTGGCTTCCGGTCCTTCCCTAGCTGCCTATATGTGAACAAATCTCTTCTTCTCTTTAGTTGAGGGGCATAAAGCTAACATTCCTAAAAGGCCTATAACAAAGAAATTTAAAAAGCAAAAACCCTACATATTAAAACAGAGAAATGGGTGAGTTTACACAACAGATTTCTCTGCTACCTGAAACTAATTTTTAAGCAGCATGACTGGCACAGCCAGCTCCCTAGGATATGTGCAGTTTCCTCCCCTCTTTCAGGTTTGGCTTCTCTACAGGACAGTCTCACCAACGGTTTCTTAAAACTGCCTCTTTCTGTGCTGCTCAGTTTCCTCCCCGTTTCCCTAAGCCGTTCCCTGGGCCCCAGCCTTGCTGCAGCTCCGAGCAGGCAGGAAGGCCAGCACCCACCTGGCTGTCAGTGAGTGGGAGCCAGTAGATGCAGGGAGCGGCCTTGGTCTTGCGGAAAAGGTCGTCCAGAAGCTTGGCCGGTGGTTCCTCCTGAGCTTTTTCTGAGGTGCAAGAAAATGAGTCAGACTTGTGCATAACCCCCCACCCCATGTCCCATCCCACTTGGGTCCCTTTGCCATGTACCAGCAGATATGTGTGCCCCACAACTAAGTACCTTTTTTCTCACTCTTCTTTTCTTTGGATTTCGCACGCTCCTTGCGGCGGCGGTCACGGGACCGTGATCGAGAACGGGGCCCTTCTCGAACTTTGTCCCGATCCCATTCACGCTCTGATCGAGTTCGCTCCCGGCGCTCCATTTCCCGTTCCCGCTCTGCCCACTGTTCCCGCACTGCCCGCTCCTGCTCCCTCTGCTCTGCTCGGGGATGCTGTGGTGGCTGGGCGGGGGGCGGGGGTGGAGGGTGCAGGGGCCGTGGTACCCCCTGCTCCTCTGTCTTAGTTTCAGAGGGACGGTCCACTAAGAGGCCCCGATGATAATCCAGCTGTGAGTAGAGGAGGGACAAGGACAATCAGGATGGAGATGACATCACTCCCACAGGAGCCTAGGTACCAAGGACAGAGGATTCGGAGCCCATGGTTCAACTAAAGGAACCAAATAGGAGGGAGGGGAGAGAAAGAAATCTCAGAAGATGGCCTCCCCTGCCTTTACTTCAGATTCTTACCTCATCTTGCTCAGCATAGTCGGCGCAGAGGAATTTGGGATTGGACTGGGGCCATTTGACCCCATGTAGAGCCGTGCGAGTAGCAACTGCTTCTTCTACTGTTGAATACTGGTGGAGGAAGGGAGAAGGCAGAGGGGTCATAAAAGGCCTTTCATCTCGCCCACTTGCTACAATGCCCTCAAACCTGCCACGCTGGTCACAAAAAGAAACACGCCACAATCTAGAGCTCCGTCTGCTCCTCACCGTTACAAAGCAATGAGACTTTATCTTGTCAATCCAGAAGGCCTCTTCCACCAGAGTTCCTGTACGTCCCAACAATTCCTTCAGTTGGCCTAGAGTGAAGGGACGAACCTGCCAACGAAAGCGGAAGAACAATACTCAGAACACTAATATCAACATCTCCCAAGCCCCTGTCACAGGACTACAGCTTCAAAGTCTGCTGAGGGCACAGAAGTGAGGAATCCTCTGGTAGTAATATGAGAAGAATGGTAACACTCCCTAAGGGGTTATACGCCAGCCCTTCTGCAAATTCTAAGAAAACTCTGCAAGATGATATTTTCCCCTCTTCATTTTTCAGAGGAAAGACAGATTGTGGGGTTAAGTTACCAGTTCAATCTGTCTTTTTAGGAGTTGACCCTAAGAAGTATGAGTCCAAAGCTCAAACTCAACAAGTGGGAAAAATAACTTACCAAATTGGAGATGTGCACGATGTTACTGATCTTTCCCCGGGGCGGGGAGGGCACTTGAGCAGTTCGGACTGGATCATCAATTGTAATGGAAACTCCAGACTTCTGCTGGCTAATGGAACGTCGTGTTAAAGTATCTCCTAAAGTCACTATCAAATAAAGCACACAAATGGTTTTCAGTAGGGAACATGACTTTTCTTAGTTTTTCTTTCTTTTGAGGGAGAGAGAGAAAGGGAGAGGGAGAGAAACACAGATGTGAGAAATATCAGTTGGCTACCTTCTGCATGCCCCCTACTTGGGAATCAAGCCTGCAAACCAGGCGTGTGCCCACCTTTTGGTACGTGGACGACACTCAACCACCTGAGCCACAAGGACTAGGGCGACACGACTTGTCCCGACTCAGGAGTTACTCTTCCACCTAAATGTGCCGAGCAGCTATAATGTGCAAGGTGTTGTCTAGGCCAGTGGTCGGCAAACTCATTCGTCAACAGAGCCAAATATCAACAGTACGACGTTTAAAATTTCTTTTGAGAGCCAAAATTTTTAAACTTAAAACTTCTAACGCCACTTATTCAAAATAGACTCACCCAAGCCGTGGTATTTTATGGAAGAGCCACACTCAAGAGGCCAACGACACGCATGTGGCTTGTGAGCAGCAGTTTGCCAACCACTGGTCTAGGCTAACCTCATTAAGGGGATTCAAAGATTGTAATACAGAGTCAAAACTAGCCCTCAAGTAGCTTAATAACTTAGGAGGGATAGAGAAAGACAGATAAATAAAATACTATATAAAGCTAGGACGCATTAAAAGAAGTCCAAATGAAGTGCTCTGGGAATTGGGGGAGGTACACTGTTTCGCTCATCAGGGTTCACCCACCTTTCTTTACTTCGTGCTCCACAGGTGGGGGCAAGGCCACCTCGACTGACACCTGGGGAGGCACAGGGGGTTCTGCTTCCGGCTCCTTTTCTTCTTCTTCTTCCCTCTGCCCATTCTCCTGGCCCTCTGCAGGTACTACCTATAAAGAATCAGATGTGGAGGGATTCTTAAACACTAGCATATTCTTTTCAGCCTCTGGTTTCCTGAGAGAGGGTCGTACAGTTAACACAGCATGCATCTTCCACTAGGGGAAGACTTCATCATTAAGTTCACCTCCACCACATCTTGGGATTGTTAATGCCTGACCTGTCGTGAGGAAAACTAAGCCAGGAGTTCCACAGATTTTCTTCTGCATAGAGTAAGACAGTAAGTATTTTTAGGCTTTGTGACCCATACAATTTTTTTTAAAAATATATTTTTAATTGATTTTTCATAGAGAGGAAGGGAGAGGGAAAGTCAGAAACATAGATGGGAGAGAAACATCAATCAGCTGCCTCTTGCACATCCCCCACTGGGGATGTGCCCGCAGCCAAGGTACATGCCCTTGGCCGGAATCGAACCTGGGACCTTTCAGTCTGCAGGCCGACGCTCTATCCACTGAGCCAAACCGGTTTGGCCCATACAGTTTCTGTTGCAACTATTCAACACTAACTTTACAATACAGAGCAGCCACAGACATGTTCTAATAAAACTTTATTACAGGCAACAGACTGGATTTATAGTCCACTAATTCCTAAAAAAATCAATTAACACAACTCTCTGCAGACTCCATCATAGCTCCTTGGTTGCCTGCTTGGTCTCCACTAATCCCTCCCTCAACACGGGTGAAGGAGCCTTACCTGAGTAACAGTCCGGCATATTTTCAGCCCTTTGTCATGGGTCCCATCGTCACCATTGCGATCGGTTTCATCCTCAGAGATTCGGGAGTCATCAGCATGAAGATCCACAACAGCCTCCTGCCCCGCCAGGGGTTTGATGTCGGGGATGAGGCTCTGGGACACAGATACCCCCCACCCCGTTACACTGGGCCCATGTCTAATCCCATCTCAATGTGTCTCATCCTCCCTTCCCTGGCTCCTCCCACCTCACCTTGAGTGATTCGGTGGTGATACTGATGGAGGGTTTCTTCTGTGTGGTGGCTGTGCTGGCTCCCCAACGCCGCTTCCGACAAGGCTGGCCCCCCTCTGTGTCACTGTTTCCACCTGGCACCCCCTTGGCAGCTGCTGTTCCCAAGAAAACAGGACCCAAAAGTTAGATGGTCTCAGGCCCTCTACTGGTTCATACAACACCCAGAAAGTCTTCAATTGGAATTTTAGTAAAAGGTTAACTTAAAGAACTTATTATTTGGGGACTGGGGAAACCATGCTTCAAAATAAAGGGACTGGAGCCACTTCCTGACAAAAGCTACGCATCTCTAAAGGCAACAAGAGTAACCAGTTTAAATTTTTAGTGGTAGAAATATCTAAAGTTCTGGGGAAGAAAGACTGAGGAGGATATGGCAATGCAGAAAAACAAAAACAAAGCCATAATACTAAAATCTAAGTTAAGATCATGATGTGATCTGATTATTTTAGGTTAATTTTCACACTACAGATTGATGTTTAAGTTATAAAGGTCTATTATACTTCTGTCAATTTAGAGTTCCTCATTGGGGAAATGTTAAACATGTTCCTGTTTGAGGTGTGGGGCACTCTCTTTTCCTCAGACACTCTCTCAGAATAAGGCATAAGCACTATCTAGGATTCCCTCAAACCCACTCCTGGTTTTGAGAGTTCAGACACTTGAAAGAATAAATACATGCAGGACTAAATAAGGAATGGTTTAACGTCTCACAATCTACCTCACTAGAACTGAGAAAGAAATGTGACTGGAGAAAAATGATCGTCTATGTTGAGTTTCAAAAGGGAACCTTATATATGCCAAAAAGATGTAGATGTGCTGTGTGGAGGCCATGAGGCAGGAGTGGGTGACCATGATTGCCACTGAGAGAGCATGGGAATTTATTTCTCTGTGAACTCTGGTTTTTATGCTACTCTTGGCCTTTATCAGGGATTTGGGGCTAGACTTACAGACAACGGAGATCTTCCTCTTGAATGATTTAGGCAGCGAACTCTGTATAGAGAAGAAAAGGGGAAAAAAGAGAAAGAGACACACCCCACAGAGAGGGGGGAAAGAGGTTAGATGGGGCAGTCTTAGCTTAAGCTTCAAAGACACAGAGAGAGAGACACAGAGACAGACAGAGGACCAAAACAGAAGCAGCAAACGGCAAAAACGAAGCAGAATCAATGCAAGTTAGAGAAATAGAGAAAAAAATAAAACCAAACATCACAGCAGGGAAAAATCCTCTAGCTCATACAACACCCATGTATTAGCTTAACCAGAAATAAGCTGGAAGAGGAATTCAGTAGCCTCCCAGCCCTTCCAAGTTGTTGGTCATGTCCTTTTCCACTGTGTCTATGGGGTAAAGGGACACCAAGCCCAGGCTGTGCCCAGGACTGGGTCATCTGGCCTCCTAGGTCTTCCTTGCAAACTTGGGGAAAACATGAGGAAACCAACTTTGGGATGGCAACTTTAACAAGGTAACTATCCTCCTTTTCTCAATGTCCAGTCTGACATCCATTCACAGTGGCTTTGGGTGGTTAAGACAGCTGTCAAGACTGTCCAGACCCCCATACCACACTGTGGAAAAGGGCAGCACTGGACCCACTGGAGAGGAGGCCCCTGAGAAAAGTGCCCGGAAAGTAATTGAAGGTGTCTTTGGTAAAGGAAGGTTTCTATGAAGGGCAGACTGTCCCCAGGAGAGTCTCACTCAAACTTTCCAGGCACCGTGCAACTCTAGCAAAGCCTTACTGTTTCCTCTGAACAGGGCTTAAGCCTTAAGGGCTCTGCCAAGGACTAGAAACCTCCAAAGTTGATTTCAAGTAATTTTCTGTCCCAAACACTCAGTGGGAGAAAGACTATGGACAGAACAAAAAAAGGAAGAGAGAGAAAAGGGGAATAGTGCATTTTTAGACTTAATGCTTATTTCTGGAAAAACTAAGAACTACCACCCTTCTTAAGGGCAGGGAAGTACCCTCTTGATAAAATCCCCTTTCACCATCCACCCCCCACAACCCCATCTGTGTAGTCTAACCAAGTCTCCCTGGTCTCCGTTAAGGGCCAGCCTAACCCCTAGATAGTCTACTCTTGATGGATAAGTTAGTGAGAAGAAAAAAAAAGTCTTAATTAAAACAGGAAAAACATGAACCAAATAATAAATCCAATAAAGAAACCAGAAAAAGAAAGAAAAAGAAAAAATTAAAATAAAACATAAAATAAAAAGAAGAAGAAAATAAAGAGGAAAATAAACTAGGAATATGACAAATGTTCCAGGTACCATCTCACACCTGGGATCTTCAGTTCAGCCAATCGCACCTCACTGTGTACTGTATCTAGTCAACCGCCGGTCCAATCAGAATGAGCCCTCCCTGCTAGGCGCTGTGCAATTGGTGGGGGGTTGGGTTGGCAAAAAAGGTGGGCGCACGGCGTGGTGGTCAGCACGGCAATGCCAGAGTCCTCCCAGGGGCGCAGGGGGGGCGGGAGGGAAACGTGTGGGGGGACGCTGCCCAGTTTCCATGATGTCAATATAGTTCACTGGTGGTAGCCGGCTCAGCGAGGGGTAAGGGGGGACAAGGGGCAGAGACATCAGTCCCAGCTCTGTAGGGGCATCACCTCGCAGTCCCTGATGGGATGGCGTGTGAGGAGCAGGAAGGGTCCTGGCCGTTTATCGTGAGGGGCAGGCAGGACCCTAAGTCCACCAGTGGCAAGCTGCAGCAACACCACCACCCAACACTCGGAATCCAGGTGACGACTCCAGAGTCCCTTTCTCCTCTGTCTGTAACTGGGGAGAGGGGGTCCTCTCACCAAGTGGGATCATGGAACCGCTGATGAAGGCAGCCTGGGGGTAGAAGGTGATAGCCCCAGGACCTGGCACACATTCAGCATCGAGGTCAGAATGCTTTTCTTCTGAGAGTTGTGTGTGGCATCTTCTCAGGGATTCCAGCTGAGACAGTGGTTCCAGTAGGTGAATGGAGCTCCTACCTCCAGGGATGGATAAGTTGGAGCAACCAACATGCTGCCCTTCATCATGGACAACAGGGACCAGAGGAAAGTCCATCTGATGAGCAAGTGATGACACATGGCTGGGCTGTCATCAGCATTAAATCCCTGGGCTCAGACTTCTCAGCAGGGTTCCGAGTCGTCACAGCTTAAGCTGAGAGCCCCCCACTTGGTATTGCACAGCATGGCACTGTGATCACAAACATTGACTCTGTAGGTCTTGGTGCCCTAGACGGGGATCCCAACAGTCTGCAGCAAAGGAGGTAACCCACAGTCCTCAAAAGAGTAAAGGCATGTGGGCAGGCGCCCCAGCACTGACACAAGCTCTTCTTGGGGTGTCCCAAATAGGGAGATGGTGCAAGTCCACCCCTTTCCAAATGCTTTTTGCTTTCTCAATACAAGTCTCTTCAGAACAGTGCTCTTCTTGGCCCCCTGATGTAAGCAAGGCAGGGAGGCAAAAGGGGGCCCATCACAGGATCCCATACACATGCCCCCCTCTGGCCAAGACACCTGGACAGCAGACTCGGCTCTGATTGGGCAGCTCAGTAGCAGCGGGTGGGTCCAGAGGAAGAGGCGGCATCAGCGATTGGCCAGTTGGGCAGGGTTATATTTTACGGGCGGATTATCGTACATGAGGTACTTGGACAAAGTTTTAAGAAGGACCTTGTAATAAATAATATTCTGCACATCAAATCACTTTCACCGGCCCCACCCCCCGCAACACACACCAAAGAAAGGCTACACACACAACAGTCCCTCCCACCCTGTTACCCCATTCCCAAACCCAGCTAATTCTTAATACTTTAAGAGCCAGGTGGACTTCGCTGGCTCTGATGGGAGGAGGCCCCTGAATTGGATGCAGGATAATATATATGACAAAAAAAGGAGGTGGGGGGGGGGGTCACAAAAGTGGAGAAGGGGCCTTTGGGATGAACCCAGGTGTGGGTTCTAAGTAGCTACGTCTCTGCAATGAGACCACTGGGGGGCAGATGACAAACAAAAATTCCTCAGCATGGCTGGTCAGCTGAGAACCACCAAAGCCCACTAGATGGCGTTTAGCTGTAATAGACTTTTTAAAAGGAGGGAAAGCTCAAGGAGTTTCCACAGGGAAAAGCTGGAGGTGGTGGCTGGGAAAGCTGAGCCCAGGTCTCAGATAAAAGGCCATTAACTGCCTTTCCCATTAATTACAAACTCCCAGGGTCTGGACTGCATTACTTCTCCATCAAGGAAAGGGGAACTAATGAGCCCTGTCCCCATCACAAGGGAGCTCCCTTGCTAAACCAGCGAACTCTCCCTTGGCCCTACTCTGAGTCTCTGCTTATCCCCTTCTTTAGCTAACCAACTGTGGACGAGGGATCACCAGGGTGTCCACTCCTTCCCTCCCACCCAACGGGCAGCTTGAAGATTTACCTCTTTCTTCTCCTCATCTTCAGCACTGCCCTCCGGGCGGTCATCACTGCTGACTTGGTCTGCAACAGGCATGGGAGGCTCTGGCACCTCATTTTCAGGTCTGTTTTCATTTGTATCCATAGTCACTTCCTCCTTCTCCTCACTGACAGAATGGGGAGGTTGGGAGAGAAGGGCAGGAAAACCAAGGGGAAGAGAGAACAAAATGTTAGGTTTTGGATCAGGAAACCTCCATGCCTCATCTCTTGGATGGGCTGGGAGAGCTGCTTTTCATACCAGATGAGAGATTCCCCGCC
This sequence comes from Antrozous pallidus, assembly GCA_027563665.1. Classification (NCBI taxonomy): domain Eukaryota; kingdom Metazoa; phylum Chordata; class Mammalia; order Chiroptera; family Vespertilionidae; genus Antrozous; species Antrozous pallidus. The sequence goes on along the minus strand of CM050515.1, from coordinate 33,531,630 downwards.
CCCCACCCCCGGAAAAGTGAGAAAGTTTTCCTTGGGGAAGTGTACATAGATCAGAGCAACCCCAGATGGGATAAAACTGTTATCTGTTGGGCCAGGACTCCAACTGTTCTTAGGTAATTAATCAAAGTACTCTTACATGAAGACAAACAGCCCCCAATCCCTCAAAAGTGATGTGATTTGTCTACAAGCTTGTGGCCTCTCTGTCCCGTCACAGACACCTGTATTTTACAAAACTGCATACAAACCAAGGGAGGCCGGATTCCTGGGAGAAAGAATGACCACGGCTGTGGCAAATGATTCCAATCTTGTGTTTAATCAACTGCTTAATAAGTCAAGGCCTAACTAACCCACTGGTCACTCTGCTGACTAATGAGTTTGCCAACCACTGTACTAACCCATAGGATCTGGAAACACCAGGAATGGAGAGATGGTAGGGGTGGGGGTTGTAGAGAAATTAGAGGTGGTGAGGATTCAAGCTTCAAGAATCCTCACTCATCTGAAAGAAAAGCTAAAACTGCTGGAGAGAGTATGGAAGCTCAGAGAAGCAATCAGCCACTTTTACCTGCTCAGAGGTGTAGGAATTGTTCTCACTTTCTGCTTTCGCCCAGTTCCTCCCATTCCCTCATTCCAACTTCCAAGAGATAAAGAGAGCAGCCTCCCAGTCAGGACACACCCTCCCCCACCTCATGCAAACCCACTTCCACTCTCCCCCAATCACAAACCTTCTCTCTCATTTAAGGCAATACCAGAGACTCACTTCAGATAAACTTTCCTCTCTTCTTTTTCTGTCTTCACCCCTAACTTCTACCTCTAATCTCATCCCCGCTATCACCCATACACTGGGATAAAAAAAAATCAAATTGAGATGATAGGGGCCTAAGCCTCAGAAGGGAAACCAGACTTCCCCAGGCTGATCATCACCCCAGGAAATTCAGCCTTCCCGGCAGGCTGACTGACACTCAGAGGTCAGAGCAGCTTCCCAGAGGCAGGCAAGGAGGGATGCACAGGAAGGGGGGAGGGGAAATTCGGAACTGTGCCCCCAGTTAACAGGCCCCCGCAGAAACACAAGATTCAACTCTCTAAATCTAAAGAAAGGGCTTATCCAAAAAATACCTATTTCCTACAGTGAGAGAACAAGTGGGGCCAATTAGAAATCAGGCAGGAAGGACAAAGGGGGAAAGCAGAATGACTGAAAACAAACCCAAACGAAAGACGGAATGAAAGCCACGGGGCAGAGAAGGAAGACGAGGCGGGCTGGGTCAGTGGGAAAGAGGTACATGGAAATGTGCAGCTCTCACCCTTCTTTGCTTTCTGATAACATGATTTTTTTTCTCCCCCTGGAAGTGCTGTTTATCCCTTTCTGGAATGGAAGAAATAACAAAAACCAAACAAAAAAAATCCTAAAAAATTAAAACAAAACACCTTCCTTGTCCCAAGATCCCACCACCTCCTCCCCAGCCACCCGATCCAGAGAGAGAAAATCGAGATGGAGCAACTGGGGATCCAAAAAAATGGTAAATGGAAGGGGAGGTGGTGGTGGTGAGGGGAGGTTAGAACAGATCTGGATTTTAAGAGATAAGCGTTAAGTCCTCACGGCAAACCCCGGGTTCGGCTGGACTGGTCTCTCTGGAGGAGGAGGAGGAGGAGGGCCAGGCTGCTGGTAGTGGCTGGCTCTATTGTATTAGCGGAGCTGCGGCGATCAGCCGGAGACATGCAGGGCAGCCATCTTGCCACTTACCCAGCAGCCCGTGTGCGGAGGGGAGGGCCCGCTGCCGCAGGGGAGGGGAGGGGAGGGGAGGGAAGGGGAGGGAAGGGGAGGGGAAAGAGGGCGGCGCTCAGAGAGCTCGGCTCTATCCCCTGGCAGGCCACCGGGCGCTCACTGTGGCTCTAGGTCTGGCCTGTTCGCCTCTTTTCTCAGGTTACAACAGCCACCAGGCCTCCCCCGCGGGAAAGGGTGCTCTCTCCCGGTCCCCCAGGGGCGGGGAGGGGGCTGGGGGGAGAGGACACACAAAGTTACAGCTGCTTGCCTGGAAGATTCCAGAGAATAGGAGCAAGGAAAACTGCAGAGCTGGGAGTGAGAAAAAACGATTAGAGGGCAGATAACAATGTCAAAGTTGAAAGAGACAGAATGGAAGGTCACAAGAAATTTTTTAATGTGCCCACCTCCCTCTCTTCAAGAAACCAGACCAGCCATCTGGTCAAGGTGGGGAGGCAGGATAAGAACTGGGACAATCCAATCACTACAGTAACTGGCTGCTCCCCACAAACAGGGACGTGTTTCACTCCAAGTCCTCTTTCCGCGGATGTTGGAAGAAGTGGATAAACAGAGCTCGTTCTCGAATTACCGGTGGGGGGGAGGGGGGTGGGGGGGGGGGGGGGGAAAGGTGCCTCTGAAGATATGACAGACAACTTTGTTTCACAGACTCTTTAATAAGGTCACCCTGCCCCAGGGTCCACTGGAGACAGAGAGGAAAAGGATAAACTGGGCAAGAGGACCTTGGGTAGCTGAAGCACGAAGGCAATTCTTGGAGCAAGGGGCTCCAAGGTGAGCTCTGAAGGGGGTAAGAAACTGAAATGAGAGCTGGCACACCAGGTGGGGGTGATCTGCTGGGCAGAGAGTGACTGGGAACCAAGTGGAAATTATTATGGGCATCCTCACCAGCCTACATGGGAAATGGGAAGCTGACTCTCACCATTCACAAAGCGTTCAGTAGATGCTCAATATAATCACTGGGAACTACAAAGGCTCCTTTTGTATCCTAGCAGCAGTAAAGGTTTAACACTTCTGGGTACTTAACCAAAAGCTTAGTGTTTATCTCATTTGCAATACCAGAGCTTTTAGGCAAGAATAAAATTTCCTCCCTGCTGCTTAAAATCTTAATCTTACATGCCAAATGAATGCTAAAGAGGTCATGCAGTTTATTTTATACATTATTGTAAAAGTTCCCTGTCTCCTCAGTAAGATTAGGAGCTTTGGAGTCAAATTGACTAGGGCACATACAAGTTGTGTGACATGGGCCAGTTTCTAACATTTTCTGTGCATTTCCTTCTTAAACTGTAAAGTGGGAGTAATAACAAAACCTATCTCATGGAACAGTATAACAGTTCACACTTAAGGCTCTGGCTTGAAGGACACCCCAAGTCAGGTAAGAATGTGCATAAATACATGTCTGATTAACAGGCCATTATCTCACTTGATGTCACCAATATAGAGCTTTTATTTCCTCGAAGTGTAGACTTCTCTGTCTGATACAAAGGCTTTCAGTAATTAGCCTGACAGGTTTTAGCAATGTCCTTATCACTCTGCATAACCACTGGTTTACTTGCCCCTAGCCCAAGGCCCAACACAAAGAAATGCTCAGTAAGTACTTCTGAATCAGGCTGTCATTGTGGGCACTTTAATAAGGGCTTGCCCAACTGTAAGTTTTCCTCTTAAAATATTTCTTTGGCTAGAATTCCCACAATGTTACCTTTAAAAATCCTCAAATAAATACTCCTTGTCCATTAACTGTCCTAAAATACTTTCAGCTGCCAATTTGCGTCTCCAGAAGTAGTTTCCTTGAAGAAAAAAAATTTTCTTTACTGAAAATTTCAGCTTTTTTTTTTTTAAATAAGAATTTTACCATGTTATCCTTGGGCTTATTAAGGCACAGCAAATTTGTATGTAATATTGCCCCATAATCAATTTTGTAGGATCCAAAATTTCCCTAGGCTTTAAAAGAATTCTTGAAATTACCCCAAAGGGAACTAAATTTACTTGCAGGACCAATCCAAAAGCCTTGTTAGCTATGTGCCAGAGCCCCACACAGCTTTTCCTTGTAGTCTCTTGACTTCCCACTTATTTTAGTTCTTACACAAATGTTTCTGATATCTTTGAAATATATGTGAAACTGCATGGGGGTTAGTGTTGGGGTTATTACCCATAAACAGCACTAGTAACCCAGAAGAAAAGGATATTACTACTTGGAGGCTAATAACATCATACTACCGTTGACAAATAAATATGAATGAAATTCAGAGAGGCTAATGGAAAAGAAAATTTTATAAGAGTATGTTTGAAGTTTAGTTTTTGTAGAAAATTCATGAGGTGAAGTGAAAGTTAATGAAAAATAGTGGAACTTGACTACCACCAGGCACTGTGATTTTAATACAGAACACTCTCAGGAGCATACTAGTTCCAAGATAACAAGGACAGTAAGATTTTGGGGGAATATATCCTTAGATACCAATTTCTCAGTGGGCAAATTCTACTGATGATAATAAATTCTACATTTTTATTATGCATCATTTGGCATATTGGCACTGTACCAATTACGGTGTCATATTGGCTTAAAGAACCATTTCCTTCCTATTATTCAGGCAAAAAGCCCTAAATCTCTTGCAAGGTTTTTGTACACAATAAGGCTATCTTCAGAAAATTTCAGGTTTGAATCAACAACTGTTCCCATAAAGTTTTTTTTCCTCTTTCTCTCCCCCCCCCCCTTTTTTAAATGTAAAAAAGAGAATATCCTTACTTTCTGTTTTATGAGAACATTTTTGTTATATCCATAGCAGGCAGAAGATTATTTTGGAATAGGGCTCAACTGAAACAGAACTGAGGCTCACAGATTCCTGCTCCAAGCAATGAAAAAGATACCTTAAACTCCCCCCACCCCCCCCCCCACCCCTAATAAATCTAGAATTCCTCAGGGCAAAATCAGAATCAGAATGTATTTAGCCAAGCACAGCAAAGAAGTTAGGCAATTTCTTCCAAGTGGTGAGAGGTCCTTGAAGTACAGTCTAATTTTTTTTAACACTTTACTGAATCAATAGGCCCTATGCTGGTTTTATTAAAGTCATGTGATTTCTTAAGACGGAGCAGAACCAAGGTTAAGCCATAAAAGGTCTTTCCTATTTAATACTGTTGATCCCACTTTTAAAAGTGGCCAGGGTTCCAAGGTCACTGGCTAAACACTGGAACTGGGGTGGGGGAGGAGGGATGTGAAAGCCCAGGAGTGTCGTGAATTAGTTGTACCAAGACCTCTCAGAATAGCCTATGGGTTTAGGCCTTTGGGCAAGTCTTTTCGTTAGGTTGCTGACTAGACCATTTCAAGATAAGTTGCAGGTAAGAGGAATGTGTGTGAGTTCTTCCTTAAACTCACATGCATTTTTTAATCTAGAGGCTGTTCCACTGAACCTTGCCTAGGCAACAATGGACAATCATAGTGTTTGCCCAAAGTGCCACTTGTCTATTACCTTGCCAGAATCATGTAGATTAGATTACCTTAGTCATAAAATGAAGATCAAAGCCACCTTTCACTGGGGAGAGAAACTGTATGATTCCAAGCCTCATTTGCCCTGGACTCCATGTGAAAATCCAGACATAAAGGTGCTTCAAAACAGCATAAAGCACTGTTAGGTTGCCAGAAAGAATCTCACAGACCCACAGAATTTTAGGGCAAGCAAAGAGCTTTTTAGAAAATTACTTGCTTCTCAAAGTGCATCAGAGGCAGTTTCTCATGCCCACTCAGTAGCAAGTTGTCAACACCTACTTCCAAACTGCTATTATGCAAAGGCCATGCTGTACCCCCATGGGATGGGGATAGGGAGGCAAGTATCACTGGTTGGTGGACATGAAAGGGAAGGTGTCACCCCATTTCCTCATCGATGGTGTAGCTGGGGAAATCCTGAACACTTTCCAGAATCCGCTGAGTTTTCACTTTATGGTCCTAGAAGAAAAACCCTTTTCCAAAGGAGAATGTAGTCATCCCAAAAAGGAAGAACAAAAACTTTTCAAAGGAAGAATGAACTTTTGGCTTTCAAACAAACAAACAAACAGCAAAACAAAACCAAAAAAAAAAAACACACAAAAAATGTAATGCCCACAAGATGGCAGCAGAGGCAAGAATGTTGTAATGCAAATTACAACAAAGATAGTGCCAAGGTAAAAGCTATAAAGAGTACAAAACTATTACTAAAGTCATTAAAAAATGAGGTAATAAAATCATGTCACCTGCTCACCACCCTCTGAAATCAGAAGTAAAAAAATAGTCTACAGTTCTCAGAAAAGTATAAATTATTATACTATTACATAAAGGAAAAAATTATACTGATAGTATAGTGTTAAAATTACATAGAAGCAATTATGGAAAAACTTTAGGCCAACTGTCTATATAGGACATTCACCAAAGCAGTACCAGATTCCTGATGTCTAAAAGTTAAGCATCTTATTTTCACAATGCTTTTCTTTTTCATTTCCCATGAGAATTTGAAGCCAGGAATTCTGGTTCAATGGCTTTTCAATTTATAATACTTGGCTCAGAATAATGAAAGTTCAATTACAAATTTAACTTGACGAGTATTTTTCTAGAACTAAATACAAGGAAATAAAAAACTTACATTAATTAAATGATAAAATTAATTCAAGAGTCTTAGGGAGCCAAGAATTAACTTTGGACTTAATATGGATAGACTTCATATTTTGTTGTATGCTATAAGGGATAACTTAAGTATGACTAATAGAATGATAGCAAACAAGAAAAATACAGAAACTAAAACACAGCAACACCCTCTGTGTCTTTCTTTGTAGACCCTCAATATCTTTCATTAACCTGTATTCCGGGCTTAGATGATAAATGAGTTAAAAATTGATTTAAGATGTTTTGGGTCAAGTCCCTCACACCGTCTTGAGTTTGGAGACAGAAGCCCCTGCTGCCTGCTTCTGAAAGGAATCAACTGTTTGGCCAGGTGATCCTAGATGCTTCTTTACGGTCTCACCACCATTTTTCGACTCTCTTATGCTTTTTGGTGGTGGCTCCCAACACAGTAATTAAAGTCTAGCCTCTGTCCAGATAAAGCTCTGCCTTCATGTTTTAAAAGGAAACTAGACTGCTTAAAGAACTCTTGCAAGCAAAGAACTATCACACACTCCAAGTTTCTTGTTATACCCGAGTTGAAATGTATCACTTACACAGTGTGATGAATCCTTTCTGATTCTGGTAGGTGAGAGGCTGGAGTCTCTGAGGTTTGGGGCTGTGTGGCAGCTGGTGGCTCTGCCTCTTCAGCTTCACACTTCTTTGGGCTCTCCTGTCAGGACAAACATAGCAAAACAAACATAGCAACATACTTACATCGGCTGGGTTTCTTGTCTTAATCTGGAGCTGGTAAAAGGCATAGCAGAATAGACACCGTACCAACTCTACACATAGCTCTATATATCTTTGTTATTTCATTTTATACAGCGGAATGGAATATTGCTTAAAGAATTTCCATGCCACCAATCATTTTATTAGAATTCTTTTTCAAGAGAACCAGGAAAAGGCTTCCTTTTGAGCAGAAAAAAAGGAGTTTTGTGGAAGAACGGACCCAGAGATCCTGGAACTGAGAGTTTGGCCTCAGGAACCGGGGAGCGGGAAATGAGTTCAGTGGAATCTAACAGGTACCCCCAAACTTCCACATTTCTAATGAGCCTTGTCCAGATTGACCTTTCAGTTTTATAGCTAAGACAAAAGGGAAAATCATGCCCAATTCTCTCTCCCCCTCTAGGGAGAGGGCATAATAGCCTACCCGTTCAGGCTGTACCCTCTGAGTCACATGCTTTTCGGCGGGCTCAGGTTGGCTCAGAGGCCTCACTTGAATAGAGGATAATATGGAAGTCCTCTCCTTTGGCTCAAGGACCTGTGGTTGTAGCACTGGTGGAGTTGCAACCTCCTGACCAGAAGAGGGATCTTTGGTTTCAGTGTAGCTGGTGTTGCTGTCCCTGGAGACTCCAGGGCTCAGAGACTGAAGAAATGAAACAGATAAAGCAAATTATTTTATATGGTGTATGTTCAGTAGGTCACTCATTTTCTAACTTCTGCTGACCCAACTGAATATTTTCAACCTTTTTGTCCCTATGTTTATTCCTGTTTGAGTTAGTGACCTCCTTTTAATTTCTTTTCTTTCAATTAAAATTCTTTTCTCTGGAATCAAAGGGGCTCAAAATGAAAAAGGACCCATTTAAGGATCAATGAATTGAAAATTGGATTCTGAAATAAGGGGAAAGTAATCACTGAACTGGGGGCTAAAGGAAGCTTTTCCTATTTCTGCCAGAAAATAGGACAGGTTCTCCTGTGACTGAAAAACACTGGCCTACAGACAGAACATCAACACCCCCTGGGTACTCCCATACTTACTTTTCTGCTGTTGCTTGATGCTGAAGGAGAACGGGAACGTGACCTAGACTCTGATGTTGATCTGGAACCCATCTTGGATCTACCACGAGGGTTGGCATGAGATGCATCTCTCTGCTTAGACCTTGGAGGCGAGTGAGACTGAGAGCCTGAACTATCAGGAGAGCGAGATCTTGATCTAGAACTGGAAGATGAAGAGGAGGAGGAGCGGCTAGAGGATGAATCTAACCGTTTCGATCTGTGGCTTGGGAGAAGGGTATGAGAAGCCCCTCTGCCTTCCTTCTGTTCCAAAGATGGCTGTTTAAGAGACTCCTCAGTGATCCCTTTGGCCTCCTCGATTTTTAGAGAGAGTGGTTGACCAGATTTGTCTAACTCAGTTTCAAGATCCTTCTGGGTTGAGGATTCAGCTGGTGTGCTTTTCTGAACCAGAGGCAGGACACTCTCCTCTGGCACGTTCTCTGCTGGAGAGCCTGCTTTGGGACCTGCAGGACTTGACGAGAGAGACAAGCCTCCCGCCAACTGGACAGGGTGCTGAGACATCAACAGCTCCCTGCCCTCAGGTTCCCTATGAGGAGGAGATAACTGAACGAGAACAGGGGGGGCTGGGCCTTCCATGGGCTCTATTTCTTCTTCACTCTGAAGTTGGGTGTTAGGTGGTGGTGAAGATGCTTCCTTGGTAAGTAAAGGTGGGGGAGTCTCCTCCTCACTGGCAGTTTGCTCTGGTTGTAGCGTAACAGGGGCCTTCTCTAGATCTTCAGTCAATTGAGGAGGGGAAGGGGACTTTGATTTTTCCTCTAAGCCTTTTGAAGGCTTTAATTCTCTTTCTTCTTCAAGGGGAGAAGCTGTTTTCATCTCTTTCTCCTGCTGATGCCTGCTCAAATGACTTTTTCTACTAGCCTCTTCCTGGGACCTTGTAACTCTCCCTCCTCTCTCTAACCCCTCCTGTTCCTGGGATTTTATGGTTTGGGATCTCTCATCCATCAGCTCTTCTGGTTTTGCTCTGGGCATCTCTTCCCCCCCTTTTACTTCCTCAACCTGTTTCAGAACTGGTGCATCCCTCAATTTTAACCCCTCATCATCTTCTTCCTCTTCCTCCTCTTCTTCTTCCTCCTCCTCCTCCTCCTCTTCCTCCTCTGTTTTCAAATTTCGATCTGCTCTGACCCTTAGATTTCTGGAAGGTGTTTCTTGATCCTCTTCTTCCTCAGCAGCCTGGCTGCACTCAGAGAGTTTAGCTGCTCTTGCCTGGAAAATAAAAAAAAGACAGATATACAACGATTCCAAGTATATTAGCTCACTATCAACAGAAGAGAAAAAGTATCTCATGAGACAAACACAGGAAAGAGAAACTCAATGACGTGCTTTCAGCAACATAGAAGTGTGACAGTAGACAAGCATGACTAATGTGGACTCTAATGAGAAGCAAAATAGTGGCCAAAAGGAATACAACAATGAACCTCCTGGTTCATTTTTTAGCTTCAAGTTTGAAAAATAAATATAAATTGAACATCAATATAGTGGGGGGGACTGATCTATTATCATTTAATGTGATTATTTTTGTCATTTTGGCATATTTTATTTCCCCCATTTCTTTTCCATTGTCATAATTACACTATATATACAGGTGTTTTTGTTTGTTTTGTTTCGGCTTAACAGATTCTTATTGTCTCACAGTTTGGGAGGCTATTACAAGTTTGAGATCTCGGTGACAGCCCAAACCCTGAAGGCAGTAGGAAGGATCTGTTCCAGGTCTCTCTCTCCTACCATCTAGAAGTTCCTTGAATACTTCGAATGGTGTTCTCTCTGTGGATTTGTCTGTCTCTGAGTACAAATTTCCTCTTTGCATAAGAATACAGTCATATTGGATAAGGGCCCACCCTGATAACCTCATTTTACCTTGACCCTGTTTACAAATAAAGTCACATTCACTGGAATTAGGACTTCAACATCTTTTGGGGGATGCAATTCAACCCATAACAGCAAAGCAGATGTCTATATGTTCTCAATTTGCAGCTACATCTTCTTCCCTCTTTCTCTGCTCTTCACATTCCTTATTCCTCAACAGCGATCATTAAGATCAATCTTTGAGGATAAGTTCAAAATATATATATTTTTTGAAAAAAGTGAAGTTATTAGTGGAACACCTGAAAAATTTAAATAAGATGACTAAATATATACTTTTATATTCTGCTCACTTAACATTATATCATAAAGCTTTTAGGTTTTAACTGAATAATTACTTAGAAATCTAAGGCCAGAGCAAATCTAAATTAAAAAAAAAAAAAAGATGAAAGGGAGGAGAAAGAAGATGAGCATATAGCAATAGCAATGTAGAGAAACCAACTCTGAAATAGTCTGAGAAGGAAGAGCAGGAGATAGCATTATCAAAGCATTACCAAAGAGGAGATAGATGCTTTAAGAGGTATTTGACGTACCTGCCTGACCCTGGATGACCGTCTTTCTCCTTTCCTTGGTTTCTCTTCATCAGAGTCACCTTTCTCTTCAGAAACAGAGGAACCTTTTCCTATCAAATGAAAGAAAATCAAGTCACATTCATGACATGAACACTCATTCAAGGTTGTTTTCTAAAACATAATCAATCATAGCATATGAACTGGTCAATACATATTTCTATCAATTTCTTTTGACTTCTATGCAGAAGACTATATAAAGCCCTAAGGGTCAAGATCTTAATTCCTGCTATGTATGTCTGAAATATTTTCAGTATCTCAAAACCAATTCACTTATTACAAACAACTCAAATGTAAAATAACTACCAAGGGCTTCAAACCGTCAAATACTAAGTACATTTCTTTCTTTTTTTTAATATATTTATTTTTCATTTCAGAGAGGGAGAGGTAGAGAGATAGAAACATCGATGATGAAAATCACTGATTGGCTGCCTCCTGCACACTGCACATTGGGGATCGAGCCTGCAACCTGGGCATGTGCCTTTGATCAGAACTGAATCCTGAACCCTTCAGTACACAGAATGACGCTCTATCCACTGAGCCAAACCAGCTAGGACCAAAGTGCACTAATTTTTATAAAATGTTTTCTCACTCTGAATTAAAACTTAAGATCCCACTAGGTTCAATGTCTATTTTTTTTAAATTTCCTATTACTACCACTAGTTTTGACTAAAATATTATGATTAATATGCCAGTTTGTAAAATAACAATCTCATGAAGTACTTATAAACATGGTTTTCAGAGCCTTTAAAGTTCTTAGAAATTACTAGAAACAAACAGGACAAGGCTTCAGAAATGAGCCCTTCTCAAATTATGTATTACATATGGAGCTCAAAGTGAGACTTTTTAAAGGAAAAATAAGTTATATTAAAAGAATGCTTGGAAACTACCAATCTAGGTCATCCCAAATAATAACTCCATGTAAAACTGAAAAAATTTTCTCTCACATTTCATGAAGGATGGTAACTGTGGGTAAATAGTATTTAAACTGGTGGCAAATAAAAAGCAGATGGTATGATCTCTAATTCAAGGACAGGATTTATTTTTATATTTCAACAACCTAAAATGAGCTAGAAGACTGTACATATTTTATAAAAGTTTACTCCATGATCACCTGATTAATAAGATCTCTGCATATATACCATTTTTTATCTGGGTTAGTGAATAAAGACTTGCATTATGGTTGTGTGTATAGGATCTATGGTTAAGATACACAGTGACAGGCCCGATTCTTTAGTAAACATGTAAAGAATAATTTAAGAAATCAATAAATAATGTAGTGGCTGTAATAATCAATAATTTCATAATTAAATGATCTGGAATAGGTTAAATTATAAAATTAAAAAGGTATTTTCCCAAAGCACCGCTCCTTTGCAAGTATAAAGGAGAGGAATAGATGTAATGATAGTTTTAGAAAAAGGAAAAAAAAAAGGCAGGTGTGGGACAGATGCATAAGCAGTGCACAGAGGATTTTTAGGGCACCAAAAATATTCTATATGATACTGTAATGATAAATACGTATCACTGATATTTGTCCAAACCCAGAGAATATACATCAGTAGTGAACCTGAAGGTAAACTATGGACTTCGGGTGATTATGATGTGTCAATGCAGGTGCATCCATTTTAAGAAGCTTACCACTCTGGAGAGGGATGCTGATAGGGGGGAGGCTCTGTGTATGTGGGGCAAAGCACATATGGGAACTCTCTGTACCTTCCTCTCAATCTTGCTGTGAACCTAAAACCACTCTAAAAAACAAAAACTATTATCCAGATGCTTATTAAAAAAAAAAAAAAAGTGAATCAGGTTGGAGGGAAGGTTAAATTTTTAACTGTTTATACACAGATAATTTCCTGACCAGGAATCAAACTGCTGGTCTCCTGGTTCACAGGTCTATGCTCAACCACGGAGCCACACCAGCAGGCAAGAGAACAAACATTTTTAAAAGAATAAAATCCTGCCGAGACCGGTTTGGCTCAGTGGATAGAGCGTCGGACTGCAGACTGAGGGGTCCCGGGTTCGATTCCGGCAAGGGCATGTACCTTGGCTGCGGGCACATCCCCAGTAGGGGGCGTGCAGGAGGCAGCTGATCGATGTCTCTCTCTCATCGATGTTTGACTTTCTATCCCTCTCCCTTCTGCTCTGCAAAAAATCAATAAAATATGTTCAAAATAAATAAATAAATAAAATCCTGTCCTGGTCAGTTTGGCTCAGTGGATAGAGTGTCCGTCTGTGGACTGAAGGGTCCCGGATTTGATTCTGGTCAGGGGCACATGTCCAGTTTGCAAACAGGAGGCAGCCAATCAATGATTCTCTCTCATCATTTATGTATCTTTCTTCCCCCTTCCACTCTGAATTTATATACATATATATAAATATATGTATATGTATACATATGTGTGCGCATATGTGTGTGTGTGTGTGTGTGTGTGTGTGTGTGTATATATATATATATATACACACACGCACACACACACACATAAAAATAATCCTAAACTCTGGAAGGAAAACCTACAGATTCTCAGATACTCCTCAAATACAATAAACTGCTAAAATTCATAGACTCAGCCATCCCAAGTACTTTTATCACTGCAAGGTCTATATAAGAAACATTTTTGTTTTATTTTCAATATAAAAACAAGAGTTATAAGCACATATTTAAAGTCATATAAGAGATGTTTTGTAGTTAATAACAGGCTTTCAGTAAATACAAATATGCTCTGATTAAATAAACATAATTTTTTGGGGGGGCGGGGGGGAAGGACGTGTACAAAGTTGGCCAGAAATAAATGTAGATATATACAAGTAAATAGCTTCTTTCTCCATCTATTGTAAGCTGCATACTATTCTATTAGATCATATTATTTTGATACTGTTAAATGGCAACAACAGGATTCTAGATGATTACTCCTTGGGAAGTACTTGAATAGTAAGTCATCAAAAAGATGAGGGTGGCCGGGCCAACCTAGCTCAGTGGTTGAGTGTTGATCTATGAACCAGGAAGTCATTGTTCAATTCCCAGTCAGAATCGAACATGCCTGGGTTTCAGGCCCGATCCCCAGTGTGGGCATGCAGGAGGCTGCTGATCAGCAATTCTCTCTCATCACTGATGTCTCTCTCTTCCTCTCCGAAATCAATATAAATATAGAAGAAAAAAAGAGAGGAGGATAAAATGGGCAGGGCTGTTTAGAAAGTTTGGTCATCAGTGAGTTGTAAAAAAATGTGACAACATGCAACAAGAGCTTAGTAAGCAATACAAAATATAAAGAAGAGATGAGGAATCTCTTTGTAGCTCTCTGTACAAAGCTAATACGAAGACAAGCTTCTGGGAAAGCTGCCATCTTCTATTATAAGTACACTGCCACATAGTGTCCTAAACCAGATGTGAATAACGTGTAGAAACTCGGCATCTTTAGTAAAAGGTGGGGCTAATAGTGGTAACAGGTTAATAAATGTATTTCAGGAACTGAAAAGCAAGTCAGGATAAATTATAAGATTGCCAATATTCCAAAGCCAGAAGCTTTCAGGAGAAAGGAAAAGATGGCTGCTAGCTGCTAGTCAATGTAGAATGTATTAAGGTTTCTCTTCATCCTATAAAACAAAGCCCTAGGCAGGATTTGCAAGACTCACTGTAAGGTAGCTAAAGATCACAGCAAAGGGTGTCTGTCCTTCAGTTGGAATAAAATGCAGGAATTAAGAGAATGGAAACCAGGCAATGATTCCACATCTGAGTGATTATAGTTGTTTTAAGTAACATTATCTATCATTTCCCTAGAACTGCAGCAACCAGATTTAATATGAGAAAAAAGAGTAAGTATTACATGTTTTGTAAGCCTGGCTACCACCCCCTGGGGCTATCCCTTTGTTAAAGAACCTGTAGTCTAAATATTCATTTTTAAATATTTTCTAATTTTTCCCTACTTTTCCTACATCAGCTCTTTTTGAATAAATTAATAAGGATTTTTGAATACCCAGTCTTAAACTTTAAGGAAATGGAGCAGACAAATTCTGACTATTGGAGGGTGGACACTGACTCCCCACACCTTAGAAAATCTGATAAAAGTGATGGAGAGTTAAGAAGTCAAGAAGGATGCCCAGCCCTGACCAGTTTGGTTCAGTGGATAGAGCATCAACCTGTGGACTCAAGGGCCCCAGGTTCAATTCTGGTCAAGGGCATGTACCTTGGTTCTGGGCACATACCCAGTGGGAAGTGTGCAGGAGGCAGCTAATCGATATTCTCTCTCATCAATGTTTCTAACTCTCTAGCCCTCTCCCTTTCCTCTCTGCAAAAAAAAAAAGAAAAAAGAAAAAAGAAAAAAAGACACCCAGCTGGCATGCCTCAGTGGTTGAGCATCAGCCTATGAACTAGGAGATCACAGTTTGATCCCCCATCAGGGCACAGGTCTGGTTGTGGGCTCCATCTCCAGTGTGGGATGTGCAGGAGGCAGCCAATCAATGATTCTTATCATTGATGTTTCTATCTCTGTTTCCCCCTCCCTTCCTCTCTAAAATCAATTATATATATATATAAATTGTCGAGGAGAGCCAGGGAGGATTTTATAAACAAACTAGAGCAGCGGTCTCCAACCACTGAACTAGAGGCCTAGTGCACGAACTCGTGCACTGGTGGGGTCCCTCGGCCTGTGAGGTGTAGGCTAAAACTGGCAATCCAACACCACCTGCTGCTCCTGCTCATCCAGGCCCCGCTGGGCCTGTGGCGGGCTCGCACTGTCAGTTCAGATCAGGAGAGGCTCGCGCTGCTGCCGTGGCACTCGCCAACTGTGAGCCCTGTGTCTGGCACCCATCAGTCAGTTGAGCAGCGCTCCTGCTATGGGAGTGCACTGATCATCAGGGGTCAGCTCCTGTGTTGGTGTATGCCCTCTGGTGGTCAGTGCACATCATAGTGACTGACTGCTTAGGCTTTTATATAATACTAGAGGCCCAGTGCATGAGATTCATACATGGCTAGGATCCCTAGGCCTGGCTGGTGATCAGGACCGATCTGGCCCTTTTGACTGCTGGCTGTGGCCTCCCTTCTTTGGCTTTGTTCTCTGGCTTTGGCTGTCAGCTGGGACCTTCCTTTGTTCCACGCTGACCCCTGGGGGTCAGTGCACGTCATAGTGAGCAAGCGATCGAAATCCCGGTCTCCAGGTCAAACTCCCAAGGGGACAGGTTGCTTTATTAGCCTCTCGTGTGTGTGCGTGTGTATGTATGTATGTGTGTGTGTGTGTATATATCTATATATCTATATCTATATATAAACATATACATATATTTATATATATAACATATATATGTGTGTTTAGAGGCCCAGTGGACAAAATTCACGCACTGGGGAGTGTCCCTCAGCCCAGCCTGCACCCTCTCTAATCTGGGACTCCTCAGGGGATATCCAACTTCAGGTTGGACATCCCCACCCCCCTTTTTTAAAAAATATATTTTATTGATTTTTTAGAGAGAGGAAAGAAGAGGGATTGAATTAGAAACATCAATCAGCTGCCTCCTGCACTCCCCCCATCGGGGATGTGCCCGCACCCAAGATATATGCCCTTGACCGGAATCGAACCCGGGACCCTTCACTCCGCAGGCCGATGCTCTATCCACTGAGCCAAATCGGTTTCAGCTGGGTTGGACATCTTTCACAATCTGGCTCCTAACCACTCACCTGCCTGCCTGATTGCCCCCTTGCTGGACTGATTAACACTTAACTGCTCCTCTGCTGGCCTGATTGCCCAACTACCCTCCTCTGCTGGCCTGATCACCCCAAAGCTTTTATTAGTATAGACTATAGACCCGTTGCAGGAAGATTCCTGCAAGAATAGAGCTTCCTGCAGCCTGAGCAAAGCTCCCTCCCTTCTCCGCTGCCTTGCTTCCTTCTCCACTATTTCGTTCTCTCCCGTCTCCACTGCCTCACTCCTATCTCTGCTACCTCGCTCCCTTCTCTGCTGCCTCACTTTCGTCTCCTCTGCCTTGCTCCCTCTCTTCTCCCCTGCCCCGCTTGCTCCCTTCTCCAGTGCTTGGCTTCCTTCTACACCGGCTTCTGTGTGTGGATATGGAAATCAACTGCCATCTTGGTTGGGTTAATTTGCATACTCACTCTGATTGGCTTGTGGGTATAGCAAAGGTAGTCAATTTGCATATTACTTTTATTAGATAGGATAGACTAGAAGCCCAGTGCACGAAATTGTATGGTCCCGCCCACTCGCGCAGCCTGGCTGTGCCTGCAGCCCACCCACCTGCACAGCCCTGCCTAGCTATGTGTGCCTCGCCACACTCACAACCCCGCCCAACTGTGCTGGTCTTTGGTCGTTACGGCATTAGGGCTATTGGGTTTTTATAATATAGATTCTTCCTTCCCATTTGGAATTTTGTCTATAGCACATAAACAGGAGGCTGCCAGAATATAAGTAAAGGATCCTGATGAAATATAATATGGAAAAGCTATTCTTTTAGTCATTCATAAATTGATCAACAGAACGGTAAGAGGACTTTAAAACCGGAAGTCACATTCCCTGAGATTCTCAGGGTAGGGCCCAGGAACCCAGTCTAAAAAGTAAGCCAGCCCTGGCTAGTGTGGCTCAGTTAGCTGAGTGTCACTGTGAGCACCAAAGGTGGCACGTTCAGTCAGGGCGCATGTGGGAAGCAACCGATCGATGTTTCCCTCTCTAAAACCAATGAAAACAAAGCCTGGATCCAGGAACCAAGAGGTGATGGGTTTGCTCCCGGTCAGGACACATCCCTAGTAGGGGGTACATATGGGAAGCAACTGATCGATGATGTTCCTCTCTCATTGGTGTTTCTATCTCTCCATCCCTCTCCCTTACTCTATTATAATTACTACTTTCATCTCTTTTGTTTTTCACCTCTCTCTTGCCATTTTTTTTTTTACCCGTCTCCCCTCTTGTGGGTATAGCAAAGGCAGTCAATTTGCATATGCAAATCATAATATGCAAATTGACTACCTCCATTAATGACAGCTACACACAAGGTCCCGCTGACGACATTAAGTACTGAAGAGACTACCCTCACTCTACATCTTTGTGTTTGAAACCTTATTTCTATGTCAGGATACATTCATTTCAAATTCCAGTTGTTTGTTTTTGTTAATTCTCACCCGAGGATATTTTTTTCATTGGTTAAAAAACCATTTTTAAATTGATTTTAGAGAGGAAGAGAGAGGGAGAGATATAAATAAATATCAATGATGAGAGAGAATCACTGACTGGCTGCCTCCTGCATACCCCACAGTGGGGACTAAGCCTGCAATCCAGGTATGTGCCCTGACCAGGAATTGAACTATGACCTCCTGGTTCATAGGTTGACACTCACCAATGAGCCATGCCAGCTGGAAAGGAGTGGGAGAGACAGAAACATTGATGTGAAACATAAACATCAGACACATCGATTGGCTGCCTCCCATTTGTACCCCGAGGGAAGCCAGAAACGGAGTTTGCAACCGAGGTATGTGCCCCTGACCAGAATAGAATCCGAGACCCTTCAGTTCACAGGCTGACGCTCTAACCACTTAGCAAAACCAGCTAGAGCTCAAATTATATTCTAATTGAGACAGCTTTTTTTCTTTTTTCAAATATATTTTACTGATTTTTTACGGAGAAGAAGGGAGAGAGACAGAGAGCTAGAAACATCGATGAGAGAGAAACATCCATCAGCTGCCTCCTGTACACTGGCCACTGGAGATGTGCTCGCAACCAAGGCATATGCCCTTGCCTGGAATCAAACTCGGAACCCTTCAGTCCGCAGGCCAATGCTCTGTCCACGGAGCCAAACCGGCTTCGGCATGAGACAAGTTTTTTGCTTAAAATGAGTTCCTTATCAAATCGTGACCCTATCAAGAATTTTCATTGGTTCCCCCATTACCTTTATTTTTAAATATATTTTATTGACCTTTTACAGAGAGGAAGGGAGAGGGAAAGCCAGAAACATCGAGAGAAACATCCATCTGCTGCCTCCTGCACACCCCCTACTGGGCACGTGCCCGCAATCAAGGTACCTGCCCTTGACTGGAACCGAACCAGGGACCCTTCAGTCTGCAGGCTGATGCTCTATCCAATGAGCCAAACCGGTTTTGGCCCATTACCATTAGAATAAAAAAGCTCATACACGTTGGCTTGATATTTCAAAGTCTTTTGCAATATTATCCCAATCTACCTTTTAAAAATTGTTTCTGTATTTTTGAATATGAATGAATACTTTACATTGGCTAGATTCCTTTGATACCTCTTTTAAAGATATCACAATCATTCCTATCTCTATACCTTTGTTTCCTCCTAAAAATACCCTCATCCGTGCCAATTCAAATCTTACCCACTTTTAAGGCTTAGCTTAAATCCTACACCTTCATGATGCTCTAATCACACTAGTCCTCAGAATGCTTACTCTTGAATTCATATGGTATGTGTATGTACTACTTATATGTCACTTAAACACGTGACATATCCTATCTAATAAAAGAGTGATATGCAAATTGACCATACATTCACTAGGCCAAATAAACCATGCCCACCAGCCAATCAGAAGCTGCATGCAAATTAACACTCAACCAAGACAGCTGCTGCCCATGGCAGGGCGATTGCTGGGTTCCCTTGGGGCAGGCTTGGGCTGGGGCTGGGGCTGGGGAGGGGCCAGCTAGCAATCAGCAGGGTGACCACTGGCTGGGGTCCCAGAGATTAGCCGGATCGCAGGGCGATTGCTGGCTGGGGTCCCCTGGCCAAGGATGAAAGCCTCGGCCAGAGGCCTTCAGCCTTGGGCAGGCCAGGGGTGAGCTGTCAGTAGGGCATCCCTGAGGGCTCCCAGTATGTGAGAGGGGGCAGGTTGGGCTGAGAGATCTCTCACGCCCAGTGCACAAATTTCGTGCATCGGGCCCCTAGTCATATCATATTGTTAATTTTATGTGCAATTATCTTCTCTCCCTAAATAGATTTTACAAATGTGCTAACTTCCCAAATACATATGGAGATATGTATGTAGCAGAAATTCAATACATATTTTGTTTAAGAAACACTGACAACTAATTTATAGTTTTATTCTTCCTCTTGTCTTTACAATCAAGGAAAAAGGAGTGCTAAGAGCAAAATGGAGGGTCTGTTACTTTTATATATGAGAAAAGAAGCTTCTTAAAAAATGTATTTTTCTCCAATCATTCAGGAAGAAATTCTGTATTAATCAGAAGAGCCAGCAATTTTCAAACATTCCAAAAAAGTTAAATATATGAAATTATCACCTTCCCCAAGACCATTGATATGATTAATAATAATTCAAAACAATAACACTGATTCAAAATACTTGTTAATTTACACATTGCTTTCATATAGCTATCTACTGTACACACATCTTATATACATATTCTCCTAAAAAGATATTGTCTTAGCCCAACCAGTATGGTTCAGAGGTTGAGTGTCGACCTATGAATCAGGTCATGGTTTGATTCCTGGTCAGGACACATGCCCAAGTTGTGGGCTTGCTCACCAGTAGGAGGTGTGCAGGAGGCAGTGATCTATGATTCCTTCTCATTATTATTATTTTTTTTTTTTAGAATTCTTTTTTTAAAATATATTTTATTGATTTTTTACAGAGCGGAAGGGAGAGGGATAGAAAGTCAGAAACATCGATGAGAGAGAAACATCGATCAGCTGCCTCTTGCACACCTCCCACTGGGGATGTGCCCGCAGCCAAGGTACATGCCCTTGACTGGAATCGAACTCGGGACCCTTCAGTCCGCAGGCCAATGCTCTATCCACTGAGCCAAACCGGTCTTGGCTCCTTCTCATTATTGATGTTTCTATCTCTCTCCCTCTCCCTTCCTCTCTGAAATCAGTAAGAAATACATTTAAATAAATAAAAACAAAATAAAAGAATACTGTTTTAGATAGGTAGTTCCTAGCAAACAAAGGTTCAATTTACAGACTTTTGCTTGAGATGTATGCAAAACTAAGTGCTTAATAATGAGAAAAATTTAATCTTGCCTGAACCTAGTCCACACACTGGGTTAGAGCTCACATAATACTGACTTTCATAGCACAAAGCACAATTGTCATTAATTATGTAGTAATTTGGTTATGTCCATCTTCTCTCTAGATTATAGGTTTCATTAGGGCAGAAACTTATCTTCCTCTACTGTATTTCTGGTGCCTCACACATGCCTAGAATAACAGGTGCTCAATAACAATTATGAATTAATAAACTGCAGCAGATGCCCTTTGAGGGATGACTGGATATGCAACTCAAAATATATATAATTGATGAAGAGGTAAAAGAAAGTCATGACTGTTGCTAAATTCAGAGATAGAAGAGGTTAAAGAGGTACAGGTGAGAAGAAAAATCATACCACCTTACAAAACATTCTTAGAGGTTAACACAACAGAGGTGAAAGCAGACTTCAAAAAGGACATAACTTCCATGAAAAACATGTCAAATATCAAGTCACAGAGTTTCCCTGGGACTTTAATGGAGGCTTAGTATGAAAGGAGGTGTAACTACCTCCCCCCACCAACTACGCAGGGTTGACAAAATTGCGCAGTGGGGAGGGAGATACGTACTGGGCGAATGTCTGCTGAGCTCCAGCTCTGGTCTCTCCAGGCTGCTCTGAGAGTCAGGAGGCAGCAGGGAAGCCACTCCCTCAGGATGGGTCATCTCGTCCTCCGACTCAGCTGAAGCTTCTGCAAAGTACAGATTGGGTCGGGGCAGGGAGGGAGTGAAGGGCTCAGCATGTGGGAATATACAGAGGAGTGAAGGAGGTCAGGCAAAGTCATGGATACAGAGAATATACTAAAAAGAGTGCTGTACATAGAGGAAAACTCCCTAGGATTAAGTTCTACCTCATCTAAAAGGGTGGCTTAATTTACTTATTACTCTTCCTGTTGGCAGGAATCCTTTTCTAATAAGATAGTCAATTGTCTTCTTCCCTGACAAAAGGTAAATAGTAACTCACCTGGCATAAACTATCAAAGCAAATAAAATAGTCTTAGGCTGGCTTATTCCCAAAATTGCCTAAACAGACCCATCTACTCAGTTACAGGAACAAGAATGAAGAACACCTGTAAGAAGTGACATTCTGGGCTTACCTTCAAGTTCTGCAGCTTCTCGAGCTTCCCGCTCCAGACGCTGCCTCAGTAGCTCCTGCTGCTTTTCCAGATACTGCTTTATGAAACTGTTCTGGCTCATTTCCTCGCCAATCTGTGTTGAAAAGAAAAAAAGGTCTAGGAAAGCATACTAGGAAAATGCAAGGAAGAAAATTCCATGGAGCAAAAGTCTAGCCCTTATATCTGGACTCAAGAAAGATGATTAAAATGTTGGATGGCCTCTTTTTAATTGACTTTTATGTTGAAGATCAAAATAAATGGTCCTATGGTTCACAAAAAATGGCAAAAAAGAGGAACTGCACATAATTTCTTATTTTAAATATTAAGTTCCCATCCAAAAGTGATGCACAACTTAAAAGAAATACAAATTCCTGTAAAAATGTCTTTTAATCTAAAATTTTAGATAACAGAAAATATTATCTAAAAATAATCTAATTTTTTTAGTAGTATCAAGAAATAAAAGGGGAAAATACTAGGTCATACTATTTCATCTTTTATTGTTAACAAAAGACCAATCTCTACCATCCAGGAAACAGTTTAACATCTCTAAAATTCAAGTACAGGACTTAAAAAATATGAAAGCAAGAGACTAAACAAAGGGATATCCACTCAGCTTTGGACAGAGTTCTAAGTCCATTTTCTTTGGATGATAAGAAATGCTTCGTAACAGTATTTAAAATGCAGTTGCTTAATCCTTCCCATCTTTTTTTTTTTGCAAGACAGACCCCCACATCAGTCTTCTGCCCTTCAGCTTTCCCTCCACAAGTCCCCCACCCGAGAGAGCCTTCTTGCGTGGCAACTGCTATTAGAACTCCAGAAAAAGAAAAAGAAAAATCTAAATATTTTCTATGTTACTAGTCATCTTTCCTAAGCATAGTAAATGTTTGCTTTCACCTAAAGTATAGGTGAGTTTCTTGGTACTCAATGGACATTGATGAAGTGTAGTTTGCACATATTAGAGAATATATATATTAATTGCAAAAATTATAACAACAGCAAAGCTTCAAAGACTAAAATGCCAAAGGAATCTATATATGTAAAAGCCTAAGTGGCCAAACGACTGGTCAACCACTTGCTATGAGGCACATTGACCACCAGGGGGCAGATGCTCAACTCAGGAGCTGTCCCCTGGTGGTCAGTGTGCTCCCACAGCCAATCTCCCGCTGCCAACCAACCTCCCACAGCCTCTCCCCCTGGCCAACCTTCTGCAGCCCCAATCAGCCTCAATCATTGGACAGGCTGAGGGATCCCACCTGTGTACAAATTTGTGCACCAGGCCTCTAGTATAATAAACTGATTAATTTATGCAGTGTCTTATGCTTAACTAAACCTCTGTAAACGGTCTATATTATAATACAGCTTAATGAGGCGATAACAAGGGAGTAAGAATTTTTCCACAGTATTTTGGGACTTCATCTAGTACTGGAGCTGCACACCACTGCAATAACAAAGATCTGGATTTTTCCTTTAAGTGCACGACACACTACAATGATAAGATTTTAAAATGGAAAAGAATCTTAAGAGATCATATAGTCTAAGATAGAGCTAAAATGTTAGCTTTTAAGGTTTTCTTTTAAAACTGTGGAATGATTTCTTCTAAAAAAATCTTATGCAAAAACTCAAATACAAACCAGACAAAAATAGATCTAATTTAGTTTAAGATGGGAATGTGAATCTCTGCTTAGTTGGGACTAAGGTATCTTCCCTAGGAAGCCCCCAAAAAGCAACTTCACAAACCCCCAGCAGAGTAGTTATAGTACTACTAGGGGCCCGGTGCATGAAATTCATGCACTGGGGTGGGTGATCCCTCAGCCCAACGTGCCCCCTCTCACATACTGGGAGTCCTCAGGGGATGTCCTACTGACCACTCGCCTCCAGCCTGCCCAAGGATGAAAACCTCTGGCCAAGGCTTTCATCCTTGGGCAGGGGACCTCAGCCAGGGAACCCCAGCCAGCAATCGCCCTGCAATCCGGCTGATCGATGGCTGGCTCTGCCCCACCCCTGGCCTGCCTGCCCAAGGCCAGAAAAAGCCTCTTGGTGAGGCTTTTTCTGGCCTTGGGCACCCAGCGATCACCCTGCCATGGGCAGCAGCCATCTTGGTTGATGTTAATTTGCCTATCGCTCCTGATTGGCTTGTGGGTGTGGCTTATTGGGTGTAGCAAAGGTGCAGTCAATTTGCATATTACTCTTTTATTAGATAGGATGGATCTAGTTCAACCTCTTTATCTTATACACAGGGAAGTTGAGGAAACCAAGGCTTCCAAAGGTTAAGTATGCCCTACATAACAGAAGAATTAATAATGTTTTGGAGTAACTTCATGGTTAATATGAAGACTTTTAATGGTGATTTCCAAGAAATCAAATTCTTAGAAAATCCATGCCAACACAGTATTTCCTTAGCCAAGCATTTTCCTTACAGTTTATATCTACACTCAAAGACCACTATCTTCCCCAAATCCATGGCAAATACATGACTTCAGATCCCAGTACAACACTTAATCAGCTGGAGCCACATTTTTTCTGCACATATTTTTTCTGCACATTTTTTCTACATTTCCAGTATCAGAAGTCAACTGACATCTCCTCTGATTCTGTTCTTGAATTCTTTGTTAGAATTCAATTGTCCTGGTATGAGAACATTTCTGACCAAGGCAACTTAGGAAATATTGGTAAGGAATAAAGCATCAAATATACATTGTGTCCTTCCATGTACCTGTGCATCTAGAGTCTACCCCATCTAATGACATTCTTTCTTACCTGGGAATTTGGCTGAAATGCAGCATGGGGTGTTGAGTGTTTCTGTAAATTTTCTAGCATTAGAGCCTAGTATAGAAAAGGGCAAAAAGTCAGAAAACAGGAAAAAAAAAAAAAAAAGCCCACCCATCCCTCCCTCAATCTATTCATTAAGTGCAGTGACTAACCATACACATTTAAACTGTATTCCTTTTTCAGGAACCTAAAAAGCCCTTCACTAATACTGTTCTCATTATTCTTCAGAAGACCCTTAAAGGTAGCCATGGTTACTGCTCCCAAACGTACAGAGGTAAAATGTAGGCACACAAGAGACAATCAGGGACTTGGCTATGTAACAAAATCAGTGACAGAACCAGCACTATAATCCCTATTACCTTCTGCACTTCTGACTAGTGCTCCTAAGTCTGACCCTGCAGGTAAAATTACTTCAAATACTCAAATCAGCTTCAAATACATGAAACCAACATGGGGCTGCTGGCTGTGGGCTGATTGAATTACTAGGTCAAACAGTTACCCAGGAGTAGATTCTTTCCAAAAGAGTCACACGTAGATTTAGCAAATTTGAAAATTTTCAAAAAGGAGGCTACAGAACAGAATGAGCTCAGACTCTGTAAACTATGCTCTAACCACACACACACACACACACACACACACACACACACACACACCCGGAGCGCGCGCGCCCGCACAAGAAATGTCAGCTTATGTATAAGCAACGGTCTGCCAACTTAACCCTTGAGCTAACCCAGCCCTAATACCACCCACCGCGTATCCTGATTAGCCCTCATTAAAACCAAGGCATCCTCACCTTTCCTCCATTCACACAAACCTAGACACACCAATCCACCCGTCCACCTCATGATTATCCCACCCTGACTTACTCAAACCGATTCAAAATCCCCAACAGATACCAACCCGCCTCACCTCTCACCAACATTCACCAAACTCCAATCTACTCAGATTGCTTTTGAATGCCCTGTAAATTATACACCCCTCTAACCATGTCTCTTCACATTAAGGATTCTCTTCTCCTCACCTCCTAATATAATCAGACGCTTTTCCTCTCCTCCAGTCCCATTATTCGGGATACTGACACCAAGCCCATCAAGCCCTCCGCCACTAGACCCCTAACTCCGACCCAGCCCAACCCGCCCCCCCTTAAACCAGCAACGCTGGTGGTTGTAGTGGGATTTAACTCCTTCTGCAGCGCATGCGCCGAAACCACAGACACAAACAAGGAGCGGGTGGGGGAAGGAGGAAGGAGCTTAAGACACTCCGGGAGAGTAGCGCGCACCCTCCCATTTTGGGCTCGCGCCGCTGCCGTTAAGGCGGGAACCGGCGCTATCTCAGTTCCAATGCGAGCCTCGCCAACCACCGTGCGCGCGGCTCCGGAGGTTCGCGCTGGCGGCCTGAGCGAGCTCGCGCCGAGCCCGGACACTGCGCCTGCGCCGCAGCAGAGACTCGTCTCTACCGGGTCCGCTCCCCTCCGACACCCCGGCAAGGCCGTCTCCTCACCCCTTTGAGCCGCTTGACCAGGGCACTCTTCTGCCCACTCTTGGCTAGGCCTCGTTGTTCCAGTGCGGCCTTCAGGTCGGTCACCCGTAGCGCCTGAAGAGGCTTCCCGTCCAGAGTCACCTCCTCCAGCTCCGCCATCTTGCGTGAGGTACTCGGGTCCGTCCCGACGGCTTCGGGCATCTTCGGTAATTTCCGCCAACGCCCTTCGAACGTACCGATCTGAGCCCGCCCACTGCTGTAGTCAACCCCTCGATTACCACTCAGAACTCTCCGGGTTACTCCGGAACTGCTCGGGTGTTTCCGTCTCCACATCGGCACCAATCGGTTCTCTCCATCTTAGATGCTCCCCCCTCCCTCGCCCTGCTTTTAGAATTCGGTTATCTCCGTTTCACCGAGGCTTTGAAGCGAATCTGTTCGGAAGCCCTCGACTTTGGCATAACCATGATCGGAGTTATTCGGCTCTCTTCGGACCTAAAGCTGAGGCGCTGAGGTGCTTGGGTGTTTGGAGCCGGTCCGGGGCCGGAAGTGCGTGGGCTGTCTGGCTGGCCTTGCTTAGGGTTTTCAGGAAACATGGAAGCGGTGGCGATAGTTGGAATCTAAGTACTCTGATGGCCTCTCGGTGCGCTGTGAGAGGAAAGGGGAGGTAAGCGGGGTAGAAGCCCCTCCCTGGGCTGGGTAAGACTCGGTGTTTGCGGGTCACGCTCGTAGGGCAAGTCTCCCACTCTTCTACGGAAACAGTTGCCGCCTCCCATCCTATTAAACCCCCACCACTCCCTTCTAAGGCTACGTTGTTCTTTCATATTTCGAAATGCTAGGCTTGGTGGCCTCCAAAGTGGCCAAGTGGCAGCACCGTGTCTTCGGATTCAGATTGAACTAATTCATGACCACTGAACTTGAGTTTGCCATGGAAGCCATGTCTCAAGACTTGGGAAAAGTTCTCTCTTTCCCCCGAAAAGGAAATTCAAGTTCCTTTCTGAGGAATTGCTTCCTGTTAAGGCCACTGAAAAAAGCCTCTCCCAGGACTGTTTTGGCACTGAATTGATGTTATTGCTTGGGGGGGGGGGGGGGTCCTTTCTTTCTTTCTGAAAATAATCCAATTTGCAGTAGAAGAAACACAAACAGTCAAATAGCTCATATATAATAGTAGTTTAAGGTTTTATTGTTGGAGATTCAGTTATGGGCCTTGAAAACTATTCAAGTTGGCTGATCTTCCAGTTGCATTAGTGATGCAAATCAGTGTCAGGGCATCAGCAGGTATTAACTTTTTAAAGTTTGATTTTAGAGAAAGGGAGAGAAAGAGAAACATCAATTGGCTGCTTCCCAAACGTGTTGTGACCAGGAATTGAACCTGCAACCTGGATGTGTGCCGTGACCAGGAATCAGATCTGCCATTGGAGGACACCACAACCAACTGAGCCACTGCCCCAGGGCTCAAGAGGTAGTATATTAAACATTAAGGAAAATTTTTCAAAGACATGAATTGTCATCTACAGCAGTGTGGTAACACTGTTAGATCCCTAAGCCATCAAACCAAGTAGACTTTTTTCAGTCTTACATAAACAGGTTATTTTCTTGTTTTTCTTACTCTGTTATCCTATTTTGGGCCAGGCGCCCATCACTTATTATGTTCTTTAATTTTTTCCTGGTGCTTTCAGGAAGTATAAGGAAGTAATGGATGTTATGAGATTCTTGGCATATTTTAGAAATAATATGCACATATGCACCTGTGCCCCTGTGCATGGATTTGTGCACATTGAAAGAAAATTAAGTAGAAGGTGCCTGGTGGGGGAGGATGGGCTGGACACACCCTGGAGCCAACCTCCCTCAGTCCCTCCCTAGTTGACTGTACCTGGGCAGCACCTCGGCTTGAAGGGCATCTGTGGAGTGAGTGGGGTCCTGCCGACAGGTGGAATCCCTTGGCCCAAGGGGTCCCAGATTGCGAGAGGACAGTTCTTGCGTGACACACTCGGAATCGGGCTCCCTCTCTGGTTCTGGGGTGCATAACCTGAGAACCGCCACTGCCAAGTGACCACAGCTTGGCAGCTCCAGAGTTGAGCGTCTGCCCCCGGTGGTCAGTGCACATCATACCTACTGGCCAATCGGATGGTCGCTTAGCCTTTTATATATATAGATAAATATTACATAATGGTTTTATTTCCCCTTCACTGTTGATATTGCTGAAATGATTAGTATCTGGGTCCTCCCTGACCAGCTACATGTACTTGATTTAAAAATGGGTTCCTTTTTTTTCACTTAGAGAAGATGTGATAGACCAACATTAATAATTGTGTTTTGTTGTTGTTTTTTTCTTTACTCAACCTGAAACATAGGAATAGGCAGGAGAAAATGAGCAAGAAATGTATTGGAGAAGCTGGAATTATTGAGGGTTAAGAACAGCAGGGAAAGAGAAAGAGAAGAAAAAACAAAAGAGAGGTGGAAGGCTTCAAGCAAAACAGAAGATTGGCACAAAAGGTAACCATAGCCACAATTCCCAGAGCAAAGACGTATGTAACAAGAGTATTTGGCCTTGCAAATTGGAAATTGATATTAAAGAAGCACAAATATCTTTTTCCCTGAAAAATTCTGTGGTGCCAAAGTAACAAGAGGATGAAATCATCATTCAAGAAGACTTTACAGATGAAATAATTGATGTCATTTAGGGAAAATGGCCAGATGTTGATCATGATAGCATCAAACATCTTGGAGAAGTGAAGAGATTTTTAATTATTAAAACTGAGAGTTGATATGCCCAAAGAGAAAGAGGTTTTTTGTGAAAATGTATATTTATCCTATAGTAAAGCTATAAACTACCCTCACTCTTGGCATTGTCACATTTCTGTACAAGGCTGCTTTTTTTTCTTTTTCCTTTTTCATTGCTATAGTCTAATAAACAGGAGAGACTCATGCTTATACATGAAATATAATTTAGTCCAAAAATTTTGGTCACTTGCCCAGCCAGTGTGCTCAGTGGTTGAGCATTGACCTTTGATTCCTGGTCAGGACATATGCCCAGGTTGTGAGTTCATCTCCCTTCCTCTCTGAAATCAATAAAAATATATTTTAAAAAAATTTTTTGGTCACTTGAAAAAGTGTTGGTTATTTTTAGATTATAAGAATGATGGAGGGAAACAGTGGTTAGGGAGAGTAATAGGTTTGAAAAAGAGAGGAAGGTTGGCAAATATAAAAATGAAGTTATTCTTGAATGATTTCTCTAAAGTAGTTGGATAACAACTGAAATAAAGGACCGTTTTCCTGTAAATTGAATTGGTAATTTTCTTTTTTTTAAATATATTTTTACTGATTTCAGAGAGGAAAAGAAAGGGAGAGAGAGAAGAAACATCAATGGTGAGAGAGAATCACTGATTGGCTGCTTCCTGCATGCCCCATACTGGGGTTTGAGCCCAAAACCTGGGCCAGGCAAAGTAATTTCCTTTTTAGATGTTGATCGAATATGATAAGGTTCCTTGTTGTTGGGAAGTTATATTTTGGTTGATCTCTCTAAAGAGTATATAACTGCTTTTATGTTTCAGGATGCCACTGGACTCATCTTCATCTTCGGTGGAGCTGTCCTTCCCTTCCCTCTTACCCTCAGTGCCAGACAATTCTATTAACTCTTCCCTTACCCCAATGTCTTACATCACTTCCCAGGAAATGAAGTGTATTCTTCACTGGTTTGCTAGTTGGTCAGGACCCCAGCGTGAACATTTCCTACAAGACCTGGTAACTAAAGCAGTGCCAGGAAAATTACAGCCATTGCTAGAAAGTCTGGAACAGCTTAGTGTGTCTGGAGCCAACCGACCACCTTGTATCTTTGAGTGCCAGCTACGTCTTTGGGATCAATGGTTTCGAGGTTGGGCTGAGGAGGAGCGCAATGAATTTATCAGGCAGCTGGAGGTCAGTGAGCCAGACTTCGTGGCAAAGTTTTACCAAGCAGTGGCTGCTACAGCTGGTAAAGACTGATAGGCATTAAAGTCAGAGAAAAGAGCCATAGTTGATGGAGCCAAAACTACAACTCTACAATGAGAACTTCAGATGTGCCACTTAAAGGTCTGGGGATGGTATTCTGATTCACTACCAGGCCTGGATATTGCAATGTTTATAGCACATCTACTGGACTACTAGTGTAAATGTTTTCCAGCTAAGTAAATCCAGATTAGCAGTCTGCCTCTAGCTTACTTCTTTCCAGGAGATGTCAAACCCTTAAGAATTTACTGGCTTTTACAACCATAACCAAATGGCACCTACACATAATTCAAGCCTACTGCTAGCCCGTGGGGATATAAGGTAGAACTTTCCTACTCCAGAAGCAGGAGAGATGGGCAATAAAAGGTCACGTTTTTATATTTAGCTGGATTCAGATGTCTGGTTTCACCTCCCTCAGCAGATTCAGGCACAATTATGTGACATCCTAACGACTAGCTTTCCTGTGATGATTTAGAAAAAATTACGGAAAAATCAGAAGAGGGAGATAATTAGTTATTCCTTCCTCCACACTGATGTGTGTTTGAATCCCAATAGTAATGACTTTTTCCAAAAGGATATGTAATGTCCTTGGACCTGTTAGATATTCTGTAAGTTTGCTTTATAACAATATGAAAAAAGTGACATTCTTTAGAGGTTGAAATGTTTATTTTTTTAAATCAAAATAAAGAATGAATCTTTCGAATCATAAGCCTCTACCTTTTTTTTTTTTTTTTCATTGCAAACCCAGTATGAAAAGAGGCATTCTGAGAAAAGTAGAATTTAAGTGTAGACAGTAGATTGACTCACTCCCATCCAGTTGTCTTCCAAGAAATAATCTGTCCTGCCCCCAACATGCTCTGGGTAATATCACACCTCCCTTATTCCTCCAAATGAGCCCCTTGTGCTTTGGAGCTCTGATGAATGGTAAGGGGCAGATGGTCCCACTTGAAGAGGAGCTCGTTTCTGATAGGCCACGGTTCCCAGTGCACCCGCCAGGATAAGTAGCATTAGGCAGAGCACTATTGACAGACCTAGATGGGTCATGGAGGAATTATGACCCGAGGTAACCAGGAACCTAGAAACAGAAGTAATATTTGGCTTGGAATAATGCCTAGGCTTAGGAGGTGAAGGGCTTTACCTTTATTATCATATATAGGACTCATAAAACCCTGCTTTATCTAAACAAAATAAGAGTGACTATAGAACTGAAGATAGGAATATGACCAATATCCAAATCTTTAGCATCTTAGATTGTTGGAAGTAGACTTAACTTGACAATGAAGGAAGTGGCTTAAGGGGAAGGCTGGCTAAACTGGTGTTCAGGTAGTTAGACATGGTGCCTGGATAGTGCTTAAAAAGGAGGGGGTAGGACCCCTGTGTCCTAGAGATGGTGGAACTCCACTATCATGATGGGAGGGGTGTCCTATAATGATAGGCCTGAGTAGGTGCTTAATACAATTTCAAACATCTAGACTAGGAGTTGGGGAAAACTACTTGCAATGTTGTCTTACTTGCTATATTCTGTGGTAAAGTTGGCTCCTCCATAATATACTTCTAGAGGCTTCTTCTGGAGAGTCAGGGTCAGGGCCCTGTGCAGTATATCAACCGAAGGCCCTTGGCAACCAGGAGACTTCCACATGTGCACAGTGAACACCAGGTTAGTGGAAATTGAAGGGCTGTGGAAATAGCACCTGCACAGACATTTGGTTCTATTAATGGAGCGATAGTCCTTGGAAGGCTATATCTCGTGAAACATGCAGTCTTAGGAGTGGGATGAACAGGAAATCTCTAGAAGACGGTTGTGAAGTAAAGGACTTCAGCATTCTCTATGGCCCATCATAAAAATCCTCATCCTGAATTGTCCCTTTTTACCTTCCAGTGCCTCCTCTGCTCACCAGAGCCTGTAGGATTGCTTCAGTCAATGCTTCTCCTTCCTTCCCTAGGGAATGGCCTGGGGGCCCAGCTAATCCAAAAGACAGCCTGAATAACAGGTCTTGGGTTGAAAGACTTGTAGGTGGGGAAGTAACAGCGTCTGTATCTTCATTAGTCTGACACAGACAACCCCGGGGACAGATGAGAAGACCATAGTACCCAGGTATCTACAAGGAAACATGTAGCAGGTTATAGTCAGTTACTTGTTCAAGTCCTCCTAAGAAAAATGTACAGTCTAGATCAGAATCTTGGGCTCAGTGGCTACTTAGTAAAAAATGAACAGAAAACAGTTTGGTTATAGCACTGTACAAACATTTCCAAATTTATTTTTGCCAGTGTGTTGTCGCTTTTTCACCTATGACACCCACCTGAATAGCCTTTCCTGGAGGGCATGAAACCCAGGGGGATCCCTCCACCTGCACCTTGTAGGCTCCCCTCTCTGTGCATTGATGTAAGTAGCAGTGGCCAGTGAGCTCCTCTTCCTTCAGGTGTGGGATCTGAGAGGGATGTCTGACCTTGTCCCCAGGAAGCAGTTGTGATGTGAGGTTGGAAAGGAAGCAACGACTCTGGGAATGGTAGATCTCCCCATGGGGATTCTCTGCCCCAGGTGGGAATCCATTTTCCTTTTTCCAGCATTCACTCTGAAGAGCAGGGCAGAAGGTAGAACAGTGTTTGTCTCGATGTCTTTGAAGTTGACTCCTCTCTACGTCCACTCAGTTTCACTCTGTTTTCTAATCTACTCACCCGGTTGGCCAAGGGCTTGTACATGCGGCAGCCTTCCAGCACAGGGTCTGAAGAGCAGCTTCCCTTGTCCAAGTGCAGGTAGTGGCAGCCCAGTCCACTGTATGAGAGAGATGGCAGAGTGACACTTGGATCACTGACAGCTGCACAGCCCTTCAACCACTCAGCACACACACCTGCCAGTACAGAAGAAGTCTGAGGAGCCAGTCCCACATGTGGTCACCAGGCCAAATTCCAGGCCAGATCCTGTTTGAGAGACAGGGAGAAAGAGCATTCAAAACAAATGAAGCCCCACACATTCCTCCAGGGCTAGCTATGCTTACAGACTCCATTACGTCTTAGCAGCAAGATATTTTTCCAACCTTTCTCACTTCCCCCAAGCTGACTTCGGCCATGTGTTCCCTCTGTAAAGGCTCCCTTATTTCTCACCATGGCCCCACAACAGCTTCTCTGCAGCACTGTGGTTGACTTGGTACCAGCCTGAATCTTTGAAAGCAGCAAGAGTGATTGGGTCTAGTCGAGTGCGGTGGGCACCATCGAAGATAGCGGTCATTATAGAGCCTTGGAGTAGTCGGGCCTCCCAGTGTGAAGACAAAGGGCCCTACTGGAGGAGGTAGCTGGTTGCTACCTGGCTTCTCCCTCTTCCTCCCATGACCCCAATGTGTTCTTATTCTTACCTCTTCTTCCAAGGGGGCACCCAGTGAAACCCCTTGCACTCCCAAGTGTTTGGCCAGGCTGTGGCTAACAGTTGGAGTGGTGAGAAGCAGCTGTCCCCACTCATCTCGCCTTGTCACCTGTTGCCTTGTAGAACAGTTCTCTCCAACTGAGGACAGAAAGGGGAGGTAGACTTGGAAGGAAGAAGTTCATGAGATAGTAGTAATTCCTTATAGTTGACTTTGTGGGGAGGCCTCTTCCTCATTCCTCTCATTTACCGCTGGGTCCTGAGGGGCAATCCCGCCACTTCTTGAAGAGTTGTCCAGAGAAACCCAGGGCATGGAGCAATTCGTGTAGTGTGGCCTAACACATGACAGCAAAGTAAGGGAACTGGGTTTACAACAATATTAGCCAGCCACTCTATAGCCCCTCTGCCCCATCACTTCTTAGAAATTGAGACACCTTCTATCACCTTCTATTCCATCCCCCCCCCTTTTTTTTTCTGTGAGAAAACATTTGTTTGATAAATCACAGAGTTAGAAGTAATTCCTAGAAGAAATATGCTTAGGAAACAAGTTATTGAGATAATCAAAGGATCGTTAGAGCTTGGGAATGGGAATGAGGAAGCTAATGGTAGCTTGCCTCGCATAGGGAGGTGGAGGAAAAAAGGAAGGCAAGGGAAAGGAACAGAAAAGAAGGGAAGGGAAAATAAGGAAACAGAAGGGAAAGGCATAGGTGGTGTGCTCTGGGGAGGGAGAGAGCCTATTCCATCGTGAATAGGTTCTTCAACTTCATGGGAAGCTGAGTGACCTGCCCCACCTCACCCAACCTGGCTCTCTACAACAGTCACCATGACGATGTCACTCTGGTTGAGGCTGGGGCTGGTGAGATGTTGGGCACAGTAGACAATGGTACCAGCAAGGGGCCTATCTTCTGAGTCCAGTTGGCAGCAGGCAGCATAGGCAATGACAGAGGGCTGTGGATGGATGAGTCAGGACAATGTATGGGCAGAAAGGAGAGAAGTGGGGTAACACAAAAGAAATCTCCCTGAAAATGAAGGTTCAGTGTTACCAAGGGGTGGTTTAAACTTTAGAGGGTTTAAACCAAACCCTCCCCCAAACTTCATCAGCATGTCCAAAGTTATGCCAAATAAGCACGATTTAATGAAAACTGCTTTTATGCACCTTGCCCCTCATTTAAGGTTAAGAGAGACAGAGTAGGGAAAAGGGATTTGATTTGAACCTCACCTCTTGGTGGCACTTGAAAGTGTGGGCAACCCGCACATACAGGAGAAAATCAGTGTTTTGGACCCCAGGCCCATCTGGCTGGACCAGGTGCGGGGGACCCTGCTCTGGCCACAAAGCATAACCATGGAGATGGGCATCAGGGATCTGGCAGGGAATGAAATGTGACATGTATGTTAGCAGATGGGCTGGAAGACATGGCAATAGGAAACTGGGTACTAGGAGTGAGGGGAAAAGAATTTCTATGTCTAGTGTGTCCTAGGGTCACTTGGGCAGCTGGTTAGAATAAGGAATTATACCGTCACCCACCCTACCCCAAATCTCTGATTTAATAAATTGCCAAAGGGACACAGGGCTCAGGAATCTGTATTGCAAGGGAGCACAGTAAGTAATTCTGATGCTGTTGTCTTAGAAAGATCTAAGCAGGCTCTAGATCCTGAGATCTCCAAAGCTGAGAATTTAATCTCACCTTTGCACCCAGGCAACTTTCTCCTTTGTACCCTGGGTTCAAGAGGCTGCATCTGCAAAGAATGAATGTCTGTAGGTAAGCTGGAGACATTTCTGGGTACCCTGAAGAGGTGTTGTATACATTCGAAATGACGTGAACTCACCTGTGGTAGTGTGGAGTGTCTGGGTCTCCCCAGACAGCGTGGCAGTACTGTGCAGGGTCTCGGCTCAGAAGCAGGGGTCCTTGTACTGGAGGCACTAGACAAAATGAAAGGTCCATTTCACCTCAGGATCTTGGAGTTCCAGTTCCTCTTCCGGGTGGTCTTCTGCCTTAGTGCCCTCTGTTCCTCAGCCCTCCCTGACTCCTGCTCATCCACTCACCTGCGAGGACACCCTGGAGTCGCTGAGCAGCCTCTCTCACTGCGGCCAGGGCTCGGGATTCCCCACTCATCCCGTCTCCCTCAGGATCCCAAGCTCCACCAGACTCGGGGTCTCTTATATGGTAGGTTTGGATTCGGAGGGGCTGAGGATCATGAGAACCAGGGAAAGTGAGAGGGGAAGAGCGAGAGTTCGAGGGAAGTTGGGAGGAAGGTGGCCTGAGAAGGCTCACAGACTTCTGTGTTTCGTCATGGAGACACCTGCGTGCGGCAGCCCCCAGCAGCAGCAGCAGCAGCAGCATCTTCCTTGGGCGTCTTCCACAGCCTGGCCTGAGGCTCTCTTCTGGCTCCTTCCCTGCCTCATTTGCTTCTGGCTTTCCTTTTTTTTTTTTTTTTTACCATCTCTCTGCATATCTCCTCCCACCA
Organism: Antrozous pallidus; assembly: GCA_027563665.1. Lineage (NCBI taxonomy): Eukaryota > Metazoa > Chordata > Mammalia > Chiroptera > Vespertilionidae > Antrozous > Antrozous pallidus. The sequence continues at coordinate 33,495,860 of CM050515.1, read as the reverse complement.
CTTTTCAAGATGTGCTGTTGACTAAATCTACAATTCCTGCCAGGAGGTCGGATGTGAACCACAAGAGCCAAAGTTGTCTCCTCCCAGAGGTGCCAGAGGTGCCGAGCTGGGTGAGGGGCAGTGTTATTCCCAAGGCCTGGCCCACCTATGAAGGAACTCACCTAACCATCTTCCTTATCTCACCCTAACTCCCCTGCCCTTCTTATTTTTTAAATACATATTTTTATTTATTTCAGAGAGGGAGGGAGAGGGAGAGAGAGATTGAAACATCGATGAGAGAGAATCATTGATCAGCTATCTCCTGCAAGCCCCCTACTGAGGATCAAGCCCACAATCCAGGCATGTGTCCTTGACCAGAATCAAACCCGGGACCCTTCAGTTCCCAGGCCAACGCTCTATCCACGGAGCCAACCCTGCCAGGGCTCTCCTGCTCTTCTGAGTGGACAACTTCAGAACCTTCCCAGAACTGAAATGTGGATTTTAACAGAATGGGGTGTGTGTGTGTGTGTGTGTGTGTGTGTGTGTAGTGGGACATTCTTTGCTTCATAGGTATCTGCCTAGTTCATGGAGATGTACAATCAAGGCACCTGCACTCCATTAGCCCCATATCAGAGCCGGGTGGACTCTAAACTGCCAGAGGTTAATGAATCTCCTCCATCTGTGTAGGAAACTTAGTAGGTGCTTAACAAATACATGTTGGGCCCCTGGCTGGTTTGACTAAGTCAGTGGTCGGCAAACTGCGACTCGCGAGCCCCATGCGGCTCTTTGGCCCCTTGAGTGTGGCTCTTCCACAAAATACCACGGCCTGGGTGAGTCTATTTTGAAAAAGTGGCGTTAGAAGAAGCTTAAGTTTTAAAAATTTGGCTCTCAAAAGAAATTTCAATTGTTGTACTGTTGATAGTTGGCTCTGTTGACTAATGAGTTTGCCAACCACTGGCCTAAATGATTAGAGCATTGGCCTGGGCACCTCAGGGTCACAGGTTGGATTGTTGGTCAAGGGCACTTACCTTGATTGCAATTTGATCCCAGGCCCAGGTGGAGGTGCATGTGGGAGGCAGCAAATTGATGTGTGTCTCTCTCCACACTGATATCTCTCTTTTCCCCCTCCTTCCTCCCTTCCACTATCTCTAAAAATCAATGGAAAAATATCCGTGGGTGGAGATTTAAAAAACACACACAAATGGCTCAGTGGATAGAGCGTTGGCCTGAGGACTGAAGGGTCCCGGGTTTGATTCCAGTCAAGCCTGCATGGGTTGCAGGCTTGATCCCCAGTAGGAGATGTGTAGGAGGCAGCTGATCAATGATTCTCTCTCATCATTCATGCTTCTATCTCTCTCTCCCTCTCTGAAATAAAATATATTTAAAAACAAATACCATTGGTTGACCGACAGCTCCAAGAAGAGATAGTTAGCTATCTCTCTCTCTCCCTCTTCCTTCCTCTCTAAAATCAATTGTATTGATTCCTTCCGCTCTAATTGTATTCAGAGAAGCCACATACAGGCATGTGGAGAGGGAAAGGAGACTCTTAAAATGGACAGTCATGGAAAACATTCAAAGATGTCCTCACCGAACTCTTGGAACTCCCTTTGTTTTCTTTGCTCATTCTGTGCTTTCACATCCTGTTGACTCTGCCTGGATACCCCTCCTTCCCTGCCTGCCTGGCTAATTCCTTCTACTTTCTCTGTAATTACTCTGGGAAGCCTTTCTTAACACCTCCAGCCAAAATTCCACACCTGCCAGAGGGGGAGGCAACCTCTCCTTCCTGCTCCCAACAGAACACTTGTCATCTTTTATAATTGTGGCTTAGTGCCTCTCCCTCCACATCCTGCACGCTTTCAAGGTGGGTCTGCTTCCTGGCTGGCTTTGTATCCACAGCATTCGGCATAGCTCAGAGGGCTTAGTCTTCAGTTTGTGGACAAGGAACAGAACCTAACCCTATTATTTGACTTTTGAAGAGGCAGGTCCAGGCTCAGTGACGCAAGGCAACATAGCTAATTCACGACAGAGAAGGCTGGGGAGACCAACTTCTATACTCTTACATTCTGGAGCTGTGGCTGGCACTATCCATTACAATGGAGGTATCCAAACTCTGGAGCCAAACCAACTCAGGCCACTCTATGTAACTTTAGCCAAATGCCTCAGTTTTTCCATTAAAAAATGGGGATGATTGCACTTGCCTGATAGTGTTTTTGTGAGGAGTAAGATTTGTAAAGTGCTGAGAACAATGTCTTGTTTATGGTAACAAAGTCAAGTAAAGTGTGCATATTCTATAGACATTTTAACTCAGTGGATAAATATTCCTCCCATTCTTATTGACATGTGTAAAAATCTTTAGAGGATTCTTTTTTTTTTTTTTTTGTCTGTTTTTTAAAAAATTGATTCTTGTTTTTTTCTCTAAGACAAACCTAGTCTTTTTCTCCAAATGTTGGAAGAAGCCTATTTCTCTCCTTACTGGGATAGGGCAACTGTAAACAAAACCTTGGGGTGATGGACTCAAGGTCTCTGTGGCTCTCTTCAGGCTTTCTGGCTCCCACCTGGAGCCCCTCCTATGCTTTGCTGCCCCCTTGTGGTCATACTGAGGAGGGTGCACCCTGGCAGGGCAGGGGTTCCCCCTAACTTCACACACATCACAGAACTTCACACCTTCTCGCAGAGGACGCCCAAGAAACACCTCGAGTTTCTTCTGCTGGAATACCTCTCTGCTGGATGTGCCTGGCAATCATCTTTATTTTATTTTTTAATATATTTTATTGATTTTAGAGAGGAAGGAAGAGGGAGAGAGAGATAGAAACATCAGTGATCAGAGAGAATAATTGATTGGCTGCATCCTGAACTCCCCCTACTGGTAATCAAGCCCGCAACCCAGGAATATGCCCTTGGCTGGAATGGAACCTGGGACCCTTCAGTCCACAGGCCTACGCTCTATCCATTTAGCCAAACCAGCTAGGGCTCTTTCTCATCTTTAAAGATCCAGCAGAGCCGAGACCGGTTTGGCTCAGTGGATAGAGCGTCGGACTGCGGACTGAAGGGTCCCGGGTTCGATTCCGGCAAGGGCATGTACCTTGGCTGCGGGCACATCCCCAGTAGGGGGCGTGCAAGAGGCAGCTGATCGATGTCTCTCTCTCATCGATGTTTCTGACTTTCTATCCCTCTCTGTTCTGCTCTGTGAAAAATCAATAAAATATATATTTAAAAAAAAAAAAAAAAGATCCAGCAGAGAGGTTAGCTGCCTGTTGAGGCTTTATTCCCCAAGCTGAGTTAGTTTGCATGCATATCCTCTGGTCACTAATAGCATTTCTTTCACATCTTTGAAGTAGCTCTTATTATACTCTCCTGACATTTATTTTTGTGTTTGTTTCCTTGCTAGACTCTGTGGGAGTGAGGGGGTGCTGAATCTGATTCATCTCTCCCTCTTTGAAGAGGTACGAAGTAGGTGCAGAGAGATAGTGGAGGTGAGAGGTAAAAGTGAGGCCAGAGCAAGGAGGTAAGGAGAGAGGACAATAATTTTATTGAGCACTTCTTTTGTACCCATTGTTCCAAGCACATTAGATTCATGTAAACCTTTCAGCAACCATATAATGTAGGTATCATCATAGTTCCAAATTTACAACTGAGGCACAGTGAAATTAGTTAACATAGGTAGGTGGTAAAGTGTGGGATTTGAACCCACATAGGTAGTCTCCTGAAGCACAAGCTTTAACCCATCATGCAGTAGTGCTTCTCAAGGGCACAGCATGGGGGAGAAATAAAGGTGTGATGAGCCCTGACCCGTTTGGCTCAGTGGATAGAGTGTCAGGCTGTGGACTGAATGGTCCCTGGTTCGATTCCGGTCAAGGGTGTGTACCTTGGTTTCGGGCACATCCCCAGTGGGGGCTGGGCAGGACGCAGCTGATTGATGTTTCTCTCTCATCGATGTTTTTAACTCTCTATGCTTCTCCCATCCTGTCTGTAAAAAAAAAAAAAAAAAAAAAATCAATAAAAATATTAAAGAGAGAAGCCAAGAGGGCAGCATAGGTAAACACCTAAACTGCTGCTTCGCACAACAATTTCAAAACTGCAACTAAAAGACAAAATGTCTATCACCCAGAACCATGGGAAAGCTGGCCGAGTGGACGTTCTGCAACTAGAAGGAAAGAGAAAAGAGCATTGATAGGTGCACAAGCGCTGAAAAGCTGAGGTATGAAGGCACGCAAACCAGGCTGGCGGAGGGTGACTGGGTGCACTGCATTTTTCAACCTGAAGGGAAACAAGCTCCTGATTATTCTGAACTCCAGTGTCTGGGGAGAGGCTGACCCAGACTCCTAGGGGGAGAAGTTGGATGGTCTGCCAGTGGGTCAGAAAGTGAGGGTGGCTCCTTTGCAGAGGTGTGTGCAGCAATCATTGTTCACTATGTGGGGGCGCAGGACGTGGGGGAATTGGAAATGCGGAGACACAGAAATGGCTGACTGGCAGCCATTGCTGTTTGCCACGCCCTAACCTAGTGACTCCCTGAGACCCCGCCCTGCACAATCTGAAAACCTACCTGAGCTGTGTGAAGCCACGTTTGCATATAAATGGCCTTCACTATGGCAGCTTAACCTAAACTGCAGCTCTGGTCAGACCAAGAGAAATCTTCAGACCTCACTGTACCTCCTGAGGGGTCACCTCAGACAGTAACTGACCTGCACCCCAATGGAGATCCAGAAGCTAGTGTATCTAGAGGTCAGTGTGAGACGACACCAGAATTCAACTACTTACATCCATAAGTGAACATTCAAGAGGCAGACCCAGTGAGCATCAAAGTCCCACTGAAGCAAATCCTACCCCATAGGCATGTCTCCAGGAAAGCATTTCTTTCACTCCATCAGCACAGGGAAGCATCAAAATGCAGAGTCAAAGAAACATGTCACAAATGAAAGAAATGAAGGACATAGAGTTCAGGACCATATTTATAAGGTTACTCTAAAAACTGTCAAGAAACTTGATGAGACCTTCAAGGACCTTAATGAGAATGCCAAGAAAATTGAAAAGGACCAGTCAGAAACTAAGCATACACTGTTTGAAATAAAGAATATACAGAAATTCAATGGTAGATCAAAGGACTCCAAGAATCAAACCAAAGATCTGAACTATGAGGAAACAAAAAACACCCAACCAGAAAAACAAAAAGAAAAAAGAATCCAAAAATATGAAGGTAGTGTAAGGAGCCTCTGGGACAACTTCAAGTGTACCAACATCCGAATTATGGGGGTACCAGAAGAAAACCTATTAGAAGAAATAATGACAAAAAACTTTCCTTGCCTGGTAAAAGAAATAGATTTACAAGTCCAAGAAGCACAGAGAACCCCAAACAAGAGGAATCCAAAGAGGACCACACCGAGACACATTATAATTAAAATGCCAAGAGCAAAGGACAAAGAGAGAATCTTGAAAGCAGCAAGAGAAAAACAGTTGGTTACCTACAAGGGAGTACCCATATGACTGTCAGCTGATTTCTCAACAGAAACTATGCAGGCCAGACAGGAGTGGCAAGAAATATTCAAAGTGATGAACAGCAAGAACCTACAACCAAGATTACTTTACCCAGCAAGGCTATCATTCAGAATTGAAGGTCAGTAAAGAGCTTCACAGACAAGAAAAAGCTAAAGGAATTCATCAACACCAAACCAGTATTATATGAAATACTGAAGGCTATTCTTTAAGAAGAGGAAAGAAGAGGAAGAAGAAGAAAAAGGTAAAGATAAAAAACTATGAACAACAAAATGACAACAAATACATACTTACCAACAAGTGAATCTAAAAATCAAGTGAATTAAAAATCTGATGACCAGAATGGACTGATGAATATAATAGAATCAGGAACATAGAAAGGGAGTGGACTGACAATTCTCAGGGGGAAGAGGGTGTAAGGGGTGTGGGAAGAGATTGGACACCTATGGATGAAGACAGTGGCGGGGGTAAAGGGCACGGGGTGGGGTGGGGGATTGGGTGTAGGGGAACTATGGGGAAAAAAAGAGGAACACTTGTAATAATCTGAACAATAAAGATTTATTTAAAAATATTTTTTTAAAAGCTGTGATGAGAGGAGCAGGATGAGAAAGACGAGGTCTATGAGAAAAGGTGGAGATGAGGAGAGATCATGGGCAAGGAGAAGGTAAAGGCTATGATGAGAGAGGGTGGAGTTAGGAGAACAGAAGTTAGAGTGATGGGAATGAAGGTGAGAAAGGGCATGGAGCCGAGACCTGTTTGGCTCAGTGGATAGAGCGTGGGACTGCGAACTGAAGGGTCCCGGGTTCGATTCTGGTCAAGGGCATGTACCTTGGCTGCGGGCACATCCCCAGTGGGGGGCGTGCAAGAGGCAGCTGATCGATGTTTCTGACTTTCTATCCCTCTCCCTTCCACTCTGTAAAAAATCAATAAAAAATATTTTTAAAAAGAGAGAGAAAGGGGCATAGAGCTAGGAATTTAGATAGTTATAAGGAGAAGTGATGTTGATGAGGAAGGAGCAGAGGTGAAAGAGATAGTGTGGGTTGTTGGACATTGTGGAAGGTGGAGAGAGGATGGGGCTGAGCAGAGCAGTTATCCTACATGGTGTATCAACCATAGAGCTGATCATTTAGGATGCTGATCTCTTAGTTCTTTCACCCCTTTTTCTCTAGCACTCTTCTCAATTCCACCTTAGCAAGCCACTCCCAGAGTCATGCCCAGAGCCTTATCATCACCAGAAACTGTAGCACCTATGAAATAACCGAACCAATCATTCCACTCTGATATGATCTCCTTTCCTTATAGTCTGTTGGCTCAAGTCAGCTCATTGCAGCTGTTCTACGAGCTCATTGAAGAACCACTGGCACTTCCTGTCTTTTCATCTCTCCTGTCCACCTTAGCTTCCAGGTTCACCACTAAATCCCTGTTTTGTAAGTGCCTTCAGCTCCCCTTCCTATTCTGTCCATCCCACCTTCCTGGATAAGATCCATTTGTTGCCGAGCCGCTAAGGACAACTGAAGGAAATCGCCCCAGAACAGACTGCTGTCACTCTAAATTTGTCATCATCCCTTTAGTTGTGTCCTTCCAAGTCAGAAAAATCATCAATCTGCTTCCTCTTCCACCTTCAGGAACTAGGATTTTACTAGTATATCTTCAAGCATCCTTCTCTGAGCCTCCTGCTCAGTCACTTGCAGCCACCTCTTCTACCATGAGATAGAAGTCAGCCTCTACCTGCTACTAACCTAACTGTCTGTTGCCATCCCTTTTTTTTCTCATTAGGAGGGGGGAAAATCTTCCTTTGGAAGGTGTTTCCTCCCTCTGGTGCTCTGGATCCCATCTGTTGGAGCAGGATGTGGTCTCAGCCCCTCTCTGACCTCACCACCCCCCCTCTTGGTCTAGTCTGCCTGCCCCTCCCCAGTCTCTGTCAGTGATGGGGAAGGACCTGTAGCTTAGGACCTTTGCATCCTATTTCTGCTAGGAACCCCACTTTTTTTTTTTTTTGTCAGTTTGACACCTACGTACCTTTTAGATACCCACTCTACATTACTTCCTCAAAGAAGCCTTTCCTGACACTTTCAAATCAAGAGCCCTTATACATATCTGTTACAGTCACCTTTTTACTTTTGCCACATAGCACTGTCCACAATTTAGAGTTATATATTTATTTGTGAGATTCCGTTCGTCTGTCCTCCTCACGAATCTGTAAGCCCCACAAGGACAAGGACTGTCCTCCTTGTTTATCCCGTAGCTCTCATAACAAGCAAAGTGTCTGGCATGGAGTAGATGTTATTAAGTATTTTGGGGGCAAACAAATGACTGTAGTGAGAAGGCAGGAGGGAGCTGAGGGAGGAGGAAGGATAAGGATGGAAGATGGGAGGTGAGGAGACTAGATGGAGAATGAGGAGAGAAGATGGTGATGAGGAAAATGAGCAAAGGTGAGGCTAGGGATGGAGGGAAGAAGAGGTGAGGAGAGGACCTCTGGGTCTGAGTAAGGCTGCTTGGGAGGTTTGAAGGCAGAGCTAGTGGGCGGGGCTAGACTTTATCTTGGGGTGCAGCCCTAACCTCAGATGGTGACAGAGCTGGAGCCAGCAGGGGTTTTGCAAACCTTCCCGATTGCAGCAAGCCAGCAGTCTCACTCGGGACAGGCGGGTGGGGCCTGAGCTTATCTCCTGAGTACAGTCCTAACCTCAGATGGTGACAAAGCGGGAGCTAGCAGGCGTTTTTGCAAACCGTCCCGATTGCAGCAGGGTTGGATGGCCTGGCCAGCGGTGACAGTGCTAGGTGTGGGGGTAATGGGTTGGACAGTTTGAGGCTGGGTTGAGGGCAAAGCTTGGCTTGAGGGATGTGGGGAATGGACCCAATCTATGTATGGCTTGCCTCTACCTACCCCAGATCTCTATAAAAGAGAAGCGGGAGGCTCTGTAGGTGGGTCTCTCCCCATTAGGAAGCCTTCCTTTTCCCAAGTCCTAGGATACTGCTGCTGCTCCCTGAAGTCAGAATTGGTGGCCAGTTGTAAGCATTTCCTCTGAAAATACCCACCATCTCTCCATGGGTTAGTCTTGGGGAGTTTTTTTATGTGCCATAGAAGTTTTTCCTGAGGCCAGGCCAGGCCTGCTTATAGGAGCAGCTGAGAGTGGGCACCAGGAGTCCCGTCCAGGTGGACCATTGCTACTTTGGAGCAGCCCGGGCTGAGTGCTGAGAGGAGAGAGCGGTCTGCCTGCTGGGGGCTGGCGAGGGTGACGGGAAGTGACTGGCCTGTGGAAAAGGAGATGCCCTGGCTCTGGTTGCCTCAGCATCTCCTCTGCAGCCCCCTCCATCCCGTAGTCCCCTCACTGGCTTGGAACAGGGTAGGGGGTGGAGATGAAGAGGCCCCTTTCTACCTCCACAACCCCAACCGGGATCTTGCAACACTGGGAAGGGGGCCCAGGGGGCCCAGGCATGTGGCAATCCATGGGGGGGGGGGGGGAGGTGTGCACGGAGCAAGGGGAGAGGCTTTCACAAGCAGCCTCCACCGCGACTGACCTTGGCAGGCTCACCTTGGGCAGCTTCCCCCTCTCAGAGGCATCTCCAAACAGCCTTCCTCCTTGCTGCTTCCCTGGGGCCTGATATCCCATCTTTCAGTACAGGACTTCCATCCTGCTGTCCAGCTATGCTCATGAAGGAAAAGTGAGTCCGGGCTGTGGATTCTAAAGCAATAGGAATGCTTTAGATTTCCTTCCTTTCCCCCCACCTATTAACATCCCTCCACCCAACTCCTGTCTCCTTCCCAAGAGAGACCTTGCTTTTATATATATAAAATATATTTTTCATTGATTTCGGAGAGGAAGGGAGAGATAGAAACATCAATGAGGGCAGAGAATCATTGATCAGCTGCCTCCTATAAGCCCCACACTGAGGAACAAGTCTGCAACCCAAGCATGTGCCCTGACCGGGAATCAAACCCTGACCTCCTGATTTATAGGTTGATACTCAACCACTGAGCCATGCTGGCTGGGCAAGAGAGACATCTCTTGACCATCCCAGCTAAAATAGCTTCCCCATCTATTCGTTTATTTGGTTTCCCCAATGGGTATATGCAAATGGAGTAATCAGTGAATTCAGTGAGGGTGCTCTATAGAAGTGAGAATGAACAGGATTAAGGGAAGGCAGCAAGGAGTGGTGAAGTGGGCCTGGTGGCAGCAGGGGGCATCACCCCACAGGCCATTTGGGCAGGAATCTGGTGAGAAGGAGCTGTGAAGAGTACCTGTCTTGTCCTGGGAAGGGTTGGGGACAAGCAACTCACTTCACTCTCCTATCTTACCTGGTATGTGGCAAGATAGACAAGGAGGGGCAGAGGAAGACACTCAGCACCTTTGTTTGTTGCCTTTTTCAGTCTACCCCTTCAGCTGGGAGCTGGGTTGTCTTATTCACCACAGTATTCTGGACACCTTGCAAGGGCCTGGCGCAGGAAAGATGCTCAATGAATACTTGTTAAGTGTTACTTTGGCCCAAACGAATTGAGGTCACCTTAAAAGCCTTATTCAAAAAGTGTGACGTCTGGCCAGTGGCTCAGTTGGTTGGAGCATCATCCTGTACACCAGAAGGTTTTGGGTTTGATCCCTGGTAAAGGGGCATATAACTAGGTTGTGGGTTCGATACCCCCATTGGGATACATTTGGGAGGCAACTGATCGATCAGTGTTTCTCTCTCTAAAAATAAATAAATAGTTTGGCCGGTGCGGCTCAGTGGTTGAGCACCCACCTATGAATTAGGAGGTCATTGTTCAATTCCTCGTCAGGGCACATGCCTGGGTTATGGGCTCAATATCCAGTAGAGGGGCATGCAGGATGCAGCTGATCAATGATTCTCTCTCATCAATGACGTTTCTATCTCTCCCTCCCCCTTCCTCTTTGAAATCAATAAAAATACATTTTAAAAAATGAAAGAAATGTTAAAAGGTGTGCCATCTGGCTACTTGTCCTCTCCCCCTGGAGTATGATCTGCCACAGAGGATGGGATGTGCTCAGCACTGTGTCACACTGGGCCGGGTGTTCCTTCTCTCCCAGTGGGGCTTCTCCAGTCCTGGTACCAGCCACCCACCCTGAGGAGCCCTTGGGGTGGTGGAGACACAATTCAGAACTGTGGGAAAGAAGCCTGGGGTTAATGGTGAAGCAACCCAGGTCCCATCACCCAGAACCCTGAAAATAAGTCAAGGGGCAGTGGTCTTGAGGTGGGAAGGAGGAAATCCGGAGGTTGAGTCACTTAGTGTGTTCTGTACAAACCCCCCTTATGCAACCCATCCCCTTGGGCTGAAAGGAAGGTGCAGGATTCTCCCATGCATTCACAGAAACTGGCACCTCTCCCTTCCAAACTCAGACAGCTCCAGTGGGTGAAGTTCAGATCTGTCTGCCCAAACCAGACCTGGGACAGGGGATCCAGGTACAGATGTAGGAGAGATGGTGCTTGAGAGACACCAAGGCAGGCATGGTGCCCAAGATGTGGGAAGGCTCTGACACTGGGGATGTGGAAAAAGAGAGAACAGGGAGGATCCAGACCCCAGTCTTTCTGCGTCTCACAGAGTGTTTCCTTGATGTCTGATGAAGGTTTTCTCAGCAGTGGCTTACAAGCCATTGGTGGTCTAGAGGACTCTAGCCTGTATCGTGTCTCTCTGTCTCTGTTAGGCACTTCTGATCACTTATGAATGAATTCAGTTGCCCTGCCATGTGCTGTGTACCTCTGAGGGGAGGTGTGAGCTCAGAGAAGAGAGACAAGTGGTGAGACTGAGTGAGCTTTAGGACAATGTCTCTTATGCCCTCAACCGTGTTATCTATAAAATGTGGCTCACATTATCTTGCTTCTCTGAGGGCCAAGCCCACTGGATGATCTCTTGAGGTCTGTCTCTTCTAGCACTTCTTTTGATTTATAATTTTATGGAGCTAATTCTGGTTCTGCCTGTAACCAGCTGTGTGATTCTAAGTCCCTTCCCGTCTCAGAGAAGTTTACATGAGATCTCTGAGGTCCTGTCAGTTCTAGCAAAATGGAATAATAACTGTTCACACTGACCCTGGCCCAGGCCCTGTTCATCTATGAACATAATAGCACTATGAGGTGGGGGCTAGCCTTGCAGGTGAGGAAACTGCAGCACGGAGAGTAGCTGGCTTGCGGTCACACAGCCAGTAAGCAGCAGAGGGGAATTCAAATGGAGGTTTTCAAGCACTACTATTGTGTGTCTTAGGAGAGAGTTCTGTGAAAAAGAAAACACTTTGGACACGGGGTTTCACGGTCATCCTCCTCACGATCAATTTTCTCATAAACAAACAGGCCTCAAGACCTTTCCCAAAGGATTTATCCCCTAAGCACTCAGATGCTCTTGTGGGCGTTAGGGCCTCAGGGAATGAGGGACAAAGATGGGAGCAGGTGGGAGGGAGCCATGGGGACATGTCCATCGGGTACAACTGAAGCTGTGGATCTGGAGAGAAGAGACTAAGTCCTGGACCAAGAGCTAAGGGTCCACAAGTATAGCAGAGTCATCTGGAATTTTCCCCTTGGTCACCGGGGGCAGGAGCTCCCAGCTGACACCTCCAGGTGACAGAGAGCAGGGCTTCGGTCAGCAGGGTCTGGGTGGTGCTAGGTCTTCCTCCAAGCCACAGAGCTCTGTTAACACAGTAACTGGAGGCCACTCTAGGTCCTGTGGGATGCAGGAGGGCGCCTTCAGTGTCCAGAGGAGGAGGACAGGGTATGGGTTGGGGGAGACAGAGTGACAGACACACTGTCCAGGTGGTATTTTGGAGAAGAGCTGTGGGCAGCGAATCTGCTGAATATTTAGAAATATTCTCAAATATTCACCTGGGCATGGAAGCAAGAGGTAAGCAGAACTAGCCACATGCATTCCCAGGCGCTTGCTACATTTGCTGTCTTTCCTCTGCACGGCCAAGGCGCGCGCGCGCGCACACACACACACACACACAAACACACACACACACACACACTCACACAGGCCCAGGCCCAGTGCATGGCCCCAGTACCAAGTCATAGTGCAATTTTATTCAGCTTCAGAATCATAATGCTGTGGCCTGCCCTCCTCCCTTGCCACCTGCTGCCATTTGTCCATGGTTTATGTCTCAGGTTTGGCCTGTGAGGGGCTCTAGGACCCCCAGCAGGGCAGGGATCCCCAGGGTCAGGCTGGGGGGTAAGGTGCCCATAGTCTACCAGCCGGGCTCAGCTGCAACCCCCCACACCCTTGATGAGGTTGGCGGCCTCGGGGATCTGGCGGAAGAGGTTTCGAAGGGTGTCCAGCTCCTGGGTCAGCTGCTCCACGCGGCTGCGGAGGCGCTCGTTCTCTGCCATGTACTCCATGACCTTCTGCTGCGTCTCCAGAATGCGCCTCTTGGCCTTGTCCCGACTCTTGCGCACGGCGATGTTATTCCGCTCCCGCCGCAGCCGGTACTCCAGGCTGTCTTTGTTGACCGCCTTCTTGCCCTTGTGCGAGGCAGCCGGAGAGGGAGCCTTTAGAAGGGGACTGCAGGGAGGCGCGGCAGCAGCCATAGGAGCCTGAAGGGGAAGGCACAGAGGGACAAGAGGTGAGGGCTGGCCAGGAAGCAGAGTGGAGGCAGGGCAGCAAGGCCGGCAGCCAGAGCACCCTTGGGCCTCAAAGATATATGGGTTCAAGAGCCAGCTCCTGGGTGCCAGTCAGAGCAGCCTCTGCCTGCTGGATGCACAGGGGCCCTGCTCTGACTAAAACTCCCTTTCATGCTCCACACTCTCTAAAGATACTTTCCTTCAGTCTATCTTTGAGTCTCCAGTTCTGTGATCAGCAAGCATTTCCTCTTCTAGAAGCAGGCGGCAAAGAAACAAGAGGTGGGCAGCAGAGAAGCTGGGGAGCCTGAGGTCAGGCAGGTCAGCTGGCCACAGGGACTGCAGGACACTGGGCTTCAGGGTGGGAGTGGATCCACAGAGAAGGAAGCAAGGTCATGGTGGGGTGGTGGGTGCAGAGAGCTTTGGCCTGAGTCAATTTCACAAAGCAACACCAAACACAGACTTGCTGAGCATGTAAGCAGAAAGCTCAGAGCTCCCCTTTCCACAGGGGCCTCTCTCCGGCCCCGAAGGCGCGGAGGAGAGCTGACCTGCTCTTACCTTAAGGACACGCAGGGGCTGGCTGGGCGCTGCTAGAGCCGGGGGCAGGTGCATGGCCGTCTGCCCACAGTGTGCCACTTGGTACTGCAGAGGATTGTAGCCGCCGCGGCTGGCCCCGCGGCTGCCCTCGGGGCCCCGAGGCTCCTCCTTCACAGCCACGGCCCTGGGGTCGTAGCTCCCTGGGCTGCTGTAGATGCCAGGTCCCAACGCCTTCCTGTCGGGGCCGAAGGTGTGTGGGGGGTAGGCGAAGGGCCGAGGGTCAGGTGGCAGGTAGTGGGGGAAAGCAGGGGCTCCGGAGCCCTTGAGGCCTCGGGCCTCCGGTGACGGCTTCACGGCGAAGAGGTCGGAGAGAAGCTGCTCCTCCCCAGACTCGATGTAGGCAGAGAGGTCGATGGAGGCCTCGTGCTCGCACATGTCCCCCAGCTCCCCAGGCCCCGCGCGGGCCCCTGAGAATTCGAGTGGCTGCTGGCCAGCCCGGGGCTCACACTCGTAGTAGGTCCCGTGGGACATGGCCGGTCCGCCCCCTGGGCTCCCCGCCCCCGGGCCCTGTCTTGGGGCACCTTGGGACGCTCGGTCTTGCCCTTCCTCGACCTCCCCCTGCCCTAGATTTGTCCTAGATCTGCCCTCTCGGGCTCCTCTGTCACCCACTCCTGCCTGGCCTCTCTCCTCCCTCCTGTTTCCTTTTCCTTCCTCTGTAGTCAATGCAGCTTTTCTCTTCCCTTTTACCCCCCCCCCCCCCCCGGGGTGACTCAGGGAGGGGCAGGGCACACCCCGAGGGAGGGATGCGGGCCTTAGAGAAATGGGGCCCCCAGCCTATTTAGCGGTTGGGCACTCTTTGGTCAGGATCCAAGTCAGAGTTCTGAGCTGCCCAGGAGCTGGTGCTTCTGGGAACACCTCCCCAGTCCCCGCTGAGTCCAGGGCATGCCAGCGTCCTTGCTGAGGGCAACACCTCCCTCTGAGAGTCCTCTTCCCTCCAACTTCCAAAAAGTTCAGTGCAGAATGAGGCGCCAAGTCAGAATGAACAGAGAACACCCTCTTCCAGTGGCGACCCCCGGATTCGGCTGAGCTCCTCCTTCAACACACCTCTCTCTCAGTCCCCCTCACCCCCCAAAGGCTGGGCTCCACCCACTCCCAGAGGCAGTCAGTTCCTTTTGTAGCCCCACCTCCCAGGGCATTCTCCTGGGTGCAGGCCAGGGGGCGTTTTGAGGGGGTTAGGAAATAGTGATAGGTCCTGGGACCGAGTCATACCCAGGGCCTGTGTTGTGGCACAGAGCCTGCTCATTTGCTAGGTTTTTGCACAAGGTCTGTGCAATAGCCCAAACCCTCATATGTTTCCAGCTGTGGCTAGCTTTAGCAGCCTGGCACTGGCCCCTGAGGGCCCCGGCTTGGCTGAGGCTCCTGATCAGGACCTGGACCCTGTGCCCCAGCACAGGCAGGTTGCTGCTCCAAGAATGGACTGTCACACTCTTCTGGTGGCTCCAGAGCCTCTTTTCCTGCTGCCCTGTGCTGCCAGAGCCTCAGGCTGGAGCTCTGCCCTGCTCTGGACCTGGGGCTCTGCCCCATTTCCTGTGCCCTGGCCGCAGGGCTCAGGCACTCTCCACAGCTCGGTTTGCTGTCTTTCCTTCTGCATAGACATTTTCTGACCTCCATGCACGTCTCTTGGGAGCACTTCCTCTTGTGAGGCTTGAGAAGGCTTGTCTTTTGCTATCACCTCTTCCTGGGGCTCCTCCTGAAGAGGAGAAGCTCAGGGCTTGCTCTCTGTACGTTTGGTCTCATGAGAGGTCCCTACTCCCTTCCCTTTTCTTTTTCTTTGGGAACTCCCCCCTCCTTTCTGGCAGAGACACAGTTGTGTCCCTGTTTTCACGTGTTGAATTATACCTATGAAAGGGACGACAGTTCAGTGAAAAGGAAGGACACATAGAAGGGTGTTTACTGGCTCTTTTATCAACAGCAAATGCTGGGAGTGCCTTGTGGGGAGCTAGGAGGTTTTATAGGTCAGGCACACCAAGGGCCAGGCCACAGTGGGGAAAATGCAGAAGGGATAGGTGTGGCATTAATCACTAACATGAAGTATGCAAATAGAGCCGCCTAAAGGTCAGGCAAGTTACCCCTCCAGTTAGTGTCCTCTTCCTCCCTCCCAGCACCACACTCCAGGAGTTTTCCATGCAGGGATTGAGGTGCTTTCTCTAAAAGCCCTGACCTGGCCCTAGCCGGTTTGGCTCAGTGGATAGAGCATTGGCCTGAGGACTAAAGTGTCCCAGGTTCGATCCTGGTCAAGGCCATGTACCTTGGTTGCAGGTGCATCCCCAGTGGAGGTTATGCAGGAGGCAGCTGATAGATGTTTCTAATTCTCTATCCCTCTCCCTTCCTCTCTGTAAAAGATCAATAATATATATATATATATATATATATATAAAAATAAATAAATAAATGAATAAATGAATAAATAAATAAAAGCCCTGACCTGGCCCTAGCCAGTGGTCAAGGGCACATGCTAGGGTTGCAGGCTCAATCCCCAGTAGAGGGTATGCAGGAGGCAGCCAAACAATGATTCTTTGTGTTTTTGTTTGTTTGTTTGTTTTTAATATATTTTATTGATTTTTTACAGAGCGAAGGGGAAGGGAGAGGGATAGAAAGTTAGAAACATCGATGAGATTGAGACATCGATCAGCTGCCTCTTGCACGCCCCCTACTGGGGATGTGCCCGCAGCCAAGGTACATGCCCTTGACCAGAATTGAACCCGGGACCCTTCAGTCCGTAGTCCGACGCTCTATCCACTGAGCCAAACAGGTCTCGGCCAGACAATGATTCTTTGTCATCATTGATATTTTTATCTCTCCCTTCCAGTCTGAAATCAATAAAAATATATTTTAAAAATAAAATAATGAAAGCCCTGACCTGGCATGGGAAGATCTGCGTGCATCCCAGAGACAGATCTCAGGAACCATATGGGGAGATTGTTCTGCCTTCTCCCCGTTTCTCCAGACCCTGTGGCAGTGCCTCTGTGAACCATCAGGTGGCAATGTTGGCCCAAAACCTGGACTTGAGGGGCTGTTGTGGTCAGGAATCAGGTGGCCGACAGAGGGCAGTCTCCTACAGTCCTGACCCCGAGAGACAGATGGGGGTCTATGGGAAAGAAAGAAGAGGGAGCACAGCTGGGATAAGGACTTATAGTGCAGTTACTGGAAGAGTGGACAGGCTGATAGGGCCTTGTCTCAATGAGGGGAAATTCTATCCCTCCCCAGCTCTGAAAATACTAGCGATGACGGTGAAGGCCTGGGATTTTCTGGTGTTACGCTTTTTCAATCATTGAAACATACACTATTCCATGCTGACAGTTTCCTGTGAGTTAAGTAGGAAGGTAGGCAAGATAGATGGTATTTTTATTGTTGCCTTATAAATGAGGAAAACAAGCAGAGCTGCTTAAGGTCATTCAAGCATGCTGCATTGATCTTGGGGTAAAGGGCAATGGGATAGTTCTTGATACCCTCAGCAAGAAGGGACAGGGAAATGGGGGAAGTGTGTGTCTCAGAGAGCCTTCTTTGGTTCAGTCAGCCACCCTGGGGGAGGAGGAGCACATCAGCAGTGAGAGGACTGGCGCTGGAGGAAGCAGGGAGGTGTGCAAATAAAGCCGGCAGGAAATGAGAAAGTCACACAGCTCGGCGGGAAGATAAAGGATCTCAGGTCTCTCACCTTCCAGGCTGGTGGCAGGCGTTGCTGGCTCACTGACATCAGCGTTTCCCAGTAACCGAGGGGTTTGGCCAGGCTAGAGCTGCTCTGGATAAGTTTGGGCAGGGGAGCAGTGGGTGCTGGGCTGGAAGGAGGGTGGGAAGGGCGGAGCCAATCAAGGGCTTGGGTATTCTTGGGTTCTGCATAATTGTTCAGGAGCCTTGGTCAGCAGAATCATTTTCTCCTTGCTCTGCAGTTGCTACCTGTTTGCATTCACTGAAGCAATGCCTGTGTATTATCTTACTGACTCTAACCTGCCTCAGTTCAAAGGCCACCTCTTCTACCAAGTCTCTCGGACAGGGGAGGCAGTTGATCACATTGGGGAATTGTCAGAGATAACGACTCAAATCCTGCCTTTGTCACCAGCTCCATGACCTTGGACAAGTTACTTAATCTTGTAAAATGGCTAGTCATGCCTACTTGATCAGGTTGTTTAATTAAACTTTGAATAAGATAACCCAAAGAAAGTAATGTTCAGTCTCTTTCTGCCCTTCCTTTGACCACCCATTGCAGTTTATCTGTGTCTCCCAACGGGATACAGTCTGCAGCCTCATCTGATGTTTCAATTTGACAAGTGCTTTTGAACACTTAGGTGCCAGACACTGCATGGGGTCTGGGGATCTGGCCGGATCAGCCCCTGCCTACAGCAGCTGGAGTACAGCCAGAGTGGGCAATCAGTGATGCTGTGAAGGGCCCACATCTGTGCCACGTGTGCGCTTTTCTTTCTTTTTTTAAAAAAATATATTTTATTGATTTTTTACAGAGTGGAAAGAAGAGGGATAGAAAGTCAGAAACATCGATGAGAGAAACATCAATCAGCCACCTCTTGCACGCCCCCTACTGGGGATGTGCCCGCAGCCAAGGTACATGCCCTTGCCGGAATCGAACCCGGGACCCTTCAGTCCTCAGGCCGACGCTCTATTCACTGAGCCAAACAGGTCTCGGCTGCTTTTCTTTGTTTTTAATTACTTCATTTATTGATTTTAGAGAGAGAGGAAAGTAGAGAGAAACATCAATTTGTTGTTCCACTTATTTATGCATTCATTGGTTGATTCTTTTAAAAATGTTTCTATTGATTTTTGGAGAGAGGGAAAGGGAGAGAGAAACTTCAATCAACCAGCTGCTTCCTGCATGCCCCCCATGGGGATAGAGCCCACAAGCCAGGCATGTGCCCTGACCTGGAATTGAACCATTGACCTTTTGGTGCAAGGATGACATTCAGCCAACTGAGCCACACCACTCAACCGAGCTACACCGGCTAGGGCAGTGGTCGGCAAACTGGCTTGCAAGCCACAGCGGCTCTTGAGCCGTGGTTTGCCACTCTGTTGACTAATGAGTTTGCCAGCCACTGATCTAGATTCTCAATTCCAATAATTACAGGGTGTTGTTGTTCCTTGTGATTAAGCCCCTAGGGCATTGGTTGATTCTTGTATGTAATCTGGGGATCAAACCTGCAACCTCAGCGTATTGGGATAATGCTCTACCCAATTGGGCTACCTGGCCAGGGCTGCCATGTGTGTTCTTGCCTTCTTCCCAGAGACTATCTGCTCTTTGAGGGCAGGGTCAGATACATCTTTTGGACCTCTTCAGCTGTAATGACCATATTGCTTGAATTAAAATTAAGAGCAGGTGGATTGATATGTATGAATATTCTTATGAGGAAAATGGAACAAAATATTTGAAGTCTGTGTTGATTTGAAAAATTCAGGAATAAATTGGCTATTCCACAGCATATAACAAAATTCTTGTATACAATATAGTCACACAAAAATTGGTTTATGACTATATTAATAAATGAATGCTTAAGCAGCTATGATTTCAGTGACCTCCAAAAGTCTCCCAAGTCCCCTAAGGTCTGAACATCTGAGTTCCTAGCATTAAAGTGACTGACAGGATTAAGACAGGTGAAAGGCCCAGGTTAAAAATAAATGCATGTTGCTCAGGAGGAGACCCACATTTACTCGTTTGACCAGGTTGAAAAGATCAGCAAGTGTCATCTTACAGAGAGACCGGGGGCCCCCAGGGACAAGTGTCTCCATGGAGCAACAGGGGGTTGGCAAGGTCTAGACTTGCCAGAGTGGGGCAACACAGAGGACACCTTGGGCCACTCAGGGAAAGGCAAAGTGTGTTTTGGGGAAGAAGGGGTCTCAAAGGGTGGTTGTGAAGCTTGGAGAAGAGCCTCTTGCAGAAGACTGGCCTCTGTCCAGTTGTGTTCTCACTCTTTTGGGACAACCTTGGGCTGGGAGATTGAGGAACCCTGTGAGATTAGATTCCATGCTTTTTTTCTCCCCTCCTGTAAAAATACTAAATACGTTAAATGACTTGCCCAAGGACACACAGCTGTTTGGTGGCTGGCCTGGGACTCAGAGCCAAGTGTTTGTGCCCATTAATAGCAAGCCTCCAACCTCAGTCTAGAGCACCAGCCATAAAACCAGTGTTAGGACCAGCCAGGGCAGGGAGTGGAGGTATCTTGCCTGCCTGTGTCCTCACAGTAGCCAAGGTGGTGGAAAGTGATGTCTTAACACCCTTCCACCCCCAGAGCAGTGCTGGCTCTGGATCAATGCCGTCCCATCCTGGAGGGACTCCAAACAAGGACCAGGTCTAATCCCATCAACTTCCTCTAGCAATTAACCCAAAGCATCAGGGGTTCCTTGTCCCTACCGTAACCACTTCTTCCTTTGTCTTAGTCCAGCTAGGCTTAGTCCCAGCCCTCCTAGTCTTCCACCTAGAAATCTTCTTCAGGGGCTCTGTACAGTTAAGTAGATCCCACTTCATCTCCCAGTCTCTCCCATCAAGCCCCTTTGACTCAGCTGGGTACTCTCCTAAGTCCCTGTGTCTCTCCACGGGGTCAGGCTGTCCCTTTTTCATTTGGCTCTGGCTGTCCTGGCACCAGAAGCCTTTGATGACAAAGCTGTGGGAACCACTTTTGCCTTCACCTCCTGCCACTCAGCTTGGTGTCCCCATTCCCACCTTGGGTAGTGATGAGGTTCTTCCCAGCCTGCTAGTCTGCACCCTCTCCGCACAGTGTGCAGAGCAAGAACTTATTAACACTTCATGACTTCGCAGAAGAAATGAGAGAAGGTTTTTGGTTCAAAATGAGAGGTGGCTGTTTGAAAGTACTAATATTGGGTCCCTCTTGGAAGGAAACTGGCAATCTCATGAAGAAGACAGAAAATGTCTGGAGACTGTCTCACAAGGTCGTTTTGAATGATCAACACCACCCTCTTCATTTCCATTAAAAATTTTATTACATCAAAAGGAAAAATCCCAAGCCCTCCACAAAACCAACCAACCAACCCTCTAAAAACTAAACCAACTCAAAGACAATTACCCAGATATATATAACTCCCTGCTCCCCCAACCTTACATTAAAAAGTCCAAAAGAAATAGATATGCCAACTTCAAAAATATTTATCCAAAAAGTAAGGCATCCACTTAAAAAAAAAACCACACACAACAATAAATTGAAGGTGGGAAGGAGGTTGGAGGAATGAGAAGAAGGAATAAGAGGATGGTCCCTTGACCCTCCAGGGGCCAGCCCCAGTCTGCCTGGAGTCCACTCAGAGGGACCATAACTCAGACCAAACCTGGCATTTCACCAGGACAGGGTCAGGCAGCTGGGCAGGAAGCTATGAGACAGGAGTGGGCCAGAGGGGCTCCCAGGTGTTCCCGTGTAACAAGGTAGAATAGGGAATTGAGGGTATGGGGGAACTTCTGCTTGGGGATAAAAGGATCCTAGTCCTTAGCACAACAGGTGTGGTGGGAAGGCTCAAGGACTAGGGCAAACACTATCTCCTTCCTTTGGAGCACAGTGAGAGGCAGCCCCTGTCAGTCCTCACACCATGGACACAGGCTTTCCTGAGGACCTCCACAGAGGGCACCTTCGGCCACTGCCTTCTCACCCTGTCCTGGAGGCCATCCAAAGACAGGACAGTGGTGAGAGCTGAAAGAGGGAAGGGTTGTTTGAGTTGGGGGAGGAGGGAGGAACTGGCCTTCAGAACACACTTTCTCCCCAGATGGCACCTCTGGGGAGACGGGGAAAGCACCCTCTCTCCTAGGAAAACTTTTCATTACCAAGTCTGTCCTGATGGTTAGAAATAAGGGAGTATTTTTAGGTCCAGTTCTTGGATGGGAGGTGACTTAAGGCAGATTTGGCTCAGGTTTCAGGCCTGAAAGGCTTGGGGAACCTTCACACCTAGTCCTAGGTTCAGGAGCCAAGGTCCAGAGAGGAGGAAAAGGGCACGATGGGGGCGCAGGCAGTGCTGGCTGAGCGGTATGTGCTGGGAGTATAGCTGCTGGGTGACAGGGTGACTTCCTTCAGGTGGGTGGGGAGGGAGGAGGAGCTGAGCCACATTGTCATTAGGAGAAACTTTCTGGCCTCAAGAAGCTTTGGCACCCAGTTGGGGGCAGGATGCAGGGGACAGGGACAGGGCTGGGTTTCTGCAATCTGAGCCTTCCCCAATCCGTTCTAGGCTGGCTGGGGGCATGGGAGGAACAGTTGCCCTGCTTCATTGGTCCTTAGCTCAGAGGGGGGGAGGGGGCTAGAGGGGCTGATTAGGGGGGTGGGAGTGGTGAGAGTAGTGTCCTGAGGAATCTTATCCTGCACAGGGAGTGGTAGAAACTTGGGGGGAGGAGTGGGGAAGAGGGCAGAGGGATTTATTGGGTCCCTAGAGAAGGGAGGGAATATAGATCTCTCCATATGGCTTTTAACGGTGACAGATTTGCTTGAGTCTGTCCCTTCCCAACCTACTCACTGTTGTTGCTGCTACTTTTCTCAGAGCTGAGGCCACGGGCTCAAGAATGGAAAGGGGAGGCAGAACAGAACTGAACTCAGGCTCCTGAGGCGGCAACCAGGGTGTGGGCCGGGGAGGAGGGTCGTAGGGCGCTCCTGCAGCTCCACTCTCCTCTAACAGCTCTGAACAGGGCAGCCCTGGTTTTGGGCCCAGGTTCTGGGGATGAAGGGCTGGTTCTTTGGGTACAAATGTCAGTGTCTTTGTCTATAGATTCTCACCCCCAAGTCCTGCCCCTGCTTGACATAAGCAGAATGGTGTGTGTTGGCGGGCCCCAGGCAAGGAAGGAAGGCAGAAAGGGGTTGAAGGAGGAAGGAGGCAACTGAGAGAGTCCCCAAGTCTGGGGCTATTTCACTGAGTTCTTGTCTTTGGAGGCAATGGGTTGATTGATGGGCTGCCACTGCTCCTCCGCGTCTTCATTTATCATCTCTGTCTCCGAGCTCCCTCCGACATCAGGGTACACAACCACACACATCTTCTGGGTCACCAGGGTTATCAATTCTGTGGGAAGAGGTGACACAAAAACTAGGTCAGTGCCAAGTGTCCCACCATGCTCTTCCCTGCTCTTCTGTCCTGGCTTTTGCATTGGCAGAGCCACGCCTACCTTCAAAGAATTCTTCCTCCAGGAGATGTCCCTCACCCACCTCTTATGTCTCTGGGCAAGATCTCAGTTTTCCACCATCCCCTTGCCCACTGACTACCAATTCCAGGATCTCCACTGGTCTCCACCCAGCCCAGGGCAGTTCTTGATAGCGATCAAATTGTCTATTCATGCAGGCTTCAAGTCTGTGTGGAAATGTCAGTTGTTCTCTCCACAGAGATACCTGGGAAGGCACTTGCCCTTTCCTGCCCCCAACTCCTTCCCCAGAGTTCTGTGGCCCAGCCTTGGCCTCCTGATTCTGGTGGAGTTCTCCTGCCAGACTGCTGACCACTCTGTCCCAGACCAGGAGGCTCTCTAGCCACCCAGGGCCTTCAACAACTCACTGATGAAGTTATTGAAACAGCGGGGCTTCTGTTGCCAATGAACACCCAGGAAATAGACGGGCACTCCTGTCAGCATGATGGCCAGGCCAGTGCCACACACTATAGGCTCCGACCACAGGCTGAAGACCAGCAGGAAGGCCCAGAACAGCAAGTAGATGATGGGGAACAGCAGGTTGATCTGTGGAGCAGAGGTGTGGTTAGCTGTGTGGATCCCATAACCCAGGATCAGGACAACCTCCCTCTTTTTCACCTTCAGGGAGCACCGGAGTGCATAGGCTGGGCTTCACTCAGCTCTGAGGCTCCCACACCCTGAGCTTTGATAGGGCAATGCTGTGTCAACAGATGTTAGTGAACCTAGGCTGTGGGATAGGAAGAGGAAGAGGAAGAGGGACCGAAGGAAGGAACAATCATCACTGCCTATCTCCTCCCTCCTGGGTAGGATCAATCAAGGCTTTGTCATCCACGTCATGTGCCTGTGGCTTGCTGGTACATTGGTATGGTATATGCTTCCTGAGATCCTAAGGTGGAGGAGAATTGGAGAAATGGATGAGGGGCAGGAGAAACCAAGATGGCGGCATAGGTAAACATTAGGCTTTTGCTCCACACAACAATTTTGAGAATACAATTGAAGGACAGAATGGATGCTGTCTAGAACCACTGGAAGGCTGGCTGACTGGAAGATCTGAAACTGGAGGGACATTAAAGTGCACACAGATAATCAGAGCCTCTGCAAAGCCCAAATAAGATGGGAGACTCCCGCGTGCGAGAGGACATGGTGTCTGAACCTGGCAGGGGTGCTCTAGCGGAAAGGAGACAAAAAATCCAGGCTGTGCTGAACCCAGTTCAGTTTGCACTCAAAACTCAAGGGAACCAGGCCCTTACGGGGAGAACCTGGATTGCGGGCAGAATCCCAGGGGAAGAGCCTGAGGCAGAGCTCGGGAGGCGTGCGTGCAAGTGCATAGAGAGGACAAATGGGTCGCTGGCGGTGTCTGGTAGAAGAAAGGAGCTCCAGCCAGAGGTGGAGCTCTGGGGGCACGTACAAGTGCTTACGGTGAGGGTGTTCTGTTGACTGTGTGGCTGGCGTCTGGTGGAAGGAAAAAGAACCCAGGTGCCAGGTGAAAATCTGAGATTCCAGATTCATTGGGGACTGGATGGTCTGATGGCAGGCGAAACTCGAGGGCACCTGTCTCACAGAGGTGCCTGTGGCAATTGCCTGCGGATGTTATGACCCGGCGACCTCGTGGGCCGGGGCTAACTGGAGGCCAAGGCTGTTGGCTCCATCCTGAAACTCTGCCCCACCCAGAAACTCCACCCCATCCAAACTGAACACAGAGACTTTGGCAAGTTTGCAAGTGCTGGCACATAAGGCTGTCTCCTAGAGTAGACACAGCTGATCCTCACAGTCAGTTGGCCCAGAGGTCAATTCCTCCCAGTGATAACAACAACAAACAAGACTTATCTGCAACAAAGCAGTACACACAGTCCACAAAATGGTGCGCCAAGAGTGTACACCTCAGGTAACAGGGGAGGCTGACACACCTAGCACACAAAGCTACCCAACCAACTCAGGGAAACAGTGAAAATGGGGAAAGAAACAGATCACAAACAAAAGAAATGGAGGAAAACAAATGCCTGGATATAGAGTTCAAAACCACAGTTATAGGTATTTCAAGAGGCTCCTAGAAAAGGCCGATAAGCTTAGTGAGAACCTTGAGGATATGAGCAAGACCCTCGAGGAGATGGTCTTGGATATGAAAAAGGACCTTGTGGATATGATAAAGGACCAACTAGAAACTAAACATACACTGACTGAAATAAAAAATATTTTACAGAAACCCAACAGCAGACTAGAGGAATGCAAGAATCAAGTCAAAGATTTGAAATATCAAGAGGCCAAAAACACTCAACCAGAAAACAGAAAAGAAAAAAGAATCCAAAAATTTGAGGATAGTGTAAGAAGCCTCTGGGACAACTTCAAACATACCAAAATCAGAATTATGGGGATGCCAGAAGAAGAGAGAGAGCAAGATACTGAAGACATATTTGAATAAATAATGACTGAAAACTTCCCCCACCTGGTGGAAGAAATAGACTAACAAGTCCAGGAAGCACACAGAACCCCAAGCAAAAGGAATCCAAAGAGGACCACACCAAGACACATCATAATTAAAATGCCAAGAGCAAAGGACAAAGAGAGAATATTAAAAGCAGCAAGAGAAAAACACTTAACTACCTACAAGGGAGTACCCATATGACTGTCAGCTGATTTCTCTATGCAGGCCAGATGGGAGTGGCAAGAAATTTTCAAAGTGATGAATAGCAAGAACCTTCAACCAAGATTACACTACCAAGAAAGCTATCATTCAGAATTTAAGGTCAGATAAAGAACATCATAGATAAGAAGAAGCTAAAGGAGTTTATCAACATCAAACCAGTATTATAGGAAATACCGAAAGGTATTCTTTAAGAAGAAGAAAAAGGAGAAAAAGGTGTCTGCTTCAAACTAGAGCATGGATGGACCTGGAGAACAATATGCTAAGTGAAATAAGCCAGTCAAAGAAAGATAAGTATCACATGAACTCACTCATTTATGGAATACAATGAACACTATAAACTGATGAACAAAAACAGATCCAGAGACAGAAAAGCACTTGACTGTCAAACCTCAGAGGGATGGTAGGGGAGGGCGGGAGTAAGGGGAAGAGATCAACCAAAGGACTTTATGCATGCATATAAGCCTAATCAATGGACACGGACACCAGGTGGGGTGAGGGCATAAGTGGTGTTGGGGGGAGGAGCTGATTGCAAGGGGTAATGGGTGATGAGGACACATATGTAATACCTTGATCAATAAAGAAATTAAAAAAAAAAAGAAATGGTGAGGGGCAAGTAGGAAACGACCTGGGTCAGTCAGGCTCCTTGCCCCTTGCCCACTTCTAAGCAGAACCTTCATCTGGGCACATGAAAAATAACCATCCCTCTCCAAAATCAGTCCCAATTTGTTTCTCTCAAGCAACATGAAAAGATGACTCTTATAAGACCCAAGAAATCAGGAAACCTAGCATAGTATAAGGCAGTCTGGGACCTTTACTTTATTCAGAAAGAAGCACCTCTCTCTGGGCTTCATTCCTTCTTGTTAATCACAGGTGGGAGTTCCCAGTGGAATCCTCATCACGCTTCTAGATTCAACTGCCTTTCTCTTCCATGTCCTCTCCCCCCAGGGATAATGCCTGTGGTGGGGAAACGGGCTTCTTCTACTCCTCTTCCTCTAGTAGCCTTCTAAGAGTGGTAGAAAAGTGGTAATGGAAAACAGAAATTTGGGAGCCCTTGATTCTCAGCTGGAAGAATCTTCTAGAAGCATCTTATCTCCCTGTTTCCAAAACAGAATTGTTCAAATAATTCAGGGTTACACTCTATTCTTCTAATTTGCAGCTATACCACAGGATGATTGCATATTTCATTCTGAGCAATCTTGTAATTTCCATCTCAAAATTATTTCTTTTATGAATAGGTTCAGTGGGTTCCCTACTCTGTGTAGAGCCATAGTAGATTAAAAAGGAAGGCTCACTGATGGATAGCTGGTGCAAACTGGGAAGCTTCAAAGAAGAGGAGGTGCTTGAAGCTTATGTGAAAAATGGTTAGAATTTGGATAGGCAGATGGGAGAAAGAAACTCATTCTGGAATAGAAACAGCACAAGTGGATCTAGCTATCTGGAGGGACAAGGAGGAGACTGGCTAGACTAGAGGGTCCAGGGAAACATTAGAGAGATAAAAGAGCCTTGCACAATCATGTGTAGTTCAAGACAGTCATAGGAAACAAAGGAATGACTCCATGAAGATAGAATTTAAGCTAACTCATCTTTTCAGCTGCAGTTTGCTCTGGTCCCATCCCCAGCAGAGAAAGGAAAGAAATGGCTGTCCTATTTACACATGGCTCTGCTTCCCAAAGGGTCTGTTGTCATCACAGAGATGATCTGTGGTCAGCAGCTGAGAACAGGGGGATTGAAAAATCTGTGCTGCAGCTAGAACCAGAATGGGGTGGGGGAACCTTCACAGGGAGATTTTCGTACCTTGATGGGGCGGGGGATGTCAGGTTTCCTCCAGCGAAGGACTATCTGTCCAGCAATTGTGATCCCGTAGAAGAGATAGTTGATGAAACCCACATAGTTGATGAGTGTGTATATGTCACTGGTGACCAGCATCAGTAGGGTTGAGATGCACTGTGGGGAGGGGGAGAAGCACGTCAGTGATAGAAAGGGTGTTTGGAGACTGGAGCTGTTCATAGGTCAGGACTGTGCCCTTGCTTCAGGCAGATGGTGCCCTTTCATAAAGGAGGTCTCAAAACAGAAGGTGTATAACCTCCCCTAGAAACCCAGGTCATTGCTAACATCTTCATTGCCAGAAAGTTCTTTTCTACTGCAGGGATGATAATCAAAATACTTAATTATTGGTGTGGCATGGGCACTAAACAGTCAGAATAAAATTTGGCCAAAAATAGCTGGGTTGGCCACACGGATGGCACCTGGTTCTAAGTTCACCCTAAGCTGACTTATATTTCTTCCTTGGGTATATCTCTAAATAATTTTCACTTTATCATTTTAGGGAAGATTGTTGACTGCAGATTAAAGCTTTATCTTACCCCTATCATCCCCTTTTCCTGTCTGAGTCATCTAATTTACTTTTTCCTTCCTTTTCTTTCTTTTTTAGACATAATAAAGTTACAGCACTTATTAGGTGCCAGGCTCTATTCTTCACATTCTACAAAATAGTAACTTGTTTAACCCTCATAACCTCCCTGTGAAGTTTTCTTGATAGATCTCCTTGCCAACTTCAAAATAATCTCAGTGGCTCTCAGAACAATGGTCTTCACCTGCCCCTTAATATGTCACGGCCAACAGAAGGTTCAGTTTTCCTGTGAGATCTGAGGTGAAAATAATTCAGAAGATTTTAATGAATAAATAAGCCAGATTCTTACTGTACTTGCGATGTAGATATGGTGCTGCACCAGTGGTTCGAACTGAAAAAAGTCTGTGGCCCGCTGGGAATATTGACTTTTCTCCAGCTGCCTTTCACAACTAACCAGTCATGATGGCCTTCTTCCTGTGCCCAATATTCTGAAACTCCCCCGAATGTTATACAACAAATGCCCTTGACTCCCAGAAGCTCTACTACCCTAGTCTAACAGCTTCTCTGGTGGACCACAGAAATTTCCAATATTTTATTCAGGATCCAGAAGGAAAAAAAAAAAAACTTATAAGGCTCATGGGGATAAATCTTTGTTACTTCTTTTTTGCTCTCTCTAAAGGATTCTACTCTGGGGTCATTTTACTCCCATTCCCCCCATCCATATCCCAAGTTTCCTTTTCTCTTTTCTTCCATATTCAGTGTAATATGGAACATACCAGTAATATGGAAGACATACCAGTCTTCCTTTCTTTATTTTTCTTATTGGTGTCCTCTTAACACTGATTTTGTTTCAGTGATATTTCCCAAGAGACTAGCAGAGCCTCCTGGGGTAAGAAGATCAATGGGGAGGAGTGGGAGTGTATGGTGATCAGCTGGGAGCAGAGGCACAACGTGGCAACCCTGAGGGCAACAGGTGCAGAGGAGAGCCAAAAAATATGTTTTTTTGGGAGGTTATAAAAAATCGAGGAAGTCACTTCATTCTTACCCCCAAAAGATGGGAGAATGGAAATGACCTGGCCTGAGAGCCTTAGTCTTGCACAACTCAGATTCTTCTCTTGCTATATTTCTTGATATTAGTAAAGCATGTGCATACAATTGCCAGACTATCTAGGACCAGTGAAACCTAGGAACAGAGGAAGGGTTACATGGAGTGTGAACTCCCAGCTTAGAGCAAGCACAAGGGGAAGGGTATGTGTAGGACTGGCAGAAGGAGGGGCCCTTACTGTGAAGAGCAAGGCTGGGATGGGGGTGCAGCGTTTCACATGGATCATGGCCAGCACACTGGGAAGGTGGCCCTCCCTGGCTCCAGCAAAGAACAGCCTGGCAGAGAGAAAAGCAGATCAGCCTGGGATGGCCTTCAGACTACAAAAGAAAACTCCCTCCCCAGACCAGGCTCCCTCATCCATGCCCCTCCCCCCCCCCCCCCCTGCCCACACAGGAGCATCACCCCTCCAAACAGATAACATCCCATGCACATCCTCCAGCCCACTAGTCACAGGACCCACAATCCCAAACGCAGATGCAGGCAAACCAAAAACAGCCCATGGAAAAGTGGGTGGATCCTGGGTGTGTGGAGACCCTGACTGTGGCCTGGGTGGCTTGGGGTTACTGATGATTGTGCTGTCACCCTGTGAGTCTCTCTTCATGCTAGAGTGCGGTTGTGGGAGTGCTTCTCTCTTTTGCCTAAGGCCTTAATCCCATAAAAAATGTACCTTCTGTAATCTCAAAAAATACATGGGGATTGAACTGTACAAGGAAGGCCTTAAAAACATTCTTATCCTAGTCAGAAAGTAGTTTATCTCTGCGTGGGAATGCTGGTGGGCCAGAAAGGGACACATGGGTACTTCGGGATATGTGGAGATGTTTTAGAGCATGTGGATGGTGGTTACAAGTCTGTCTACAGTTATTGAAACTCATCCATCTGAACATCTTTGGTCTATGTATTTTATTGTATTTAAATTGTACCTAAAAATTTGTATCTTTAAGCTACTTATTCCATTCCCAAAAAGCCATCCTAAGGAAATGAATAGAGAGTAAGTGAAAGGTGCATATACAAAGATATTCTGGATAATAAAAAAAAAGGATATATCCTAAATGCCTACAAGTAGGAGACTGATAACATTATGGTATATCCATAGGATGGAATATTATGCATTCATAACGATGTTATAGAAACAAAAAAACTGATTACACCCAAAGCCAGTTAGGCTGACCGGATAGAGTGTCAGTCTGTGGGCCATTGGGTCCCAGGTTCGATTCTGTCAAGAGCATGTACTTTGGGGTTGCAGGCTCCTCCCTTGCCCGGGCCCTGTTAGGGGCTCGTGCAGGAGGCAACTAATCGATGTGTTTCTCTCACATAGATATTCCTCTCTGTCCTTCCCTCTGTTTTACACTGTCTCTAAAAATCAGTGGAAAGATATCCTCAAATGAGGATTAACCAAAACAAACAAAACCTGGTTACATGAAACATGCTCACAATATAATGGTAAGTGAAGAAAGCAGATGATTCCATACTTTATGATCCCAATTAATTGAAAAATTATTTATGGGGCATGTACAAAGATATATGATTATGCCAACTATTTATTTTTAGGTAGTGGGATTATGAGTAATTTAAATTTTCTTCCTTAGATGTTAGAGAAGAAATTTTAAAATTCTAAAATAGACAAAAAATTTGCAATCGGAATAAACATTATATTTTAACTTTAAAAATATTAAACTTTTTAAGACTAGAGGCCCAGTGCACGAAATTTTTGCACAGGGGTGTGGGGGGAGCGTGTCTCTCAGCCCAACATGAACCCTCTCTAATCTGGGACTTCTTGGGGGATGTCTGACTGCAGGACATCCCTCTCACAATCTGGGACTGCTGGCTCCCAATTGCTTGCTTGCCTGCCAGCCTGATCACCCCCTAACCACTCCCCTGCCAGCCTGATTAATGCCTAACTGCTCCCCTGCTAATCTGGTCGCCCTTAAGTGCCCTTCCCTGCCAGCCTGGTCACCCCTAAGTGCCCTCCCTTGCTGGCCTGATTGCCCCTAACAGCCTCTGCCTTGGCCCCTACCACCCTGGCTTTGTCCAGAAGGATGTCTGAAAAATGTCTGGTCTAATTAGCATATTACCCTTTTATTAGTATAGACTAGAGGCCCGGTACATGAAATTCATGCACGGGGGGCAGGGAATGTCCCTTAGCCCAGCCTGCACCCTCTCCAATTTGGGACCCCTCGAGGTATGTCTGACCTGACTGCCCGTCTAGGCCCGATCCTGGTAGGATCAGGCCTAAACAGGCATTCGGACATCCTTCTCACAATCCAGGACTGCTGGCTCCAAACTGCTCACCTGCCTGCCTCCCTGATTGCCCCTAACTGCTTCTGCTTGCCAACCTGATCACCCGCTAACCACTACCCTGCCAGCCTAATTGATTTTTAACTGCTCCCCTGCCAGCCTATTTGCCCCCAACTTCCCCCGTCTGCTGGCCTGGTCACCCCTAACTGCCCTCCCTTGCAGGCCTGGTCCCTCCCAACTGCACTCCCCTGCTGGCCTAATTGCCCACAACTGCCCTCCCTTGCAGGCCTGGAACCTCCAACGGCCCTCCCCTGCTGGCCATCTTGTGTTCACATGGGGGCAGAATCTTTGACCACATGGAGGCAGCCTTCTTGTGTGTTGGAGTGATGGTCAATCTGCAAATTACTCTTTTATTAGATAGGATAGAGGCCTGATGTATGGGTGGGGGCCAGCTGCTTTGCCCTGAAGAGTGTCACAGATCAGAGTGGGCTCCCTTGGGGTGAGGGGTAGCCTGGGAGAGGGGCCTGTGGAGGTTTGCAGGCAAGCCACGCCCCCCAGTGACCCAAGCAGAGGCCCTGGGATCTGGGATTAATCTATGTCTACAACTGAAACTTTGTAGCCT
Source organism: Antrozous pallidus (assembly GCA_027563665.1). Lineage (NCBI taxonomy): Eukaryota > Metazoa > Chordata > Mammalia > Chiroptera > Vespertilionidae > Antrozous > Antrozous pallidus. The sequence continues at coordinate 33,464,190 of CM050515.1, read as the reverse complement.
GGACCGGAGCCAAGCCTTCTGCTTGCTCTGGGGTGGCAGCCATTTCTGTTTGAAACATTGTAGCCTAGAGTAGAGGCCTAGGCCAGCAACGGTGGACTGAAAGCTTGGCTTCCTCCATTGCCAGGGAAACCCAAACCTCTGTTCTCTCCAGCTCAGTGGCTGCTGCCATTTCTGTATCTTTTATAATTGAGACTTTATAACATTGAGTGGAAGCCTAGGGAGGCAGAAAGCTTGGCTTCCTCTGTTGCCAGGGAAACCCAAGCCTTCCACCTGCTCTCGGTGGCAGCAGCCATCTTGGTTGGGTTTTATTTGCATAATCTGTTCCTGATTGGCTTGTGGGTGTGGCAAAGGTATGGTCAAATTTGCATATTACTCTTTTATTAGATAGGATAATTATAGATTCTCATGGAATTGTAAGAAATAATATAGAGCAATCTTACATATTCTTTACCCAGTTTCTCTTTCCCATTGATAACATATTGCAAAACTATAGTATAATATTAAGATCAAGATATTGGATGTTGAGAAACACCAAGATGGTGGCATAGGTAAACACCTATTGTTCTGCCAGCGCAATGATTTAAGAACTACAACATAACAGCAGAACAGACAGCACCCAGAATCGCCAGAAAGCTGGCTGAATGAAAACTCCACTAATAGGAGTAGAGGTGGGACACTGAGACTCAGGAGCGGCGGGAGCGCAGCCTTTCAGACGGAAACAGGTTAGGAGCCGTCCTGGTCACGCACGTGGGCTGGGGCTGGAGCAGCAACCCCGGCCGGATTTCTCCAACGGGGAAGGCGGAGACGTCCCACTACATGGATTCCCCAGCGCCAGGCAAGGTCCGAGATCCGGGGTACGTGGAGACGTCCCACTGCACAGATTCCCCAGAGCCAGGCGAGGTCCGAGGTCCGGTGGACGCACCCTGGAAGCGGGGCGCGGCAGAGGCTCCTAGTCTGCGAGAAACCCAGAGGCGGCGAAAAGAAGTTTCCACTCGAGGGTCGTGCAAACCCGTGACTTGCCCCCTGGAAACTTGTCTCCTGGTTCCAGAAACCATCTATTTTACAACCCTGGGCTAGACTTTTGGTGTGCAGGCACATTTGGGGAAAGGCAGAGTTGTCTGGCAAGGGGAAGAGACTAGCGGCTTTCTCTTGGAGGTGTCTGCAGCCATCCCCATCCAACAGAGACCCACGCGCGAGTGCCGCATAGGACTGAGGCTGCCTGCGCAGCTCAGAGACTCCGCCCATCCAACCTGAACACAGTCTCCCTTCACAGCCAATTGGCCTGGAGGTCAAACCCTCCTAGGGCTAACAACAAGCTGGGTTTAAATTCAAAAATACTGAATACAACCCATAAAGGATTGCAGTAAGAGTACCCACCTCGGGTAACTGGGGAGGCTGAGCCTCTGTTCCTTTGAGGATATCTACCACATAAAGCAGCCACCATGCAGAGATATGGAAAGAAATCAGGGGTGAAAGAAATGGAGGAGAAAAGACGACAAGACATAGAGTTCAAAACCACGCTTATAAGGCTTTTCAAAAGGCTCCTACAAAATGCCGATCAACTTAATGAGAATTACCAGGAAATAAACAAGACCAACCAGGAAATGAATGAGAACCTCAAGGAAATGAATGAGACGCTCAAGGAAATGAACAAGACCTTTGAGGATATGAACCAGACCCTCACGGATAAAAAAAAGGACCAACTAGAAATCAAGCATACACAGACTGAAATAAAAAATATTACACAAAGTCCTAAAAGCAGTCCAGAGGGCCACAAGAATCAAGTCAAAGATTTGAAATACAAAGAAGCAAAATCCACTCAGCTGGAAAAGCAAGAAACAAAAAGAATTCAAATAATTGAAGATAGCGTAAGGGGCCTCTGGGACAACCTCAAGCATGCCAACATCCGAATTATTGGGGTCCCAGAAAAAGAAAGAGAGCAAGTTAATGAAAACCTACTTGAAGAAATAGTGACTGAAAACTTCCCCTACCTGGTGAAAGAAACTGACTTAAAAGCCCAAGAAGTACACAGAACCCCAAAATATAGGAATCTAAAGAGGACCACACCAAGACATATCATAATTAAAATGCCAAGAGCAAAAGATAAAGAGAGAATATTAAAAGCAGCAAGAGAAAAACAGTTGGTTACCTACAGGGGAGCACCCATACGATTGTCAGCGGATTTCTCAACAGAAACGATGCAGGCCAAACGCGAGTGGCAAGAAACATTCAAAATAATGAATAGCAAGAATTTACAACCAAGATTACTCTATCCAGCAAAGCTATCATTCAGAATTGAAGATCAGATAAAGTGCTTCGCAGATAAGAAAAAGCTAAAGGAGTTCATCACCACCAAACCAATATTATATGAAATGCTGAAAGATATTCTTTAAGAAGAGGAAGAAGAAAAAGGTAAAAATATAAATTATGAACAACAAATTCACATCTATCAACAAATGAACATAAAAATCAAGTGAATTGATAGGCTGGTGAACAAGATAAACTGGTGAATATAACAGAAACATGGACATAGAGAGGGAATGGACTGACAATTCTTGGGGAGAAAAGGGTTGTGGGAAGTACAGCAAGAGATTGGACAAAAATCTTGCAACAATGGGAGAGGACATTGGGGTGGGGGAGGTGAGGGTGGAGGGTGGGATAGGTACAGGGTGGAGGGGAGATATAGGGGGATAAAAAAGGGGAAACAATGTAATTAATAAGCTGAACAATAAAGAAAAAAAAAGATCAAGATATTGATGTATTAGGGTTATTTATAAAAAGATAAATTTTAACGTAAAAAGCAGGCCTTCTTCCCATTTCCTCTCTGGAAGTAAAAGAGAATACTATAAATTATTAGGAGTTATTTACATATTAGTGTGAATTATACCATTTTATTTTAAAATTGATTTTAGAGAGGAAGGGAGAGGTAGAGAGAGATAGAAACATCAGTGATGAGAGAGAATCATTGATTGGCTGCCTCTTGAATATCCCACACTAGGGATTGAGCCTGCAACCCGGGCATGTGACCTTGACCTGAATCGAACCCAGGACCCTTCAGTCTGCAGGCCAATACTCTGTCCACTGAACCAAATTGGCTAGAGTCACTTTTCCTTTCTTTTCCCTAGGGTTTTGTAGGAAAAGGAGTGCCTAAGGGATAAGAGGAAGGGGATAGTGTGATGGAGACAGAAAGGCATAGAACTAGCACACTGGGTGTTCTGAAGAGAACTGTCATTTACTTTGGAATTTGTGTATGGGGGAGAGTGAAGCTAAAAGCAGTAGCTCATCAGAAGTGTGGGAGTCAATTATAGTCCCAAGTACCCAAATGCATCACTATCAGTAGCCATCATTAAATGCCTAGGCCAGTGTCACTAGTTTCATGCAACTACATGGCATTGGCCGTCTACAATGCAGCCTCATGCACCCAACTGAGTCCCAGGTGCTCTGTGGGCCTCATCATGCACATAGCCAGGGTCCCATATTCAGATCCCTCCTCCATAGGCAGCCAGGACCAAGTGGGGTTGTCCAGATCCAATAGTATTTGTGTCAAGTTCACAAGAAGCAATCCTTGCCCAGCTAGCTGACAACGGAGGAGACAACGACAGTAAGCATGACACACACCCACACACACTCCTACTCCTCTGGAAGGATCATCTTCTCCATACCCCAAAACACAAAAGAGTAAGAGAGAAGGAGAGAAAGAGAAGGAAGAAAGAAAGGAAGGAACTGGAAGATGAGCAGAGGAGGCCTGGTGGGTAAGCCGTGCCTCTGAATCAGAGGCTGATCACACCAGGCCACATCTCCTGCATGCACACACAGCTGTACCACATGCACGCAGACCACTGCTTGGCCTGCCTGAGGGACAAACCCCACTCTAAAGTGACCGTAGCCAGTCCCTCTCCTCCAATAGATCCCAGAGAGCCTCATGGGTCATTGCTCTTCCACTGCTCGCCCTTGGCTGGGGCCTCCAGGTGGCCACTGCTCCTGTGTAACACGCACAGGATGTGTCATAGGGTCCTGGGGAACAGGGGATACCCACACTCCCTTTTTCCTGCCTGGATCCTGAAAACATGGCACTCCTTTGTCATTTCACAGGAGCTCCTCTCTGAGGTGATGGGTGGCTTTAGAAGTAGCTGAACTTGGGGACTTACTCCTTTGGCTGAATCTTTTGAGCAGGACTGTGCCCCGAGTGCAGAGGGGCTTTCTAAGAACACTGGGAAGATCCCTTGAACTACCCTAATGGAATTTATCCAGCATCTGCTGCTCTCAGCAGATATATGGAGGTGGGATATGGGGACTCCTGGGCCCACTTGGGTTTCTGGCTTCCCTGAGAGGGATGAGGGATGTAGCTTTAGAAAAATACTTTCTTTTCACTCTTTCCCAACCCTCTTGCTTCACATGAGTGAGTCTTCTTGAGTCTCAGGGCTGGCCACTCGAAGACTCCCACAGCTGCCTGTCTGTGGAGCAGAGAGGAGCCTGTGCCCATAGGGCATTCAAAGATGATTCATCCCACCTGCAGACTGGTCCCAGAATTCTCCTGGGAGGCCAGTTCAGAGGCCCCAGGCACAGGTCCTTCCTGATCCCTTTCAAAGCGGGGTTCCTTTCCAGCCAGGACAACCTGTTTCCAGAGGGTGGAAAAGGGGCTCTGGAGACAATCCTGCTACCAATTACAGTCCCTCACCTGGGACTCCGTCAGGCTGCCTGGGCCTCCTCAGCGTCCTGCTCTTACTGAAATGAGGTGGGATGGGGCTTTTCACCACTACATGTGAAGGCACATACATTCTAGGTAACCACATGAGCAGCATACACCTCTCCGCATCTACACTGATACACACATGCCCTCACATGAGCAATCACCCCCTGCAAGGTCACTGCCCAGGTGTCCACACAGACCCTGCTTACAGAGACAAGCCCTCTACATATACACAGAGCAATATACACAGCAGTGTGGCCCCTGGCCCTGAATGGACCTGGACAGCACTCACCGGGAGGAGGTGAAGAGAGACCCATTGACTCCTCCAAATGTGGACAGGGCAACAGAAATGGGCATGATCCAGGCCATGACCCCCATGAGCTTCTCTCCAAAAGTCTATGAGAGAAAACAAGGGGTGAGCAGAAAAGGAGAGGTTATAACTCTGCACTTGTGCGTCACTGCTAGGAATGCTCCCTCCCAGATCCACCCTTACCAAATCTCCAACTAAGCTCCTGAGAGGAGGGATGGTGTTCGTGCCCTGTCCCCCATCCTACACCACCTCTCCCCACAGAGACCACTAACACAGCAGGGAATCAATAACTGTTTTGGGCTAGCTAAATGAAGGAAGCAGTGTTTGGTAATAATGCCAATATTAATAATGCTAATAATGAACTAACACTTATTACCCTTGATTTATGGATGAAGAAATTGAGGCAAAAGCAATTCAGTAGATTGCCTAACCTAAGATTATACACCCAGGATTGGACACCAGCCATGTGAATCCAGGCCTCACTACATTGTACATTGGTGAGTCAGGCTGGTTGGGGCTTCAATCTCAGCCCAAGAGTTAGGAGCTGTAAGACCTTGAGCAAGGTTCTTAATTTTTGAGCCTCAGTTCTCCCATCTGTAATTCATAGGGTAAGAATTTCTAAATTCATATCAACAAATTATATTGGGTGGAATGATAAGAAGAGGCTATTATGTAGATTGAGAAAGAAAAGGTGGTGGAACTGTAGACTAGTCTTCATGTAGGGAAGGAATATACAATATCAGGGGACCAGTGTTTCTATATTTTCTGAGCCAAGTACACACTTGATTTATAGCATATTATGGGGAGTGGTTGTTTAAAATAGCTGTCCTGCTGGGAAGGCTAGTCTTGGAACACTCTGCTGTGGGACACTGGAGGGCCTCTTTCTTCAGTCTTCAATGAGACAAATGATGACATTGTTTGGCAGGGAGAGATCATGGCCCAGGTGAAGCCAGGTGAGGAAGCAGCATGTCTCCTAGGTCTTTCCCGGATATCAAGGCCCCCAAAGCTTTGGGCCTGCATGATCTCTTTCTCCAAGAGCACAATCTATCCTACTTCCTAATCGTTTACTGGCACACACTTTTCCCTAATGAGTGAAGGAGTCAGATTGCATGTTTCCTGAAGTGCAAATGGCGGCAGAGAGAAATGGCATGTCTTGTGCAAGACTGCATCTTTCTGGGGAGAAGCCTGTCTCCTTATACAATCATCACATTTAGAGTTTAAAGTGCCCTAGATCAGGAGTCGGCAAACTTTTTCTGTAAAGGGTCAAATAGTAAATAATTCGGCTTTGTAGGCCATACAGTCTCTGTGGTAACTACTCAGCTCCGCCACTGTGGCTCTTCTAGGTACAGCATGGCCATCAGCTTGCTTCTGGGCACCTGAAGGTGTGGTTTCCACCCTAAGGACTTGGGATGACTTCCAAATCCACAAATCCATGGATCAGGGGGGATTAGGGGTAGCTCAGCAGGCAAATCTATGTCAACCTTCCTGGTTTGAGGGACTGTGATTTTGATTTCTTACCACAGCGACTGCATTCGATGCCAGCAGCTCCTGGGGGGACATTGCAGTGACATAAGCGACATTGGCAAAGACATACACAAATGCGACCAGTGGGATGGAGATGAAGATGGCTCTGGGAAGGTTCCTGTAGAGGGAGAGGAGGTGAGAGGGGGAAAGCCTGGCACCTGGGACCATCTGCCTCATCATGAGGTCCAGGGAGTGCCTTCTGTTTTGCTGCATGAAACTGGCCTTGCAGACTTCTGTGATGTTTCCTCCTCTTGAAAGGGTGGGGAGAGGAATTTGTCTCAATATGGGCACAATAATTTAAAGGAAATGAAACAGCTTAGGCTGGAAATACATTCCATGCCTATTGATTTTTTATCGACCAGAATATTCACAAAGCACCCTTTCCCCTGCCTCAAGATACAAAGACCCACCTGTCCCAAAGCAGATGAGTAAGATGCCTGGAAACCACTCAGGGCACATTTAATTCTCTAAGGCAGTAATGTTATCTCAGCACCATTTCAGCCTTTAACCTAATCTGGTAGAGTCACCAGGTCATTTTTCTTCTCCTGGTAGATTGAGTGGCAAGTGGTCTAAGTTCCTGGGAAAAGAACTGTTTCTTCAGGATACACCAGGTCATAATCAGAATTGGGGCTGGGAGGAGACTTGGGTAGTGGACACCTGTTTCCCTTTTTCCAGCAGCAGGTGCCTCGGCCTTTCCAGGGAGAAAGGAAAAGCTGGGCTATTTCAACTCACTTGTAGGGATCAACAAGTTCCTCAGTCACGTAATTAAGAAAGTTCCAGCCTCCGTAGGCAAAGGATCCCTGAAGGAAAGCCAGTGCAATGAGGCCAATGCTCGGTTCTTGGAAATTCTCAAATGCATTCTTTGGTTCCAACCAGAAGTATTCTCCTGTGGACAAAAGGGGCAGGAGGCTGCTCAGTGAGACCAGTCAGAGGCCTGGCAGCCGTTGGCCTCCCTGGCCTGGTCTCCACCACTCCCTGCAGTGATGATCCAGTTCTTTGTCTTGTCTCCGGTAAGCCTCATGAATTGGAGAAGTGGGACCAATAGGAGGAGGGAAATATGGCTTGAGGACCTCCCAAATCTGTTAACCATTAGTTCAGTGGGGGCTCAGATTCAAAGCACAGTTCTGAATGTCTTTTTTCTTTTTTTTTTACAAGGCAAAGGTACTTGGAAGGAAAGGCCAAGGGAAGGTCACCGGGAAGGCAAAGTCACTTGGGGGGGGGGGCTAGCAGGGTAAATGGGAGCTGGCCTGCTGGGATTTGGAGAGGCAGGATTAGAGCTCGTGGCAGTCTCCTGAGCATTTTCCCTCATACTTAAACTTGTAAATTTTCTGAAGAGAGTGTCAAGCACAACAAACATTCAAACATAAGCTCCCATAATGCTATATTAGCTCAAAGCTGTTCTGCTTTCTTAGTCAACCTCCATCTGTCTCTAAGGTGTGTGTTTGGTCTCCCTTTTCATGGCATAGATTTGCTGAGGACAGGGACCTCAGCCAAAAGTTTATACATTTCCTTCCCATCCTTTAGCACAGTGTCCTGCACACAGAGGTCCCTCCAGAAAGGTTGCTGACTGAGGTTGTAGTGAGACACAGAGTAACTGCCTGTACTTTACTTATTCGTTTATAACCTGGCATTGGGACAGTAAATAAGGAGATTAGAGTGATCAGGAGAAAGCATTGGGGCCAGATTAGGAGGGACTCTATTTTGAAAATATAGCACAGTGATTTCCTTAAGTCTAAATTCCTGAAAACAATATAACCTGCTAAAGAACTTAGTCCAACTGATTAAAGTGATCATGGACATTTTATATAGCAGAACCTTAATTATGTTCCCTGGAGTGAAAATCCAGGCACCCACACTGCCTTCAGGGCTTGTGGGCAGATGTGAGGTCTCCTGCTTGTCATCTGACTTTCTCCAGGAGGCAGTGACACTGGGCAGAGCCTTGTGGTGCTACGGATCCCATGGAAACCAAATACAGACTGAGGCTTGAAAAGGACCAAATCCAGTGGGGAATGTTGGCAAGGGCCCCAGGAATGTTGAGCTCTCTCCTGTAGAGATTATGAGTAATTTAAAACATATAAAATCTCTTCCTCTGTCTCCCCATTTTAAGATATGGACAAGATACAATATACGATGCAGGTAGCTTCCCTAGGGTTTGGGCGAGGGGGCAATAGGAGTCCAGAGATCTGGGGTCTTTAGAGTCATAAGGTCAGCATGGGAAGACTGAATCTGCTAACGGGCAAGACACATTCTACTTCCTATGGAAAATGGTTTCTCCTCCCCTTTGTCCAGCAAGTGAGGAAGGGAAGTCATTTAAGGCCAGAATTGGGAAATCTCAGGGTGTGCACTCACCCAAAGACAGTATGAGGGGGTGTGTACACTCAAGGGGTGGAAAGTTGGGCAGGGCCCCGTGGTTTCAATGACTCTCACCTTTGCAGATCTGTACAACCCCCATGATGATGATCAGGGCCAGGGCCAGAAGCTTCCCAGCTGTGAAAATATCTTGAACCCTGGTGGCCCACCGTACACTGGAGCAGTTGACCCAGGTGAGGAGCACTGAAATGAAAGACCCCAGACATTAATGAAGTTGCAGGACACTCTCTGCACAGAAGCAGAAATGCTTTTTGCTCCTAATGACGGAATTGCGTAGACGAGCCAAATATGCAAGTTCTGCCCCAGTGTACAGAAACTTTGGCTAGGTTAGTGGGTTATGAATGGGGATTACATGCCACAAATTAGAGTTTGGTCAGAAAATGCCCTGCCTAGGGCTGTGAGCCAGAAGTAGGCATGGAAGAGTGGACACTGGCTTTGGAGAGAAATAAGCAGTTGATCAGAGCACCATTATAGGTTTTGTTTCAAGCCATTGTATATTTAAGAAGCATTCTGAGCAGCTGGTGGGATCCTCAATGTCATCTTTCTGAGCCTGGTTTTGGGGCAACAGAGTTTTAGGGGAATTGTTTGTTACTTAGGTTTATCAAGACATTACACATATAGAATACAATTCATTTTTAAGTGTACAATTTGATGAGCGTTGACAAATGTATTCAGTTATTTAGTCACTACCACACTTTCTATTTCCAATACTCCAGTTTGGAGTTCTCTTGTAAGTTGTGTTTCTTTGACATCTGGGGATCACTGGCAAGCACTAATTTAATTTCTGACCCTATAGTTTTTCTTTGTCCAAAATGTCACATAAATGAGATCATACAATGTTGTAGCTTCATGTCTGGCTCCTTTCACTTATCATCATGCTTCTGAGATCCATTCATGTTGCTATATATATTTGTTTGTTCCTTTTTATTGTCAAGTAGTATTCTGTTGAATAAATATATCAGTTTGATTTTCCACTTGGTAGCTGCTGGACATTAGGGTTGCTCCCAATTTTTGGTTATTATTAATAAAGCTGCTATGAACACTTGCACAGAAATCTTTAAGTAGATTGTAGAGGTCTTTGAATAGGGTTTTCATTTCTCTCAAGTAAATACACAGGAGTGGAATTCTAGGTTAAATGGTAAATGTTATCAAACTTTGTAAGAAACTCCCAAACTGTTTTTCTAAATTGTCTGCATCATTTTGCACTTCCAACAGCAATGTGTGCAAGATCCTATTGCTCTACATCTTTGCCAGCATTTGCTACTGTTGGCTTTAAAAGTCTGGCTATTCTAATAGGCGTCAAGTGGCATTTTGTTATAGTTTTTTTTTTTTAATTGTCTAAGGTTTTACATATGTCTCTTTTTCCCCCATTGATGAACCCCCCCTAGTCATTCCCACCCCCAAGGGCAAGCCCCCATTGCCCCAGTGTCTGTGTCCATTGGTTAATCTAATATGCAGGCATACAGGTCTTTTGTTGATCTGTCCCCCCACCCCCCGCCCACCTCCCCTGCCATTTGTCTCTGGATCTATTTTTGTTAATCAGTTTATGTTGATCATTATATCCCACATATGAGTGAAATCATGTGATATTTATCTTTCTCCGAATGGCTTATTTCGTTTAGCGTAATGCTCTCCAGTTCTATTCATGCTGTTGCAAATGGTAAAAATTCCTTCTTTTTATTTATTTTATTTTATTTTATTTTATTTTATTTTTGTTTTTAAATATTTTATTGATTTTTCACACAGAGGAAGGAAGAGAGGGATAGAAAGTCAGAAACATCGATCAGCTGCCTCCTGCACACCCCCCACTGGGGATGTGCCCGTAACCAAGATACATGCCTTTGACCGGAATTGAACCTGGGACCTTTCATTCCGCAGGCCGACGCTCTATCCACTGAGCCAAACCGGTTTCGGCTATTTATTTTATTTTTTAAAAAGCATTTTTATTGATTTCAGAGAGGAAAGGAGAAGGAGAGAGAGAGAAACATCAATGATGAGAGAGAATCATTGATTGGCTGCCTTCTGCACAACCCCTACTGGGGATTGAGCCTGCAACTCAGGCATGTGCCCTTGACCAGAATCGAACTCATCCCCAGGCAGATACTCTATCCAATGAGCCAAACTGGCTAGGCTCCTTCTTTTTTTTTTTATAGCGGTGTAGATGTACCACAGGTTTTTAATCCACTCATCTGCTGATGGGCACTTAGTTGTTATAGTTTTGACTTTCCTTTCCTTAGTGATTAATGATGTCAAACATGTTTTCCTGTGTTTCTTCCCAATATCCCTACATCTTCTTGGGACTCATCGGGGACTTTTAATCTGCCTCTTTTCCTAGGAGTCATAGGCCCTCACAGAGATCTCAAGAATGTAACCTCGAGGGCTGCAGGAGAGCTCAGGCTGAGTGCTACAATGGAGGGGCCCACTGTTTTACCATCACAGTCCCTAAGTAAGCCACAGGAGCCCTGTGATACAGGAACAGGAGTCTCAATCAACCTCCTGGTGGTTATGAAGTGCTTGAGAATAAAGGGGGAAAGCCAAAGCAGGTTTGGCTCAGTGGCTAGAGCATCAGCCTGCGGACTGAAAAGTTCCAGGTTCAATTCCGGTCAAGGGCATGTACCTTGGTTGCGGGCACATCCCCAGTGGGGGGTGTGCAGGAGGCAGCTGATTGATGTTTCTCTCTCATCGATGTTTCTAGCTCTCTCTCTCTCTCCCTTCCTCTATGTAAAAAATCAATAAAAAATATTTAAAAAAAAAGAATAAAGGGGAAAAGTTGAAATCCTCTGCCTCTCCCTCTGAAACAGTGACCAGGATGCCCCCTAATTCTCCAAGGTACTAGTCATATGTGTAAAAGCACAAGATTCTTTCTCTTTCCTCAAGTCACTATCCAGCCCTGATTTCACATATACAACTGATCAAGTTCTATCAATAGCTTATCCTGAAAGTATGCATTTACTTTCCAAATATTTTCCAACCTTGATTCTGAGAACATTTTGGCAGAGTGAGGACCTGATATTATTCTTCTGTAACCTTCTTCCTTATGCCGTCTCTACCTGGCAAACTCCTCATCTTTCAAGATCCAGCTCAAATGTCACCTGGTCTGTGAGTTATTATGATTTTACTTATTCTTGACAATATGCCTGCATTTTATAGACAAGGACCAAAATTTGTCCCTCTGCTGTTCTTCCAGACCACTCTGTTTATATCTAATTTTGGCACTTCTTTCTTACTTTAAAAAAATATATATTTTATTGATTTTTTTTTTTTACAGAGAGGAAGGGAGAGGGATAGAAAACCGGTTAGGGCAGCACTTACTTATTTATTAAATATAATGATGTTTCTGTTTCTCTGTCTCCTTGTAAACTAGGAGGGTGGGGACTGTGACTTTTTCATGTTTTTAATCCCAGGGCATATTGCTTAGGCCTGCAGCTGGTATGTGCTCAGCAAGTATTTGATACTTGAATAAAGAAAATGTCTCAATTCATTAGCCCTCAATCTCATCACAGCCCACACATTTCACAATGCACACTAATCCCCCTGCTCTCCAGGAAACTCATCAAAAGGAGACGCAATCCTCAGTTGGTTTCACAGAGCCAAAGAGCAAGAGGTAACTTGACTTGAAGGGCAGAAGCTCTGAACTCCTCATGGAGCTGTTATTCAAGATAGTGTCACATAAGGAGAACTAACACATGCTGCTGGAGGAAGGGTTTTAAGTGCCTGAACAGGGAGAGTATTTTGTAAATACTCGAATGTTCCAGATGGCCTGGGATGTCCTGATAAATACACATTTGGTTTATCTTACTCAATTCAATAAGGTTTTCAGGATCACCTGTCTCGTGACAATCCAATCCAAATCATTCTAAGTAACTGGGTTTCTTCCTAAGGCTCCGAGTCGCGCTAGGGATGAGGTTGGGCCCCTGGGACCCAGGAGTTCAGCTGATATAAGTAATAATGACTAAAAAATAAAGGAGATTGATTTATGAAAGAAAGGAAGTTTAGAACATAAAACCCATGCATGTGGCCCAGGGATAGGTAAGAGTTATAGAACAAGGGGCAGAGAAGAAAATTGTTCTCCACCAATGGGAGGCGCAGGAGGGCAAGGATGTGCCAAGAAAGTTCATGGAGGGAAATAAGGACAAAGCAGGACAACTAAGCAGAAGGGGAATGTGGCCGTTTTCCCATCTGCAGGGATAGAAAACACAAGATCATTTCCTTGTTAAGGCAACCAGGAAGACTCCTTCAAAAGGTCAGCTCCACAGCACCTTGGAAGGATCAGAGATGTTTGAGAGAAGGGACATTGGTCAAACTTAAGGTATGTGTCTTCTGTCCTGCTTATCGCCACAGCTTCACAAGAACTCAGTCATTGGCTAATATTTAACCTTTCCCCTTTACAGGGATCTTTTGGAAATAAAAAGAGAATTCCTGAGAATGAGGTGGGGAGACAGGCTGCCTGTGACACTAAACTCCTTGGAACAATGGCTGCAGGCCTTGGGTGACCTTTCACCCGAAGTTAGGCCACCACAGCATGTGACTAACAAAAAAGAGGGTACTCTCAGTCTCCTGGTACCATAGGACAGCTTTCCTCACAGCAGCTGAAACCAGAGAGGAAAGGTCAGTGAGTGAAGGCAACACTTGTCAGGTGCTTGCCAATCTCTGCCCTGCTCAGGCTTTCTGACTTGGCAGGTCTGCTATCCAGCATCCCTTTTTGTTGCTGACAGCTGTTTTCTCTCTCTTCTCAGCCAGATCCTGAACTCTGTATATACAGTCACCTCAGGGAAGCCACATGTAGTGGGGATCAGTGGCCACTGTAGCTTGCAATGTGAGGGTTTTTATCCATCCATCCACCTATCCATCCATCCATCCATCCATCCATCCATCCATCCATCCTTCCATCCTTCTATCCTTGCATTTATCCAGCTAATTGCATGGATAGATGGATGGCATCCATGCCATTGTCATCTATAAAGGGCCTACACACGTTAGGCATTTTAGTAAGTGGGGGAGTTATAAATAAGACTCAAAAAAACAAAAACAGGGAGAAACCAAGATGGCAACATAGGTAAACACCTAGGCTTTTGCCCCGCACAACAATTCCGAGAATACAACTGAAGGACAGAACGGACACTGTCCAGAACCACGGGAAGGCTGGCTGACTGGAAGATCTGAAACTGGAGGGACATTGAAGTGCACACGGATAATTAGCCTCTGCAAAGCCCAAATAAGGTGGAGATTCGCACGTGCAAGAGGACGGGTGTCTGAACCTGGCAGGGGTGCTCTGGCGGAAAGGAGACAAAAACTCCAGGCTGCGCTGAACCCAGTTCAGTTTGCACTCAAAACCCTGAGGAACCAGGCCCTTACGGGGAGAACCTGGATTCCAGGTGGAATCCCAGGGGAAGAGCCAGAAGCAGAGCTCCAGAGGCGTGTGCACAAATGCGCACAGAGAGGACCAACAGGTCGCTGGTGGTTATCTGGCAGAAGAAAGGAGCTTCGGCCAGAGGCGGAGCTCCGGGGTGCATGCACAAGTGCTCACAGTGAGGGCGTTCTGTTGACTGTGTGGTTGGCGTCTGGCGGAAGAAAAAAGGAGTTCCGGTTGCACTGAACCCAGATGCCAGGCGAAAATCTGAGATTCCGGATTCATTGGGGACTGGACAGTCTGACGGCAGGCAAAACGCGAGGGCACCTTTCTCACAGAGGTGCCTGTGGCAATTGCCTGCGGACACTAGGACCCAGTGACCTGTGGGTCAAGGCTGACTGGAAGCCAAGGCTGTCGGCTCCATCCTAAAACTCTGCCCCACCCAGAAACTCTGCCCCATCCAAACTGAACACAGAGACTTTGGCAAGTTTGCAAGTGCTGGCACATAAGGCTGTCTCCTAGAGTAGACACAGCTGATTCTCACAGTCAGTTGGCCCGGAGGTCAATTCCTCCCAGTGATACCAACAACAAACAAGACTTATCTGCAACAAGGCTGTATACACAGTCCACAAAGGGCTGCGCCAAGAATGTACACCTCAGGTAACAGGGGAGGCTGAGACACCTAGCACATAGAGCAACCAACTCAGGGAAACAGTGAAAATGGGGAGAGAAAGAAACAGATTGCAAACAAAAGAAATGGAGGAAAACAAATGCCTGGATATAGAGTTCAAAACCACAGTTATAGGTATTTCAAGAGGCTCCTAGAAAAGTCCGATAAGCTTAGTGAGAACCTTGAAGACATGAGCAAGACCCTCGAGGAGATGGTCTTGGATATGAAAAAGGACCTCATGGAGATGAAAAAAGACCAACTAGAAACTAAACATACACTAATTGAAATAAAAAATATTTTACAGAAACCCAACAGCAGACTAGAGGAATGCAAGAATCAAGTCAAAGATTTGAAATACCAAGAGGCCAAAAACACTCAACCAGAAAACAGAAAAGAAAAAAGAATCCGAAAATTTGAGGATAGTGTAAGAAGCCTCTGGGACAACTTCAAACATACCAAAATCAGAATTATGGGAGTGCCAGAAGAAGAGAGAGAGCAAGATACTGAAAACATATTTGAAGAAATAATGACTGAAAACTTCCCCCACCTGGTGGAAGAAATAGACTTACAAGTCCAGGAAGCGCACAGAACCCCAAGCAAAAGGAATCCAAAGAGGACCACACCAAGACACATCATAATTAAAATGCCAAGAGCAAAGGACAAAGAGAGAATATTAAAAGCAGCAAGAGAAAAACACTTAACTACCTACAAGGGAGTACCCATATGACTGTCAGCTGATTTCTCTATGCAGGCCAGATGGGAGTGGCAAGAAATTTTCAAAGGGATGAATAGCAAGAACCTATAACCAAGATTACTCTATCCAGCAAAGCTATCATTCAGAATTGAAGGTCAGATAAAGAGCATCACAGATAAGAAGAAGCTAAAGAAGTTCATCAACACCAAACCAGTATTATATGAAATGCTGAAAGGTATTCTTTAAGAAGAAAAAGGAGAAAAAGGTGTCTGCTTCAAACTAGAGCATGGATGGAACTGGAGAACAATATGCTAAGTGAAATAAGCCAGTCAAAGAAAGATAAGTATCACATGAACTCACTCATTTATGGAATACAATGAACAACATAAACTGATGAACAAAAACAGATCCAGAGACAGAAAAGCACTTGACTGTCAAACCTCAGAGGGATGGTAGGGGAGTAAGGGGAAGAGATCAACCAAAAGACTTTTATGCACGCATATAAGCCTAATCAATGGACATGGACACCAGGGGGGGTGAAGGCATAAGTGGTGACGGGGGGAGGAGCTGATTGCAAGGGGTAATGGGTGATGAGGACACATATGTAATACCTTAATCAATAAAGATATTAAAAACAAAATATATATATATATACACACACACACACACATATATATGTGTGTGTGTATGTATATATATGTGTGTGTGTGTGTATATATATATATACATATATATATATACACATATATGTAAATAAGACTCAAGTCCCTGACCTTAGGAAGTTGACATTGTAAGAGGGAAGATGGGCGAGCTAAAAGAGGATCACAAGACAATGTGGTAATGGTAGAGTTCTTCGTGGAAGCCAGCAAGTGTCCATGAGGAGTCCGTAACTCATCCCAGGAAATCAGAGAGGCTTCCTATATAAGGGAGAGACTCGAGCAACAGGGAGAATTTTATAATTTTGGCCCAGTTGGACAAAATAATAAAAAGACATAAAACTCTGGTTCTTGTTCATTGTAATCTGACTGTGGGGGCAGTTGCTGCTTCTCTAAAGGTCCCCATGGAGACCCAGGCTTAGCTGTATTTCTTAGGCTTTTTCTTCTGGCTTTAAAAAATAAAGGTTGAAAAGACTATCAAGAAGATGCTTAAATCAGGGGTTGATTTTAATCAGCCCAGTTTGAAAAGACTAATGTCAAGGTGACAGGAGGGATTAAAAAAAAATAAGTCATGCAAGAGTAGTCCCAGTAATCTCATGCCCTTCCCAGAGCCCAGGGCAGGGCTGACAAGTAGGAGAGGTGGGCTGAGTTTCCTGCCTGTTTCCTGCAGAGAAGACATCTCTGGCCCCATCTCAGCTCTGAGCCTCAGACTGTGGCCCCTGGGGAGTAACAGAAGCCTCTAATTTACTTCTTCTGACAATAACATCAGAGCTCATGGGGACAGGCAGAAGAATGGCATCCCAGAAATGTCAGCATCTTAATCCTGTGGATATGTTACCTTACATAATGTAAGAAATTCTGCAAATGTGACTAAGTTAAGGATCTTCAGACAGGGAGATTATTTTGAATTATCTGACTGGGTCCAATGTAATTATTCCCCCCTCCCTTGTAATTATTACCTACAAGGGAGCACCCATACGCTCCCCCCCCCCCCCCCAGTGTAATTACGACTCTTTTAAGAAGGAGGCAGGAGGGTCAGGGTTAGAAAAGAAGATATGACCAAAACAGAGGTCAAAGAAGGAGAAAGAAAGCTTTGAAGATGCCATCCTGCTGACTTTGGAGATGAAAGAAGCGGCCATGAGCCAAAGAATGTAGGGGGCCTCTAGAAGCTGGAAAAAGCAAGGAAACAATTCTCTGCAGAGCCTCCATAAGGAACACAGCTTTGCTGACCTTGAACTTAGGACTTCTGGCCTCCGGAACTATAAGAATAAATCTGTGTAGTTTTAAGCCACTAAGTTGTGGTAAGTGGTTCTAGCAGCAACAGGAAATGAATACAGGGCCAGACCCCCTACAGATAGACCAGGAAGCAGGATGACTACATACCCTTAAAGAGAAAAGCTTTTAAAGAGCAACCAGGCAGCATATACCAGGACCCCAAAGGAATCCCTCTCTTGCCTTGCATGACACCAAGTGGAGGGAAGTGGTGTTGATCTCTACAAGTGGGCAGAGAACGTGAGATTGGCAATGTGCTGATCTAGTTGGCAAATTTTCACACCACATGAGCATCCCAACTCTTCCACACCCTGCTCTTGTCTGTGGTACCCATGGTTGTTGCTGACAATGTCACTCGGGGCTCTGAATCTGTTACCTGAAGATACTGAACAGGTTGCTTTCTGGGCAGCCAGATATAAGATGTGGCAAACAGGGGAAGATTAGGATGACTACTCCTCAGAAACCAAGGGAGTCATGCCCATTGTCCTCAGGGCTTTAGAGAATAATTGTTCACAGGCAAACTTCATTCTCTGCCTGAGTCCTCTCCCCTGGGCCTTTGTTAATGTCATTGTCACACGTTCCCTGGAGCTCAGGGATCTTCATTTGGATTTCTTGGTCTTGCTGGGTTGCCCCTTTCTCAGGACTGGGCTGGAGGGAACTTGGACAGCCCTGTTTTCCTTTAGAATTTCCTAAATCGGGCCTCTCCTTGTTTTTTTTCAGAAAAGAGAAAACAAGCAGTAGGAAGGCTGAGGACAGAGGGTGAAGAAGAGAGAAGAGTGAGCATGAGAACAACAGAAGGAAGGAAGGACGGAGGAGGGAGGGAGGGAGGGAGGGAGGGAGGGGAGAGAGAGAGAGAGAGAGAGAGAGAGAGAGAGAGAGAGAGGGAGAGAGAGAGAGAGAGAGATATCTTGAGGTGCAGAACAGAGAGAGAAGGGGCCAGGACAGAAAAAAGAAAGATGGAATGTACTAAGCAGGCAGTTACTGAAAGGGGAAGCTAGTGACACCACTCTGCAGAACTCAGAACGGCCTGTTCCTGTCCATAACTTCAAATTCAGCACCTTTCTGGGAAGGAGCTCCTCAGCCCTCCGGAGCAGCAGTGTTTCACCTGGTTATGTGCCTGGCAGAGTACAGGTCTGCCTCACCTTTGGCTGTGGTGTGCACTCCTCTCCCTTCTGCCACGCTCTGGCCAGCTTCCCCTGACTCCCTCTGGCCCTGGAGCAGAGGGGGGAGCTGGCGCCCTCCTAGCAGCCCTCCCGGGCCCACGCCCAGCTGCTGCGGTGAGCACCCAGCCAGCGGGGAGGCCGGAGGGGCAGGGGTGTGGCGACGCTCCGCCCTGTGATAGGCTGGCCGGCTCCTAGGCCGCCTCTCCAGCTCGCAGAAGGAACTGGGCACGTGTTTCTAATTGTGGAAAGGCTCTCTGGTTCGCCTGGCCGTTTCCAGATCTGGGAGGTAACTAGTGCCGGCTGCCAAAAGGCACCGATAGGCAAAGAAAACAGGAGCCCGAGGCTCAGATAAGGTTCCGGTTCCGCCCAAGCAGGCCAGCCCAGCTCTTTCCTCAAAAGGCTGGAGGACAAATCCTTTCCTGCTCGCCGGGGGCCAAGACGTTTTTCATATGGGGTGAGGAGCCGCCTTATAAAGTCTCAAGTCTCTAAGAACAAACGTTAGTATTATTGTACTCGTAAATAATTTGATTGGTGAAAGACAAATCTATCCAAACAAAGCAACAGCAACCAAAAATATCGAAGTAGCCCTTCCCAATAAACTAAGCTTTGCTCCCAGCTTCTGCTAGGTCCATAAACAGGCTTTGAAATAGACCTAGCCCGTCACCCACACTACAGTAACATTCTGCCCTGCTCATCCAGCTGCTTTCTTGCAACACGGTTGAGAAGTCTCAGAAGCCCCTCTGAGAAGAGGGGTTGTGCTGAGCCTCCTGGAAGGGCCTCTCTCCTCCAATGACAAACAAGGCAGAGGAGGAGTGGTGCAGAGACGCTGTGAGCTTTTGGAGACCCTGAATCACAGCTTTTCCTGTAATTTTCTGGCTGGTACTCTTACCCCTTCCCTTCAGAGATCTTCCTTCCCCTTCCTTTTTGTCCTGATCCCTCCAATGGCAAGTGCCAGTTGCTGGACCTGGAGCTTTTGCTGAATCACCATCCAGTACTGAGTTCAGCCAAGAAGCCCAAACACCCTGCTCAGCATTTTCCAAGAGCTAAATAGTTCTCTCTCCGGCATGAGCTTAGCAAGGCTCCTGAGCTGAAGTGGAGGAGGAGAGAAAAACAGGACACTCGAAAAGCAGGGAGACAGACATAGTGTACCATGCCACCTTGGGGAGCCCCATTTTAATTCTATTCATTACTGTTCCAGCCCAGGCCTGAAGCTAATTCCTGTTATCTCATGCCCCAATTCTCGGGGCTGATGCCTCCCAGACTCGGAGCAAGGGGGCTGGGAAGAGTTCTGAAGGGGTCGGCACAGAGCTTGGGAGGGCCAGTCTGACTCTCATCCTCAGGTAGTACCCACCAAAATCTGCAGGTGCTCAAGTCTCTTATGTAAAATGGTCTATAAGCCTGGTCTGTAAACCTGACCTCAGGCTGAAAAATTCCCAAGACTGGACAATGTGGATGAAAAAAGGGTTTCTGGGGGAAGTAATTTCACAGGGTGGTCTAATCATAAATTCCTAACTGGGCAGGTCATGGTAAGTAGTCATGCCCCAGGCATGTAACTTCTTTAGCAAAAGGCTTATCTTTGCCTTAAGCAAGTCCTGTCCATTGTTTCTGTGCCTCTAGGTTAACACACTTTTTAAATGTCCCCTTTCAGAGTCTTCCTTCTAATACCTGACCACCCTTTTAGAACTCTGCTTCTAAAGCATGAGTACATAACCTTACCTATTCTATAATCCAACACGTGCCTTGCTTTCTCCCACCTTCATGTAATCTTCCTTACATTCCCTCTTTTTTTAAAAAAATATTTTTTGTTGATTTTTTACAGAGAGGAAGGGAGAGGGATAGAAAGTCAGAAACATCGATGAGAGAGAAACATCAATCAGCTGCCTCTTGCACACTCCCTACTGGGATTGTGCCCGCAGCCAAGGTACATGCCCTTGACTGGAATCGAACCCGAGACCCTCCAGTCCACAGGCTGACGCTCTATCCACTGAGCCAAACGGGTTTTGGCTACATTCCCTCTTTAATCTTAAATGCATACAAGACACAGTAAACTGTAATTCTCAGAAGCATTTAGCTCAGTCTTCTGAGATTTTGCTTCCAGGTGTATCTTCTGTTTAACTCAAATAAATTTTAATAAAAATTCTCTACAGGGTCTTATGTCAACTGCAATTATAAACCAATTCCAAGGACAGCTTGTGCTCAAGCTTGCTAAACTCTCAAAACAAATCTTGCTCTGTCTTCTGTTCCCTAAAGCTCCCAGTACCACTTAGGCTTCACTGCTGTGAGTCTTCTGATTTTATGTTCTTGGGCATTTGATATGAATTTGGTGTGTCACGTTTTAGCACTTAAAAGTTTACCAGACACTATTAATGGGTGAGTTCATACACTGTGAGTGCTGGCTTCTCTGAGGGGAGTGGGGGGAGAGTGATCCTTGAGAGTCAGCAACAAAAGGCCAGTGGAGAACTTAAGCTTCTAGGCTGGCTTTAAAAAGGCAGCAAGTTGTTTCCATACTGGTGAAAGCTGAACTCCAGGAAAACTCCATTTCAGGGAACTTCAGTCTCATTCTATTATTTTTCCAAGCAGGGGGGAACCCATTTTCAGGAATAAGCTCCTCATTCCCCATTTTCCAAGGGTGGGCTATGTACACCCTTTGGACAGAAGAATTCCAGTTTGAGAGCGAAAACTGGAGGCCAAAAGAGACACTGGGAAGCCAGGAAAGAAGAGATGATCTGGATCAGAACTGAAGCATATTGAAACTAAAAAGAAGCCCCTGACTTCTTAGGTAGCCAAGGCTAAATCCTGATCTGAGAATGGACTGGATTTCAACTAATGGGCAGAAGTGTCCAACACCAATGGATTTCAAGGGAAGAAGACAAAATTGCTTACTATGATATAGAAACTAAAAAGCACCATAGCAACAGTTGTTCAACTATTGAATTACTCTTACAGAAATGTAAAATGAGGCCAACTGAGATATCCTCATTCCCAGGGCTACAGGCACAAGGAATACTCCAGAGGCAGAATAGGTCAGGGAGGAGGTGAAATAGCACTGAATGAGTCTTTACCATTAGAGGCATGGAGTCCAAAAGCATAGGAGATATCTTCCTCAAGTGTTAGCAATGAATCTGTAAGTATTAGAAAGTGAATAGAAAGGGTGACAAAGACAGAGGAGCCAACTCAGCCCAGTCTGAACCACACCAAGGAGAAGACATTAAAATATGATCCTGCCCAGGCCAGTATGCTCAATGGTTAGAGTACCAGCCCAAGCACTGAAGGGCGGCAGATTCAATTTTCAGTCAAAGGCACATACCTGTGTTACAGGCTCAATCCCAGTCCCAGTCCAAGCGTGTGGAAGGCAACCAATCCATGTGTCTCTCTCTTATCAATGTTTCTCCCCCTCTTCTTCTCTCTCTCTTTCCTTTCTTTTCTTTTTTTTTTTTAAACATTTTATTGATTTTTTTACAGAGCAGAAGGGAGAGGGATAGAAA
The DNA here is from genome assembly GCA_027563665.1 of Antrozous pallidus. Classification (NCBI taxonomy): domain Eukaryota; kingdom Metazoa; phylum Chordata; class Mammalia; order Chiroptera; family Vespertilionidae; genus Antrozous; species Antrozous pallidus. The sequence goes on along the minus strand of CM050515.1, from coordinate 33,442,006 downwards.
GAAACATCGATGAGAGAGACATCGATCAGCTGCCTCTTGCACGCCCCCTAGTGGGGATGTGCCCGCAGCCAAGGTACATGCCCTTGCCAGAATCCAACCTGGGACCCTTCAGTCCGCAGCCAGATGCTCTATCCACTGAGCCAAACCGGTCTCGGCTCTCTCTTTCCTTTCTTTCTTCTCCTTCCCTCCCTTTCACTCTCTCAAAAAATCAATGGAAAAAATATCTTCAGGTGAGGATTAACAACAACAAAATGATCCAGTGTTTTTCTCGATCTAATTCACTTGTATTCCAACAGGAATGTGCCATCCTTGACTCTCTCACCATTAACCACTAAATCCTGCTAATACTATTTTGTAAATGATAAATACAGTTGACTCTTGAACAAATGGGGGTTAGGGATGCCAAACCCATCCTCCATCCCTGTGCAGTTGAAAATGTGCATATTACTTTCGTATCCCCTGAAACTTAACTACAATCTTCCTTGGGTATCCAAGGGGGGTTGGTTTCAGGACCCCTCCTCCCATATCAAAATCCTCAATAATCAAATCCCTTATGAAAAATAGTGTAGAACAATGCACATAGCTCTCTGCATCCACAGATTCATAACCACAAAATGAAAATACTGTTTTTGATCCAATACATGAATGTGAAACTGGGAGATATGGAGGGCCAACGCTATATTTATTGAGGAAAAAAATCAATGTATAAGTAGACCTGTGTAGTTTAAACCCGAGTTGTTCAAAGGTCAACTGTACATCTACTCTCCACTTCCACTGCTCCATCCCTAAATCACATCATTGTCATCTCTAACATGGATTTCTGTAACCACATTGTAACTGGTCTCCTTGCCTTTGATCTTTTAAAAAAAATATGTATTTTTGCCGAGACCGGTTTGGCTCAGTGGATAGAGCGTCGGACTGCGGACTGAAGGGTCCTGGGTTCGATTCTGGCAAGGGCATGTACCTTGGTTGCGGGCACATCCCCAGTAGGGGGCGTGCAAGAGGCAGCTGATCAATGTCTCTCTCATCGATGTTTCTGACTTTCTATCCCTCTCCCTTTTGCTCTGTAAAAAAATCAGTAAAAAAAATTTTTTAAATGTATTTTTTATTGCCCAGCTGGTGTTGCTCAGTGGTTGAGCATTGACCTATGAATCAGGTCACAGTTCCATTCCTGGTTTGGGTATATGCCAGAGTAATGGGCTCAATCCTCAGTGGGGGGCATTCAGGAGGCAGTGATCAATGATTCTCTCTCATCATCGATGTTTCTCTCTCTCTCTCCCCCTCTCCCTTCCTCTTTGAAATCAATAGAAATTTTTAAAAAATTGATTTCAGAAAGAGGAAGGACAGGGGGAGAGGGAGAAACATCAATGATGAGAGAGAATGATTGATCAGCTACCTCCTGCACTCCTTCTACTGGGGATTGAGCCCAAAACTGGGGCATGTGCCCTGATTGGGAATCAAACTGTGACTTCCTGGTTCATGGATCGATGCTCAACCACGGAGCCACACCAGCAGGTTCCTTGCCTTTTATCTTATTCCCCTCTACAATCGTCCTTTACCCTTTCATCCTTGATTCTTTTAAAATATAAATATGATAATGTCAATTCTCTGTCTGAAGCTCTTGCATCCCTTCCCATTGCTCTCAGAGTAAAGCCCAATCTCGCTAGCATGGCCCATGAGGCCCATGGGCTCTTCACTTCTATCAGCAGTTCTTACTTCCTAGTCTATTCTGTGGCTGCCAGAACTACCTGGAGCTCCCCATTTCTGTTACACCCAGCTCCCTGAACGTTGTCCTCTTGGAGGAACTTACTACTTGGAACTGAAATTCCCTATGTACTTGTCATAATCATCCATTGGACTGAGCATGCCTGAGTATTCTGCCTAACACAGCGCCTGGAGCTGAACAGACATTTGAATGTTTGATAATTACTGGATGATTCTGTACCCTGCAGTAACTATAGAAGACACACAAGTGGACCCAATGAACACTTAAGAAAAAAGTCTTAATTTGCTGCTGCTGCTGCAAATGAGAATGAAGATTTTCTGGTACATTGCTATATCCCGTGGGCCAAGAACAGTACCTAGCACATCCTGGGCCTTTGATAAATATGATAAATATTTGTTGAATGAACAAAGTATTGTGATTTCATTTATATAACATTTCCCAAGAATCCCAACCCCTAAGTTATATTACTTGAGAGCAGGCCTGTGAGCAGCATCCTTATGTAACCACCCTGACGAAGACTTCCAACCAAAAACTTATTCATGACTGTGCTCCTCTGGGCTTTGGAGAGGACATGGAAGGCAGAAACACAGAGAATGGATAATTGCTCATTGCAGGAGACAGTTAGTTGAAACAAATTTATTTTTATTTCTATATAAAATAGATTCCCTCTTCTTAGTATCAATCAATCAACATGGCCAGCTGATTCTACCCTTGAATCTTTTTTTGTTTTTCCCCTTTGTAACTTTGTTTTTAGGCCACCACCTCTCTGGCCTACGAGTAAACAAATGATTAGTCTGCTAACTCATCTCCCTGCTCCAAGGGTCATGGGTCTTTTCTTCACTCAGGTGTGAACCTAATCATGCCACTGATCAAAATCCTTCATTGGTTCCCCATCACTTGAATGAAGTCTGCTCTTTTCTACACAATGTACAGGCCTTCAAGGTTTGGTTCCTGCTCACTTGTTCAGCCTCATTTGCCGCCACTTTCCTTGGCTCCATCAACTCAAAAGTACTTGCTTCTCGCCGAAACCGGTTTGGCTCAGTGGATAGAGCGTCAGCCTGTGGACTGAAAGGTCCCAGGTTCGATTCCGGTCAAGGGCATGTACCTTGGTTGCAGGCACATCCCCAGTGGGGAGTGTGCAGGAGGCGGCTGGTTGATGTTTCTCTCTCATCGATGTTTCTGACTTTCTATCCCTCTCCCTTCCTCTCTGTAAAAAATCAATAAAATGTATGTTAAAAAAAAAAAAAAAAGTACTTGCTTCTCTCCAACAGGCCATTTCTTTCTTGACTCCAAGTCTTTTTTTTTTTTTGTCTTTTTCAAAGACACCTTTATGCTCTTCTTACTTAGGAAATACAAAAGGGTTTTTTTTTTTTTAAATCCTCACTTGAGGATATTTTTGCATTGATTTTTAGAGAGAGTGGAAGAGAGAGGGAAAGACAGAGAGAAATATTAATGTGAAAGTAACACATCGAATGGTTGCCTCCTGCATTAGCCCCGAACAGGGCCCAGGCCAGGGAGGAGCCTGCAACTAAAGTTGAATTGAACCTGGGTCCGAATCAAACCTTGGTCTGCAGGCCAACGCTCTATCCACTGAGTCAGTCAAGCTAGGGCTTGACCCCAAGTCTTGCCCGTGTCCTTCCTTCTCCCTGGCTGTTCTATTTTATGCCCATCTGCAGCCTACCTACTTGCCTTTCAAGATTTAGCTGAACCTGGGAGCCTCCCTAAGGATTCTCTCCCAACGTTTTTGTTGTTAATCCTCACTCAAGGATATTTTTCCATTGATGTTTTAGAATGAGTGGAAGGGAGGGGAAAAAACAGAGAAAAACATCAATGTGAGAGAGACATATCGATTAGTTGCCTCCCACACACACCCCAACCAAGGCCGGGGATCAAGCCTGCAACCCAGGTATGTGCCCTTGACCAGAATCAAACCTGGGACCCCTCAGTCCGTGGGCCAATGCTCCATCCACTGAGCCAAACCGGCTGGAGCTCTTTCCCAACTTTGAAGCAGCTTTTGTTATCACATTGTATTGTAATTATTTGTACACCAATCTCTTCACTAGCCTTTAATTTCTCCCAAGACTATATAAGTAATGCCATAGCTCCACTCAGTGTAGAAATTCAATATGATAATATTAAATGATGGATTTGCAGTTTCTTTTCTTTTTTCTTCTAGAAAGTGCATTTACAAAGTAATTTTCATCTTAATGCATTATAATAATAAAAGTGGGATTTTTTCAAATTGATCATTGTATAAAAAACCAAGAGATTTGGAAAACCAAGAGATTTATTTTAAATGTTGGCTAGTTAGAAGATGTACAGAAAAAATGGGGCTTAGGTATATGGGAATCAAACCGCGTTCACTCTGTATTTGTCTGGATTCATATGTGTGTACAAGGCTGATGAGATACCCAAAGAACCCTCTAAGGATGATGGGAGGGCAAGAAGGCAGCACTGCCCCAGCATCTGAGGCAATATGTATAGCGCTCAGGGATGAGAAGTTTGGGGCTCGAGAATATGAAGCCTCAAAGGAAAATGAACAAAAATTAAGGGATTTAGATGCTAGGAAAGACTGTTGAATCCTCTGATGTCAAGGGGTGAATTTGTCAGAGGCATGCAAACCAACACACACAGTTTATCGATAACAAGATCTTGCATTAAGCACCTGGAAACTTTCTTGGAGAGTCATTTACCCTTTGTATAGAGGAACTGCAGAGCAACTTGGGGCTAAAAGTAATGCATACAGTGAAGTCCTTAAGAAGAAAAAATCTGAAGTCCTGGAAAACTAATCTGTTAGGAAGCTCAGTAGAGAGATAGAAAATAAGATAAGAAGCATTTTTACTTGTAAAACCCATGAAGGGTACTCCGTGCTCCTCAGGGTGAGAAAGGAAAAGGAGCTTTGTTAGTACAAGGCATTAAGGGAGAAGTGGAGAACTTGAACAAGAAGAAAACAAATTTACTCAGGTTCTGGACATGACTCCAGCTCCGAAAGAGAGAAAGGAGGCCAGGGAGCTGCCTGAGTGAAAGGTGGTCTGGGCCGTGGAGAGGGGAGGGGCACAGACAGATCCCAAAAAAAAACACAGTGTTAGGAAGCGAGAAGCTCAAATGGGGGAACCCCAGAACACCGGGGCTCCTCTGAGGCACTGGGACCACTTTGTTTATAACCAGAAACTTAGGTAATAAGCAAAAGAGCTATTGATAAAAGATCAAGCTGCAGAAATAACCAACCAATAAGGATGTTTATATACCCAGATAGGTACATTGACAGATGCATTTTATTTAGAACTGTAAGGATACCTATCCATTGTTACCAGGACTACTGGACAGAGGAGAGGGGTGAAGATAAGAGGAACATCTTTTACCTAGAAAATATAATTATTTACTTATGAAATACTAAAAAGTAAAACAGAAAGAAAAAGAAAAAAAAAAACAACCTCAAACAAATTACAAAAGAAGGCACCAAAACCAAGTTTTAATACCTCCTATCCCCCCCCCCCCCATCCCCACTTCCTAACTCCTCTCACTAATATGCTTTTCATTTAATTAAAAAGTAAAATACTTTCTTTTTTTACTGGCTGGTGGCTAGGAACATTCTGCTGACTCAGTGGTGAATAATCAGCTTTGACCTAAATCATAAAATAACTCAAAGTGGCAGCTGCAGTTGCATAAGCATGATACAAATCCGCAGTTCCTTCTCTCTCCCTCTTCTCTCCTCCCCCCTCCAGACTTGGAACAGGCAAGCCAGTTACAGCAGGTTCTTTCTGCCTCTCCACCCCCATCTGGTTCGTCTACCACCATTTTTCATCTGATCTATTTTAAAAACGCTCCATGGAAGCAGATTTGACCTCATCTCCTCCCTCACACAGCAAACCCCAGCCAGGGGCTTTGCCACATCGGTTCTCCCTGCTGGGCTCCTGCCCTGTCCTCCAGCTCCCTCAACCTGATGCCCTCCATTACACACCAGCACGCCAAAATGACACAGCAGAAAGCAGCGCTTCTTATAGCAGTACATTCAGACCACCCCCAACTCTCTACTGCTTCTCTTAAGAATACAGCTGGTCCAGGTCAATCTCGGCTCTACTGCCAGGGAACACTGGGCCTGTTCTGCACGGCAGACTCGCCTGGCACTTGCTGAGAGGCTGTAGGATGGTGGGAGGGGTGCTGGAATAAAGATAGCAGCGTTTAATAAAAGGTAGCATCCATCAAATCTTTCTAACAGCCTGGTTCTGATTTATTTTACTGGATACCTTAAGGGAGGATTTGAGAGGCAGTAAAAGTGGGCTATTAAAAAAAAAATAAAAATAAAAATAAAAAAGTACTTGATGAACTAGAAAATAAGATCTTTGCACAGAGACTCAAAGCATCTGGGAGTGTCTGGTGAGGAAGTATGGGCGTGCGGCTATGTCCATATGTGTACCCCTGTGGAGAGAGGAGTTGGGGATTCCACATGGCTTTCACATCTGGATGTAAAGTGTATTGGGGGGGGGGGGGGCGGGAAATAAGGAGGAATAAGTTTGGATTTAAGAACATTTTTCTGTTTATGCAGGTGGAAAATTATTTGAACACGTATCTCGAGGACACTGGAAAATTCCTATCTTGGGAGGGCAAGACTGACCACTATTAAGTTGGTCAGAATGTCTTTGCAATTCTACTTAGAAGGCAGAGGACCGGCCAGATAAGCTTTCTTGAACCTTTGATGTCAAGAATTGGGAAAGGGGAGGATCTTATAACTTTTGTCATTAGAGTTTCTAAATTCTTCCTAGTTTGGTTCTGGCAGTGTCCAGGGGAGGTGTGGGCTGCCAAAGGGACTGTGTACAACCTGTCTTTCTGGAACGAGGCTACAGGCAGGAGCAATTTTCTTCTCTTGGGAGGGTTTGTACCTCTCTGGCCTGAGGGGATCTGCTAAGCTACAGCAGGTCTGAAAGTCTTTGCCTAAGATGTCACCTACCCTCAGTGGGTTTGGGGAATGCAAAGGGAGCTGCAGTGTCCAGCTGCCCAGAGAACTACCGCCTGTGGCTTGATTTCTCTCCTAAGGGACGGACTGAACAGCCTCAAGATTCTTGATTTCTAGTTGGAATGTAAGGGTGGTTCTTGTCTCAGACGCTAGCAGCATCAGCAGAAAAAAGGAAGTCGTGTCTGTGTGCACGAGACACTGAAATAGCAGTGGCCAGCACTCATGTGGTCCCGCTTCTAAGCCCCATTAGCCTGTCTGGTGGCAGAAATAGCAACTCTTCCTGCATTCCCACATCCTTGTCCCCCTCCCCCACCTTCTCTATCTCTAGATCTAGCTAGCAGGCAACCTCCAAGTGACTACCCTCACTGACCACCTTCATTGACTAATGGTTGGGCTACAAGGTGTCCAAGTCTCTCACATGCAGTCCTTGCAACTATACCCTCCTGTGTAAGGTGAGGCAGGTTACTTTGCCAAGCACTCATAAGCAGTTAGTGGTAGAGAGATGCAGTCTCCAGCAGCCTGCAGAGATTTCTGATATCAGAGATTAAATGTTGAAACTTCCTAGAAATATAAGCTGCATAACTTCTCCATAAAGCCTCTCCAACCTATTCCAGCTCACAGAAATATTTCCCCTTCTTTGAACTTTTACTATACTTGAATCCTAACCACAGAGTCTGTCTATATAACTTTTCTTCCCATTTAGATATAAAATTTATCAAGGGACCAAATTTAATTTATTTTGCCCCAACTCACACATCTAAACTCTCCTTCCAAAGAGTTATGAGATGTGAGTGGCACGGCTCAGTGATTGAGCATTGACCTATCAACCAGGAGGTCACGTTTCATTCCCTGTCAGGGCGCATGCCCAGGCTGTGGGCTCGATCCCCAGTGTGGGAGTGTGCAGGAGGCGGCCCATCAGTGATTCTCTCTCATCATTAATATTTCTTTCTCCCTCTCCCTTCCTCTCTGAAATCAACTGGAAAAAAAAAAAAAAGATATGAGATAGAGGTGGACAACGCCAGAAAAATCTTCCTACAATCAGCAGAAGCCTCCAGGACACAATGTGTGTACTAGAAAGAGAAGGAATCAGGAGACCAGGGCTCTCTCTAACTTCTTGGCTCCATTTCCTTATCGGAACTAGGAAAAGTATAATACTGCCCTGGACTTGTCATTTGCTCCTATCAGACCATCTAGGTGAAAGTGCTTTGTATAAAGAGCCCTGCCAATGAAAATTACCATGCCTATAAGCAGCTACTTAAATATCTTCTTTTTTTTTTTAACATCAGGAATTATATGCAAAATTCATTAATCCAAAGCACTCATGTAGGAAATGGGGGGGGGGGGGGGAGTAATGGAGCAGATAAAAAAGGGAAGAAAGAGGGAGAGGGAAAAGCAAGCATGGAGACCACCAGGAAGGCTAAAAGAGACCACCCTGAGAGCATGGCCCAGATGGCACTTACATAGGCAGATGGCAGCCAGGAGTCGGAGGCCAAACTCTGGGGGAAAGCAGGTGGGGAAGAGCGGCTGTAGCACGTAGTTAGAGAAGGTGAGGGCGATGACAGCTTGGTTGGTGGGATAAATCACCAGCACAGCAATCCATAGCCTCAGGAACCTGAAGGGGGAACAGGACAAGATTTGATCCAAGACAGCAATGGAGACCTCCCACCCCCAGCAAAGGCATGGCAGGTATTCAGAAGTCATCAGGGAAAGCCTGGGCAAGTCACAGGCAGCATTAGGAGAGAGGCAGGTGGGCTAAAGAGATGCATTTCCCTTTTGTTTCCAAGATGCTGAGGAGCCCAGTCATTCCTCTCCCTCCCCCTCGCCCCTGAAATGGCACCCAGTCCTCTGCAATGGCGAGCACAGTGGCGGTGGTGGAGGCCTCTCCTGCCTCCATGGCAGTGTTAAGGATGTCCAACTGATGGTTGGGCCCTCTGTCAGTTGGACATCCCCCAAGGGCTCCTGGACTACGAGAGGGCACAGGCTGGGCTAAGGAACCCCCCTCCCCGAGTGTATGAATTTAATGAACCGGGCCTCTAGTGTTTTAATAATGAGAAGTTAAGTTTCAACTAGTGCTAACACACATCTTGGCTTTACTTAACTCTTCCCTCTTCTTTCATTATCTTTTCTTTACCATTTTGGCCCTCAGCATCCAATGGTGGAAAATAAAATTTGCAACCTCAGAATTTTAAAAGCCAGGACATGCAACTGCCAGGGGAGGCACTGAGCAGGTGTTGTGGGAGAAGTGTCCTCCACATCCTGGGGCTCATCAGGTGAGGGGTGAGTTCTTCGGTAGCAGGGATGCAGAAGCTGAGGAAATTCAAGATCAGAGCCTGGCTTGGAAGGCCATTATCCTATGTAATGTGAGAAGAGAGTACCTCTGTCTCTTAGGTGGGCACTCTCATTTGTCAAGAAAAAAGAGCTTTGTTTTATGAAGTGATTTTCCTTAAAACCTCTAGTCAGAGTTCTCATATTTGCTCTTACACATAGACTCTTGCCCACTAAGATCAGCCGATTAAAACTAGAATCTGGTTCCTCCGTCACTCTCAGGGGCATCAATGGGGACACAGGCTTTACTAGCAAGCACGGAGGCAAAAAAGGAATCCCATTCTCTAGCTCTCCTCAGCACATTGGAAACCCCCGGCCTTGGCTTCCTAGCCCACTTAGGTCTCCACAGAGCCTCTTACCCAGCCAGTCCTCCAAAGATGTCCTTTACGTAGAAGTAGTCACCTCCAGATTTGGGGATGGTGACCCCAAGCTCAGCATAGCAAAGGGCTCCCACAGCTGTAATAAGACCTGTTATGATCCAGATGATAAGAGCGAGGCCCACGGAGCCCGCATTCTCCAGCACACCCTTTGGCGAGACGAAGATTCCAGAGCCAATGATGTTCCCTGCATGAGGCACCAAAGGTAATATGGAGACAAGAGCATCAGCACAGGTGGCAGGACCAGCATTTGCAGGGCGACCTCATCTGTGAGCTGATTCTAAAATACTGACTGTTGGGTTGTGTGAAACACCTTCAATGAGATGTGTCTAGCAATAATTCTTCTTAGAAGCAGAGGAGGAGCAGACAACAGGCACTTAAAGACCAGGAATGTAGCCAGGTACTCTAAATGTCTTTTTTTTTTTAGTCCTTAGGATAAACCTATGGAGTCAGATATCAATTCTTCCATGTTATAGAGGAAGAAACAGAGTCTCGGGGATACCAAGTACATTGCCCAAGTGCGCACAGTAACAAGTGCTAGTGCAAGTATTGAAGTTCAGGACCCTCTCACTGGGCTGCACATGATCTACCCAAGGCTGGAAAAGGCAGGGCTGAAAAAGTGGGCTGTTAGTTAGATTCAAAAGTGAGACAAAGGACCCTGGACCACATGTTTCAGTGGTTAGAGCTTAGATCGTGGGCTTGTGCACCAGAGGGTCTCAAGTTCGATTCCTGGTCAAGGGTACATACCTGGGTTTTAGGTTCATTCCCTGCCCCAGGTTGGGGCATGTGTGGTAGGCAACCAATTGCTGTACCTCTCTCAAATTGATGTTTCTCTCTCTCTCCTTCTCCTTTCTTTCTCTCTGCTCCCCTCCCCTCTCCCTTTCACTTTCTTTAAATATCAATGGAAAAAATATCCTCATTCCTGCCAAGACGGGTTTGGCTCAGTGGATAGAGCGTTGGACTGCGCACTGGAGGGTCCCGGGTTCGATTCCGGTTGAGGGCATGTACCTTGGCTGCGGGCGCATCCCCAGTAGGGGGCGTGCAAGAGGCGGTTGATCGATGTTTCTCTCTCATTGATGTTTCTGACTTTCTATCCCTCTCCCTTCTGCTCTGTAAAAAATCAATAAAATATATTTTTAAAAAAATATCCTCACTCCTTGGGTGAGGATTTAAAAAAAAAAAAGTGAGCTAGAGACAGAGTGTGGTCACACCTCAGGACTGGAGGTTCTCTAGACCCATGAGCATGGATAGCACTCCTGGAGGCTAGCCTCTGCCCTAAACATAACAGCTCCACCCTTGGTGAGAAATAGAAATAAACCCTATAAAAACAGTCCTAGTCATTTGGAAGTGGTTTATAGGCGTGCAATCAGCAGAAAGACTCAGCACTATATTCTTCCAAAGGTCATTCTCCTCCACTGTTTCATATGACCCTCACAACAACATTATACAATTCAGGAAGAGGAACAAATTTTATTTATTTATAAAGTGAACAGGATTTTGTTGTTTAAATATTTTTAAATTTTATTGATTCGAGAGAGAGAAGAAGGGGGAGAGAGATAAAGAAAGATTGGTTTGTTGTTCTACTTATTTATGCATTCATTGGTTGCTTCTTATATGTGCCCTGACTGGGGATTGAACCCGAAACCTTGGTTTATTAGGAAGATGTTCTAACCAACTGAGTTACCTGTCCAGGACATAGGTATTTCTCTATTTTTACAACTAAGAAAGTAAGAGGGGTTAGGTGGCTTTCTCCATATTCCACAGCTACTGATAAGTAAAACTGGATGTAGAAGTCAGTCTTCTGATGCTTAACCCAGCACTTTTTTCATTAATCCACTTCTATTTCCGTTCCCAAGAGGCTGGGCTTCTCCAGAGAGCAGCAAGGACTGAATGTGTATATTGGACAGAGGAGGAGGAGGAGTGTGGAGGAAGCAAGTACATGTTCCTTCCTAAACTTCCTTTGTCTACTTCTCACGATTGAGGATGGTATCAGGGTCTATTGAACCAATGCTTTGAAAGCTACCTTAGGACCCCACCCCAGCTGCACTACTAAAGGCCTGAAGGAGGAAGCAGAAGCTAAGTGGATCCAGGTAGAAATGCAGAGGAATTATGAGGCCAGTTGACTCTGACAGTGTTCTGAGGACATCTCAGATTCCCACCATATCCCTCTCGTGATGTGGAACTAGTGCTTTGGTGAACCAGATGCAGAGTTTAGAATTCTATGCGCAGCTTTCAAAAACAGTCTTTCAGACCTCAGCCATAATGCGATCTCAATCCAGTCCTGAATCTCACTTCTAAACCAAAATTCAATTTTTAATCCCAGGCCACACATCCAGTTATTTCAGCCAAAGGAAAAGAGAAGAGAATATTTACATTCTAAAAACAATGGTGTCCTATTCCTGTAGGATGCAAAATAAGCTGCTCCTTTACAAACTAAAAAATTGCAGCATGAAATGAGTAATGGTGGGGAAGGGGGGGAGGTATCTAAACAGTCCACATTTGTGCTTTGCATGAATGTTGGATTAATGGAGACTAAAAGGCACTAGTATCCCGGGACTCAAGACTCAGTAACCCTGTCAAGTGATCCATCAAATGCAGAATTAAATATGCTGCTGGAACTGAGAACAAGCGCTGAAAGATGACAGTAAATTCCTTGCCTAGCAGGTATTTATCAGAAGAGTGATCTGTAGGTCATTTCAAAGCCAGCCAAGAAGAGAGCAATACAACCAGCGTTAAAAAAAAACTAGCTCGAGAGGTTAAAAAAAGCAATCATTACAAGAGAAAAACCAGGTTTGACTTTGGTCTTGAAAGTGCTGAAAGGGAGGTTAGGGAACAACTAGGTGTCTCCCAGAGCCAGGAATGGCTGTCACAAGGAGGAAGTGGGAATGCATGTTATTGAAAAGAGCCCATCTTCTCAAGAATAAAGAATGTTAATGTTCCACTAAGGGTTCTAGGAAAACAAATTTTGCAATGGGAATCAGAAGCACTCCTGTTCTCTAGTTTGCACTGACATTTCTAGTGTGTGCTCCTTCCCTCGTCCCCTGTGGAGGGAGCCGCTGGAAGGTGGGATGTGCAACACCAACAGCCCATTGCAGGGAGTGACTCCTGCTTGCCTCCTCTTACAGTATTCCTGGGTAACAAACATGTCTTTCCATGGAGTTGCTGGAATGATGGTGAGAGTCGCAGTAGGTTAGCATTGAGACAAGAATCTTCATTTCATAAAAATTGGGTTCTCTCCTCCCTCCAACAATATTAATTTGACCAAATTAAAATTACAGAGAGAACCAAGATGGCGGCAGAGGTAAAACACCTATCTTGCCGTCATACTCAGCAATTTTAATACTACAACTTAACGAAAGAACAAACACCTTCCAGAATCACCAGAAAGCTGGCCGAGTGAAAATTCCACAAATAAAAGTGAAGATAAGACACTGTGACTCGGAGGAGCGGCGGCAGACAGCGTTGAAAGATTCGCACGGAGAGAGGTTTGGAGCGCGCGCCAGCGGAGAGGGCGGGCAGCTGAAAACCAGCCAGTTTTCTCGATCGGGGAGACAAAGACGTCCCACTGGACTGATTCTCCAGCTCTGGTCAAAGTCCAGGGAACCCACTATCATACGGGGTGAAAACTGGACAGTGGGAGGGCCCGCCGAAGCTCGGGTGCTGCAGGGTTTCCCGGCTTGTGGAGAAGGCAGCTCGGGTGCTGCAGGGTTTCCCGGCTTGTGGAGAAGGCAGCTTGTGCGAACAGCTCAGCTGCATGACCGCACAGAGAGCGCTCTGTGACTCGCCCTCTCATTCGGGAAACTGTCAGACTGCTTTGTTTTACAACCCTGGGTGAGATGTTGGGTGTGCAGACTCATTTGGGGAGAGTCTGAATTCCCCGGCAGCCGATGGAGCTCAGCAGCGGCTCTCTCTCAGAGGTGCTGGCGGCCATTGCCACCGACACAGAGTCACTGGGGCCACATAGGGCGGAGCTGACGCTGTCTGCTTGGCCTGGAGACTCCGCCCATCCAACCTGAGCACAGCTGAGCTTCACAGACAATTGGCCTGGAGGTCAACCCCTCCAATGGGGTTGCATTAATCAATGCTAACAATGATTAATCTGAGCTTAACTTCAGCAAGACTGTGCAGCCCATATCCACCTCAGGCAACTGGGGAGGCTGAGCTACTGTCCCTTGTAGGACGTCTACCACACAAAGCTAATTGACCAACTCAGGGAAGCAGCCACCATGCATGGAAAGAAATCAGATGTGAAAGAAATGGAGGGAAAAAAACGACTGGACATGGAATTCAAAACCACGGTTATAGGGTTTTTCAAGAGGCTCCAACAAAAGGTCGAGACCTACAAGGAAATAAGCAAGACCGCAAAGGAAATGAATGAGTCCTACAAGGATATAAAGGAGACTCTCAAGGATATGAAAAAGGACCAACCAGAAATTAAGCATACACTGACTGAAATAAAAAATATTATACAAAGACCTAAAAGTGCTCTGGAGCACCCCAAGAACCAAGTTAAAGATTTGAAATACAAAGAAGTAAAATCCACTCAGCTGGAAAAGCAAGAAACCAAAAGAATCCAAAAAATTGAAGATGCAACCTCTGGAACAACCTCAAGCGTACTAACATCCGAATTATAGGGGTCCCAGAAAAAGAGAGAGCAAGACAATGAAAACCTATTCAAAGAAATAGTGACTGAAAACTTCCCACACTTGGTGAAAGAAATTGACTTAAAAGTCCAAGAAGCGCACCGAACCCCAATATATAGGAACCCTAAGAGGACCACACCACGGCACATCATAATTAAAATGCCAAGAGCAAAAGACAAAGAGAGAATATTAAAAGCAGCAAGAGAAAAACAGTTAGTTACCTATAAGGGAGCACCCATACGATTGTCAGCTGATTTCTCAACAGAAACGATGCAGGCCAAACGCGAGTGGCAAGAAATATTCAAAGTGATGAACAGCAAGAATCTACAACCAAGATTACTCTATCCAGCAAAGCTATAATTCAAAATTGAAGGTCAGATGAAGTGCTTCGCAGACAAGAAAAAGCTAAAGGAGTTAATCACCACCAAACCAATATTATATGAAATGCTGAAAGATATTCTTTAAGAAGAGGAAGAAGAAAAAGATAAAAGTGTAAATTAGGAACAACAAATACACATCTATCAACAAATGAATCTAAAAATCAAGTGAATTAATAAGCTGATGAACAGGATAAACTGGTGAATGTAACAGAATCCCGGACATAGAGAGGGAATGGACTGACAACTCTTGGGGAGAAAGGGGGTGTGGGAAGTGCAGCAAGAGACTGGACAAAAATCATGCAACTATGGGAGAGGACAGTGGAGGGGTGTGAGGGCGGAGGGTGGGATGGGTACCAGGTGGAGGGGAACTATAGGGTGAACAAAAAAAAAAGGGAACAATGTAATTAATAAACTGAACAATAAAGATTAAAAAATAAATAAAAAATTACAATGATAAATGCTTAATTTTATTTATTCTAGGAAACAGGAAGAGGAAAAGAATGCCTCTCCCAGATTTTATGAAGCCACAAAACCAGAATCAGTTAACATTTCCTCTACATTAGCTTGCCTATGGAGCTTCTGCAAGGGGAGAAATGTCATTCACAGCACAGCTATGTTCTGGAGCTAAAAGAATATTCATATTACTTTTACTCAAGAGTAATGCCTATTAGTAACATTTTTAGTGTAATTACTTGATTAATATTTATCTCCCCCACTACACTGTAAGCTCCATGAGAAAAGGAACTATATTGCTTCCCCTCACCTATGAAGTGTCACTTAGTAGACACTCCATAAATATTTTCCAAATGAAAGATGTCTGATATCAATTTAGAACTTGTCTGCACAGAGCAATTTAATATACCTGTTTTTTGGAACCTCCAAATCTCATGAAATAAGTCAAGTGTATTGCAGGCAAATGAGTAAAGCAACACAGTTATTTCACTGCTGAGCAGAATAGACTGGCTATTACTACTATCTCCAATTTGTAGGGGAAGAAAGTAGGGAAACTATATTCCCATTTTCCAAATGGGGAAAATGAGAGAGATATTATTATCTCTATTTTATGGATGAAGAAACAGACTCAGGTAGTTATTTGCCTACATCATGGAGTGAGTTAGTAACAACTGGATTAGAAGCTAAATCTGTTCCAGCTTCAAGCTTTTTCCTGAAAATAGTTTTGTGTGCTCCACTCTATAGGCAATAAGAATGGTTCACAGGAAATGCTAATTGAAAAAATGAAACACATGCTCTACCCGGTTTAGCTCAGTGGATAGAGCATTGTGCAGCAGACTGAAGGACGCTGGATTCGATTCTGGTCAAGGGCACATACCTCAGTTGCTAGCTAGATCCCCGGTCCTGGTCAGGGAGTGTGTGGCAGACAACCAATTGATGTGTCTCTTTCACATCAATAATTTTTTCTGTCTCTCCCCCTCCCTTCCACTCTCTCTAAAAATCAATGGAAAAATATCCTAGGATTGCCCTGGCCAGTTTGGCTCAGTGGATAGAGCATGGGCCTGTGGACTGAAGAGTCCTGGGTTAAATTTTGGTCAAGGGCACATGCCTGAGTTACAGACTTGATCCCCAGTGGGGGGTGTGCAGGAGGCAATTGATCGATGGTTCTCTCTCATCATTGATGCTTCTATCTCTCTCTCCCTCTCCATTCCTTTCTTAAATAAATAAAAGTATATTAAAAGAAAAGAAAACTATCCTAGGGTTAGAATTAACAACAACAAAAAACCCCAAAATTGGAACACAGATCTGATTCCTTTCTTCTATTGCAATACCACCTTTAGTGGTGATTTACAAAACATTTACATCCATTACCTTACTTGATTCTCATAACTATTTTCTTAGGTGCATAGTTCAGGTACTATTATTCTTATCTTTATTTTTAAAGACTGAGGTTCAGAGAGGTGAGGAGACTTGATCTAAGTCACACACTGCATATGTAGCAAAGCCTGGGTGAGAGGCCAAGGCTTTGGACTCCTGGCCCAGGATCTCCTCAGCTATCCCATGTTGCCTCTCCTCTAGAAATTACACAACACACACTTTAGCTGTAGGGCTTTTAAGCTTAGACACTGTCTAAAGGAAATTTTCCTGGCTTTGAAAAAGGCAAACTGGGAAAGGGCTTCTACCTAGACTCTGAAACTTGCTTGATGAAAGGTGGGAAGAAAGTTTATTAAGATGGGATTTTTTTCTCTCCATTGTTTTACTCTTAGACTCCGTGTCTAATAAACCATTCAAGAATGAGACGGCCGCCCACTTGGTATAGCCAAGGTACTGGAGATCAGGCTTTAATCCCCCTTTTCATTCACCCCAATTAATAAAATAATCATCTTATCACACAGATCTTTAATGAAAAATGAGTCCTAGGATGCCTAGACAATGAGGCCCGTTTTGGCTTGTTCTGGGAAATAAAAACCAAGAAGCCACCCCATTAAAAGGGGGCCAATTTGTATCAGTGGGCAGGTCTTCACTAGAAAAATTGCTGGAATTGAGAAAATCTACATTGGCTATGAAGAACCCCTAACTTCTCCACCTATGACTCCTATTAAAGGCTTTACTCACATCCAGGCCTGTCCACACTGGAACGCTATAGCCATGAAATAATTTCCTAGGACATTACAAACTCCTAATGCCCAAAAGATCCTCAGATCCAAAGGGCTTTGGCCTTCCTTACAAATTCATGCTAATCATGAAATCTAACCAGAGTTCCTTCTAGGGTTTGGAGGTTCCATCCATTTTTACAACATCCAGAGAAAGCCGAGGTGAACCTTCTTTGCACTTCTCCCTTAAAGTGGCTGGATCTGAGGGCTTTCAGGACTTGGGAAGCAGTGTGGAAGCAGGGTCTCGTGGGATGAGGCCGGCCTTTGATCCTGACAGCAGGCCTGGAAGCTCACCATGCCCCTCACCCTGCTGAGAGCAGGTCAAGACTCTGACATATGCTCTAGGAGTTGCCATCTACCACAGAACACAGATGTGGAATGTGCTGCAGGACTCTGCTAGCTAAGATTTCTTACTGAAAAGTGAAAAGGACACTAGACTTAGAGTCGGAGAAGCCATTGAATCCTTGCTTTGCGACTCATATACCATGTGTCCTGACTTTTTCTAAGAGTCCCTTCCTTTATCTGCTGAATGGGAAAAATTGTTTCTGCCCTGCCTACCTCACACGGTTGTTGTGGGAATCAAAGATCACATTTGTGTGGGAACACTTTATCTTCTACGAAATGCTAGGATTTATAGCAATGGGAATAGAGACCATCCCTAGAAGAATCTGAGGTTTGGCTCCAAAATAGTACTGCAGAGCCAGGACCATTTGTCTGCTTGACTAGGTATAATTTTTAGATGCCTCAGGTGGGCAGCCAACATGTAATTACATCTCAAGCAGTATTTACTGTGCACCCACTCTGTACATGCTTGCTTTAAAAGGAAATTGGGAAGCACTTGTTCACATATGGATCTTCAACAAAATAGAGGGAACCAGCTACTACCCACCAGCCACTGAAAGACAGGCATCCTGGCCTGCGGGGCTAAGAATCCTAGGCCCTCAGATATGTCCATTAAAGATTTACATCTGGCCTCTAGCGTCTCCCTGTCTGGTTGGGGAAGCAACCAGGAGCCAATCATGAAAGTCTTTGTCTGCCTCAGTGGTTCCCATCCAGGGGCAATTCTGCATCTTTCTCCCACCCCTAGGGGACAACTGGCAATGTCTGGAGACACTTTGGGCTGTCCCTACTGGAGTCTAGTAGATAGAGGCAAGGAATGCTGCTGAGCATCCTACACTGCCCTGGACAACCCTCCATGACAAAGAAGTATCTCCCCCAAAAGGTACTAGTGCTGAGGTTGAGAAACTGCTTCACTTTCAAGCCTCAACATCATCATCTGGAAAATCACGATTGTCCTTTTCAAATTTAAATTTCACTAATGTGGGTGTTTGTTTTTCAAGCACAAAAATGTATTGTTCATGAGAATAACTCATTTTTAAGCTGAAACTTTTTTTTTTTACTATGGTAAAATATATAACATTAAATTTGCCATCTTAATCACTTTTAAGTGTATAGTTCAGTAGCATCAAGCATATTCACATTGTTGGTAAACATATCCCCAGAGGATGATTTGTTTTTAACTGATCGCTATTATTCAACAAATACTTTCTAAGCACTTACTATGTGCCAGGCTGAATATGTGCGTATGTGAAAATGAGTAAGGCTCAGTCCCTGTAACCAAGGAATTGTGTGCAGAAGTGAAGACATGTACGTGGACACAGAGCTGACCACATAGACCAGGTAGAGCATACGTTGTACAAGGTGAATTGCAAGATATGACAAGACATTGCATTAGGAATGGAAAAGGTCTCTGGCATGGGCTATTCAAAAAGAGCTTCCTGGAAAAGGAGAAGCAAAAGACAAATGCTGGTTAGTAAATTGACTCAAATCAAGAGAGAAAAGGAAAAGCATTGGCTGGTTGATAAGCAGGTCGGACTTGGGCTGAACTGGCCAGTTTTTATCACCTGAGCAGGCTAATAGAAATTCCTGAACCAGACTGGGGGTGGGTGGAGGATGAGCTTAAGGAGAGAAAAAAAACTAATATATATTGAACATATGCTATAGGATACCAGCTTTATTTTAATATTCCGCGAGAAACGTCCATTTTACAGATAAGTAAATCGATAATCAACTTGTCCCAGGTTAAAAGCTTGTAAATAAGGAAGCAGTTTACAAACCCAATACTATCTCCAAAGTCCTTCCTCATCTACTGTATTATGGATGTTTCCTCCCTTTTCACAACACACTGACACAGTCATGGAAAAAATAATTATATGCTTTCTACTTCCAGCATCAGGCCCCACTTAACAAATGCCTCCTTTTCCCTAAGGCAACCTGATCTACCTATATCAGTTGCTTACTAAACACCCTAGGCAGAATTGTACTCTAAAGAAGCAGCTAAAGCATTTATGTATTTCAAAGACACAAAAAGGCACCTTTAAAAATCTATGTATAGTTGAGAAAAGTACAGTAATATTTCTGCATCAGTGGTACTCTTTCTGGGTAATCTGCCTTCACAGTTCAGTGTGAGGTTGCCCAGAATACTTTAAGGAATATTATAAAACCTTCTCCCTGAAAGTCACTGCTAATAGAATATTTAAAGCGGGAAGCAAATCAATAGGAAGACTTGTGACTGTGACAAAGAATGAGGGATGAAATATAATCGATAAAGCTTTTTGGCTCACACTTTATTTCTTTTATAAATAAAACAGCTTAAAATAGATTTGAAGGATAGCTTTACTTATTTAAAATATATATTTTTTATTGATTTCAGAGCGGGAGAGGAAGAGATAGAAACATCAATGATCAGAATCATTGATTGGCTGCTTCCCAGCACACACCCCACTGGGAATTGAGCCCGCACACTGGGCATGTGCCCTGATCAGGAATTGAACCTAGCAGCCCAGGCCTCGCATATAATGTGCTCAATAAGGATTTGTTGAATGTGAAACTATGGACAGATCTCGAGTCCTATGACCAGCAACTCCCATCCCTGTGCCAGGGAGCAGGCTGCAACTGTCACCAGTGTGTGTGTGTGTGTGTGTGGGGGGGGGGTGTGACTTCTCTACAGGTACGTTCTGGGAGAGGAACAAGGATGGTCCTTCTTGCTCTGTATGCTCAACCAGGAGTTAAAAATTGGAATGGAACAGTTTTTAGGACCCTGCTTCTGAATTATTATTGTTTTAAGTAACTCAGAATATATTGTTCAGGTTATTTGCTCATGCCTGTCTTTTTTTTTTTTTTTTTTTTTTTTTTTAAACACCCCCTCCCTACTCCAAACAATAACAACAAAACAACAGAAATTCCTGAGGCATTTCTTAGTAGGGAGCCATGTTGCTGGATTAACCCTCAGAGGAAAGCAGAAAATTTTGGTAGCCAGGCAACCTGAGCACCCCCAACTAGTCTGCCCTGTACCTCTATGCTGCTTCAAAGAGCTGAATCAGAAAAGTAATATACTATATGGGCCCAGCCTCTCCAAGAAGGTCATCGGATCTGGGTACGGGTGTTTTTGTTGTTTTTCTAAATAAAATGGGCTGTTTAATTCTGCTTCTTAGACAAATTTTTTTTAAAAAAACAGTGTGGGGGGTGGCCCCAGGCAAGACACTTTGAGCATTCTCTAAATCTTTGTGCCGGCTGAATTCCAGGGGCCTGGAAAAACCAGGTCTTGGAAAAACATATTCACCAATGTTATCAGCTTGGCCTCAGGTGTCTGGGAGAGGGCCTTGATATGTAAATGCAGGCTGGAACCGGGAATGGGTGAATGAATAGGGCTTGGGCTCACTGAAACTCCTTTGATCCTACTGTTGGAGAAACCCCTTTGTATTGTGGAATATAAATAAATGCAGCTTCATAGGCTCAGTGTGCGTGGCTGTTTCTCCATGAGAGGGAGAACAGATGCCCACCTGGCCCCAGTTTTTTACTACTTCTGTGTCCTTCTCTTCTATATTTCATTTTTCTTCATCCTCAGCTCCTTCACTCAGAAACTGAACCCAGTCTCTCTCCAAAACAGGAGAAAAACACACAAATTGTATTAATTTTTGTATGTACGTGGTAGCCTTGACAAGAGAATAATGACCTGAAGAAATAACGAGCGCAGGGAGCTTTTATACCTTTTGGACAATAAATTTGTGAGGAATTGACCAGACCTAGGGGTTTGGGTTAGGCAGAGTAAATGTTAAAGAGGTGACTAGGATGATAAGGGTTGGTTTACACAAATTCCTCAGCCCCAAATTCCTTGTCCCTGGTGATTAGAATGTCCTTCCTCTTTCTGGTGCAGGGAGGTAACTTTTCACAAGGGAGGTTTATTTCCTGCTTTCAGGAGGATGAAGGTAGACACAATTTCTTTCCCCAACCCTATCATCTCCTGCTAGTCACTCATCTGTATAACTCTGCTTTTTGAGAGAACATATTGTAGCCCTGCCAGCAGCAGCCACAGAGTGATCTCGAGTGCCCTCGTTGCTGGAGGCAAGAAGCATGTAACAGGATTCCTGGCTCTAGTCACCCTGAGTTCCATGTTCTGAAGCATTTTGGTTAAGCCCAGTCGCCTCAGAGTTCAATGACCTGGATGAGAATCCTGACTCTGCCTTTGCCCAATTACTTATTCACTCAAACCCTTCCTTTTAATTACACTACTTATTTCATGGAGTTAGATGAAACTATGCTTAAAGCACTGATCAAGTACTACATGTCTGATGCACAGCAGTGCTCAGCAAATGGTAGCTACTTATTATTATTAGGCTGGGTGTAGCCTTTCTCTATCCACCAAGATGCGTTTGTTTTGACAAGCCTCCTTGTTGGCTTCTGTCTCAGACTTTCCCTTAAGAACAATCAGATTTTTAAACATGTTTTCATCCTGAATGAACCAAATCCTAATCTCTCCATGTACAAAAATATAACTGAAGTAAAAACTCTAGAAGCAGTTTTCACCCTCCAGCCCCCTGGTTAACATCCAATAGACATTTTGGGAATTAGAAAGCTAATATATCATATCAGACTCTAAAATGTAAAATCTTCTAAAGTGCTGTAAAACACATGGGTCTGAAAATCTTTTGGGCTTGAAAGTTTTCCAAATTAGCCCAGTGCCATTGCAGTATGGTTATATTTATAGCCAAACTTTTTTATTGACAAATAGCCCTAAAAAAAGTTTCCCCCCAAATTTTTCAATATCAGAAACATCCATGATCTTTCCAGACTCCAACCTCTAGGTTATAGTCCTCCATCGTCCATTCTTCCATCACACAATACACACCAGCCTCTCTCCCTCCTGTCTCGGTTACCAGTGAGAAATGGGGAATGGCTAAGAGCTTTGGCCATGGAGTCAGACCATCACAGTAATCAGTTGTGTGACCTTGGGCAAATTACCAGCTCTACCCCATACTTAAAATAGAGATAGTTATAATATCTACTTCCATCGGATTGTGGTCAGGATTAAATAAGGTAATATACATATAGAGTTTAAAGCACAGGAAGCAGCATTTAGTTAGAGTTCAATACATACTGTTTTTAAACACCTTTTTGGTTGGGAGACTAGATCCACATCTAGTATTGCTCTGTAGCAAATAGATCAAGTTCCCCCATAAACACACACTGTACTAAAAACAGAATGGTCGAAAATAATATTTTTCTTTAGGCTCTGCAATTGGCCTGGTGGCCTTCAGACCTAGATTCTAGGCATCTACCTAAATATGAAACTGGTATAAAATTATGTAAACAGCCAGGAACTCTGGGTCTCTCTTTGATGGTTGAGAAGACTGCTGATTCTGAGAGGAATGATGAGCTTGTGGGAGAGTTCCTGGGAAGGTTTTCTGTGCTGGCCAGATCCTGTAGCAGCTGAGCAACACACCTCCCTCCAAGATACTTTCCAAGTCTTCTTGTGACTGCACCAGGAATATTGCCTTCTTCCACCCCAGCTGATTGCCCAACTTCCCTTTACACTGGGACATTTCCTCACTGGAAATACAACACTAACTGCTTCATCTATAAAAATGATAGGCTTCTGCCCAAAGTCTAAAGGAAAACACACTTTTTAGGACATTAAAAAAGAAATAGCAGAGAATAATGCTTAAGAGCTCAATTCAGGATTCAGACAAGCTTTAGGTTTGAATCTTGGCTTCCATACTTTTCAGCTGTGTGACTTTCACCACCTTGGGACTTTCTCCCTCTGAACCTCTATTTTCTTTTCTGGAGGAAGGGTTAATATGTGTCTACCTCAGGGTTATTGTGAGGGATAAATAAGATAATGTATGTTAGGTAATTGGATGAATACCTGGCATATAATAAGTGTTTCATAATGGAAGCTATTAACAATAGCTTTGGTGTAATTAATAAGTGGACTTTGCTGCTCCTTCACATTCTCTTTACATTCATGGAGAAATCTATATTCATCTCTTGCCAACAGGCTTTCTTAACCAAGTACATGGAGAGTAAAATTTGTTTAGCTTAAGGCAACGGTGATATTAATGAATGAAAATGGTATAACCTGCCCTAGCTGGCATGCTCAGTGGTTAGAGCATCCCCCAGTGCAACAAAGGGTTATGAGTTTGATTCTGGGTCAGAGCACATACCCAGGTTTTGGATTCAATCCCCATTCAAGGCACGTATGGGAAGCAAATGATCCATGTTTCTCTCACATCAATGTTTCTTTCTTTCCCCTCTCTCTCCAGAATAAATGGGAGGGGGCGGGGGCAGGACAGCATCAGGTGAGAACTAAAAAGAAAGAAAATGGGACAACCTAAATGTCCAGGTTGATGAAGTTATTCCTTTGCCTTCCTTCATCTCTTATACAACTCAATTATACAATGCATGGTCAATGTTCTCTTTTTAATGAATATGAATTTCATCTCCCTAAGAGACTCTAGGGCATGAGTCCTCTATTAGTTCATTATATATTCCTATAGCATCTGCCATTCTGCTATTTCTATAGGGTGTCCCAAAAAATATACATACACTTTAACAGCTGATAACTCACTTAAATATTAATAAACACTGACTATATATAATCATTTAAAGTGTGTATACATTTTGGGGGGCACCCTGTACTTTAGATCATCAATGATGATTGTGAATGAAGTTTTATGAGCTTGTATGGAATATACTTTCACTTATCCCTCTAAGTCAATTAGGTATGAGATAGATAGATTTGAAGCAATTGCTACTTTCACATACCAAATTATCTGATTCACTTAGGAAATTTCCTTTCTCTTT
Source organism: Antrozous pallidus (assembly GCA_027563665.1). Lineage (NCBI taxonomy): Eukaryota > Metazoa > Chordata > Mammalia > Chiroptera > Vespertilionidae > Antrozous > Antrozous pallidus. The sequence continues at coordinate 33,417,852 of CM050515.1, read as the reverse complement.
TTGCCTTCTAATTCTATTTCTTCTGTAGTGTTGATGTTTAACACTGAATTCTGTATATAAAATGCATTTATTTTTTGCATTTGGTCTTGATAAAACTTGAATAACTATTATCACTCAGAAACTCCTCTAGAGAAGGATAAGGCAGCTGTTCGGCACACTGGTAACTCAACAACTGAAAGGATTTCTCTCTCATATCATCCTAAAAGGGGAATTTGCATCTCATCCCAGCTTAGATGTAGAATATGCCTAGTAACTAAAAGGATTCTCTCACTTTGGAAAAACAGCCAGATTTCTCTGAAATCACATATGTGGCATCTCTTTTCACCATACTACCATCCATGAGGTTGTGGATAAGTCAGTAATAACATTCACTCAAGTTGTACTTTTTATACCTGAACACTCACATTTCTCATAGTCTTAGAAAAATGTTAAAGAAAGAGATAAACCAATCTGAGTATTCAGAAAAACATCGTCTGCCCTTGAAAACCTCCAGAGGTAGGTGTGGGTGAGCAAAGCTGAGGCAGGGAGCAGGCAGTTGTGCCTGGGTGCATGTGTGTGTGCATATCTGTGTATGAATCAGAACCTTCCCAAAGGGAGGAAAGTGCTTAATCCTGTCAGTCAAACTGGTGACAGAGGTAACAAGCTCTGCTATTTATAAACATAAATTGGCACGTGCTGTACAAATGGACTACTTTGCTGATCTCATTTTTTAGAGCAATTGGGATTAAGGAGAGGCAAAGAAAGGGTAATGAGAGATTCAGATCATAACTATAATTTTAAAAATAACATTGCTTTTCTTATAACTGTAGATACCTGGAAAACCTCCCAGAGCCAGAGAATTAGATAAAGTGGAATTCTATTTTAAAAGCAGGGTGGATATAAGGACATCACTGAAGTCTGGGTGTAGAGGTGAAGAGGATTATTTGAATACTGTTCTGATTTTATTTTATTTCAAGGGTGCTCTCCAGTGTCACTATTGCATAGGTGCCAAAAATGTCTCTGTGCTAATAAATGGACCATCGGGTCACCCAGAGAAATTGGTTCGTGGGCACCATGACACAATGAGGCGTCAAAAAGAACTCTGGAGAGCCCTGACGGGTGCGCCCAGTGGTTAGAGCATGAACCTGTGCACAGAATGGTCTTGGGTTTGAATCCTGATGGAAGGCATGTACTTGGCGGGGTGTTTGTGTGTGGGGGGAAGACAACACATTGATGTTTCTTTTTCTCCCTCCCTCCCTTCCACTCTCTAAAAATAAATGGGGAGGGGGAGGTTAACAACAAGATGATGCAGTATACCCAGCTTGTCTGTCTCCCACCCGTTTCTGTGGGGAGAAGGTAAAGCCCTCTGCCAAAGACAGCAGAAGAAACTCTCACCCCCTGAAGTGACGACAGTAATGCGCCATTGCCCAGCCAAATCCAGAGCCTCTCTGGAAAGAGGAGAATATGTTTTTTTAGAGATGAAGCTGTACTTGGGACGCCCTGCTGAGTACAGTTAGGGGGTTGAAGTGGCCTGCACTGCACTCTCTGGGACATCCAGGCTCCCCACCTTCAAAGGCTCTAAGCTGGGGGGCATTTTACCCATCAGTTCCTCTCTGACTCCAAATTCCAGTTACTTCCAATTCCTTTCAAGAACCCACAGGCTGACCTAGCCGGTTTGGCTCAGTGGATGGAGCGTCGGCCTTCGGACTGAAGAGTCCCAGGTTCGATGCGGTTAGATTCGGGCCAAGGGCACATGCTGAGTTGTGGGCAGGATCCCCAATGGGGCCTGCAGCCAATCAATGATTCTCTCTCATCATTGATGTTTCTATCTCTCTATCCCTCACCCTTCCTCTCAGAAATCAGTAAAGAAATATATTTTTTTAAAAAACAACCCACAGGCTTAGGAGACAGGGGACTTCACTAGGCAACTAGAGAAAAGTGCAAACTATACACTCACAAAAAGATGCAATCTGTCTCTTCTTGCATAAGTTATTTCCTCATCTGTGAAAGGGGAATAAGTAAATGTGAAGTCACATTTACTTCACAAAGTGCATTACATGGAAAAGCTATAGAAAGGCAAAGTGTTATTACGGATGTTGTAGCTGTTTTTATTATTACACATCCTGTAGGCCCATAGTTTCATAGAACATAAAATAACCAAATATCTACCAACATGCCTCAAAAGCCAGTCCAGAGTCTGCGGAGGAGGCGGCTGCATCAAGCTTGTTAAGATTCAGGTTCTCTAGCCCCACCTGAAGCCTACTGAACGAGACCTTCAAGTGGGGAGCCCAAAGACGTGCTCCCAAGCACTGCTGCCCTGGGGCCAGGTGACCCCTATTTGCCTAGTCTACGAGCATTGGACAAAACTATTCCGCTTGGTTTGGACAAAGCTTGACTAGCAAGTAGGTGGCAGCACAGGTGGCTGACGATCATTTTCTAAGCGAATAGGGAACATAATTAGTGTCTTAGACGGGTTCAGTTTCTGCAGCAGGACCACCAAGGGGGGCGAGGGGGCAGGGAGGGCAGTGGGTGGCGGAGAGGGACTCGCACTCACCTACAATGATGCCGCAGGCGCTGACCAATCCGATCTCCTTCTTCAGGGCTACTCCGCCCTCCGCGGACCCAGCCTCCGCCTGGCTCCCGGCTGGGTGGTGGTTCTTTTCGGCGTTGGTCCGGTGCCTGGTTCCTTTTTCCATCTTTCTCAGTAGGATTTCAACCTCCGAAAGATCGCTCTCTTTCTAAATGCGAATGGGCGTAAATATATTTATAGAGCGAGCCTTTCTAATTAAAACGTCCTTTTCCAATAAAAAGAACCACCCCTTTCCTCTTAAAAAGACACAGGCAGATACGAGAGAAAATTGAAAAGATTTCAACGCTACACACTGACACTCCCTTGTCACTCGTGCTTCTGAACAAGGAAAAGTGTTGCTAAAAGGGAGGAGAAAGAAGAGACACAGATGTTTAAACACAAAAATAAAACTGTACCAGCTACTCCGGCTGGAATTCTCCTGGGGGGGTGTAGACCTTCGGAGAACGGGGTGGCTCTGCAATGTCTACCAGGCAGTGGCTTATTTCAGACGCTTAAAGAGGAGAGAGTCTGGATTTCCCTCAGCTCGCCCCTTAAGAAAACAGATTTTTGCCTTTTCTTTTCGGAGAATAAAAGTACTGAAGGGGAGAAGGGCGATCCTCCGCCACTTCTCTTGAAGGAAAAACAACTGTGGATCCGACTGGTTTGCTCTGGATCTTGTTTCCACCTGCTGTGGGCTTCTTCTCCTCTCCCGGGCTTCCGCCTCCCGATTTCCCCTCTTCTGTCTGGCTTGTCTTCTTGTCCTTGCTCCCCCTCTCCGGATCTCCGTGCTCACGGCACGGGCTGCCCCATCTCCCCTGGTCGCAGGAGAGAGGCTCAGGCACACGCAAAGGCTTCCTTCTCCTGTTCGGTTTTATGTGCTCGGCTAGCTCCGCCTCTCTTCCATTCCTCCCCATCCTCGTCTCCTCCCTCCTTTTAATTTAAACAGTTCTCTTGGTAATCTTCTCTTTTTCTCCGTCTCACCTGTTACGGGAGAACCCAGTAGCTGGTATTGCGCTATTATAGACCGGGCAGCTTTATAAATAAGGGACTAGTGCAGACACTTTCATGCCCTCTGAAAGTCACTGGCGAGGGCACTAAAATATTTATATCTGGATCATTTGAGGATACTGGAGAGAACGTTGTAAGGACATTATCTTCAAGTTTCTGCAGGCAGGAGGAAATCCACCAGTAGGGTGGGAAATGGAAAGAATTAAAAGTAATGGAAAAGAAGTTCATTTAGTACGATTGTGAGCTGTGAAGAGTATACTGGAAACAAGCTCACCAAGAAGAGTTAATAGTCCCACTGTTCACAGTTTTTATTTAATGTTAGACAAGACAGGAATAAAATGACTGTCCCACCTTGGTCCCAGGAAAGAATGACACAAAATCTGGTAGAATGGGGCCTTTCACAGCTTCCAATATTTTTTTGCATCTATAAATTATTTGAAAGGCAGACCCGGAAGTGGGTGGGGAGTTGTCATGAGCAGATTGTTGATCTGAAGGGATGACTACTTTATAACCATATTAAGATTGTGTCTTGGCTTCCCTGAATAATTTCACCCAGAAATTGCTGCCTTAAGAGTGAGAGCAATGGCCGAACCGGTTTGGCTCAGTGGATAGAGCGTCGGCCTGTGGACTGAAAGGTCCCAGGTTCGATTCCGGTCAAGGGCATATACCTTGGCTGCGGGCACAGCCCCAGTTGGAGGTGTGCAAGAGGCAGCTGATCGATGTTTCTCTCCCATCGATGTTTCTGACTTTCTATCCCTCTCCCTTCCTCTCTGTGAAAAATCAATAAAATATATTAAAAAAAAAAAAAGAGTGAGAGCAATGATGTCTATTTATAACTGTAAAGTACTTTGAAAAAAACAGCAAGAAAAATACAACAGATAACACAATAAATCTAAAATAAAATCATTTTCCATCTGTATTAAACACATTATGCAAAAGGACTTGATTTTAAAGCAGGTCTAAAAATTCCCCAAGCTAACCACCAAGTACAGAAATTTGACATCACTTTTTTTTGGAATATATCCAAGAATATTTTAACTTTTTAGGAAAATAAATACTTCTTTAAAACATGGATGTTTGAGCTATAGTAGCAAAGACTTTTCCAAATGGGGTAAAGTTCAAACTTCAGAGCGAAGGTAGGGGAGGGTGGGGATAAGGGAAAGAAATCAACCAAAAGACTTGTATGCATGCATATAAGTCTAACCAATGGACACAGACAACAGGGGGGTGAGGGCATGAGTGGGGGTGGGGGCTGAAGGTGGGGGCCATGAGGCGATAAGGATACATATGTAATACCTTAATCAATAAAGAAAAAAATTTAAAAAACAAATGGGTTAAAGTTCAATCAGCAGTCTTTTCTACTTTGACCACTCGGCAAGTATTAAGAAATTTCAAAGGTTGAGAGTTCAACCCCTTCTACTTCTCTGCCAGTTCAAGGTATTGCAAATTGAAACCCTCAAAAAAAAAAAAAAAAAGTATAGGGTGATGATGAGAATTTTTAACAAAAAGAACAGACAAAGCAGGGAATATATAGCACAAAACTCCACAGGTGAGGACGAGTCATGGGAATACAAACAATTTGAATTACTCTGGTCTTTCCTGAGAAGGCATAGAGGGAAAAATTAATGGATTTATTCTTAAACAATCTGATTTGAAGACTTCTGATCAAAGCTCAACATCAAGATATAAAACAATCTTTCTGCTTTTCAAACGTAAGTTCTTTCAGTAATGTTTGCATTTCTAATTTAAATTATCTAAATTTAACATGAGATGAAACATAAATGCAATGAATTTTATGTGTCTGGCCCAAACTAGTGCAAAGTGACCACAACATGGCAAACTTTAGCCGTCTCAGTTTCTAAACTAAGAGGTGAGGTTATGGAATCAAATACATTCTTGGGATATAGTGGTACTAAGCACATCAGATTGGAAAGGAAGGGTTGTTGAAGATTAATATGTCTATTTGTTTAGCACCTGGAGTTTGCAAGTGGCTTATATCTGTCTATTAATGGTACAATGTAAAAGCTAGAAAAGGAGTCTCTTCCTGTCCTTCAATGGGACCTTATATGGTTCTCTCTCCAGGTTGGCAAGTTTTTGTGAAATAAACCCTAAGTGTGTTACAATTCCACATGACTCACATTGAACACAGGAGAGAAAAAAATTGAGGTGTAGTATATTGAGAAAAATCTATAGGAATGATTAAGTGTTTCTTAAATTTTGAGCACTGGCTTCTTTTTTATTCATAACTCTTTTCTATATTTGCCCTTATATTTTTATTCTACATTCTACAATTAAACAGTGCTTTACTGTCTACAAACTGTTTTATGTACAAAATCTCAATTTTTTCCTACTTTGGGTAGACAAGGCGGTTATTTTTTTCTATCATAAAAATTAGAAAGCCAAGGCTCAGAGAAGCCTCTTGCCTGAGGTAAGAAAAAAAAGGACACTTAACCTATTAGCGGGCAAGGTGGATATCAATGGTTTACCCTGAGAACTTTCCCCAGGACACTATAACTGCTTGCTGAAGCCTCAACTTCCTTTGCCTGGAAGAAACAAAAGACCCTTTGATAGGGCCATGTCCACCGCTTCTTGAGTTAGTGTCATAACTGTGTCTTCTAGAGACCCAACTAGAATCCGACGCTTACATCTGTTCAGTGTGACCCACAGGACTTAATCTGCCCTCCCCATTCTCCCACCTTTACATTGGTCACCCCTTCACATGGTCCTTGGTTTGGCCATTTCTCAAGTACTTTAGCACTACTCTGTTTCCAATATGTGGGTGACTATTTCCTGTTGTGTTTGCATGCTTAAAATGAAATAAATTGATTGCTTTAACCAAGAAAAGGGTAAGTAAGAGGGCCATTTTTCTTGGGAATACGGATTTCCGAAGAGAAAGGCTGTGTGAGGCTGACACCTGCTGTGCAAAAAGGAACATAACGTGGGGACATGCCACTTGTGTAATAATAGTTCATCAGAAACATTGTCATGTTCCAATATATTCCCTTTTTGAAATAACAAGTAAGAAATGTCTGTTAATCCAAAGAAATAGAGCACAGAGCTCATTCACTCCATTCTTAATTTTATTTTTCCTGGACCCAATAGATAATCATTCTATTCTTATTCTTTGTAACAGAGCTGTGAAGTCTGAGGTCACTAAAGGAGGATCCAAATCTCTTCCTGGAGGAAACTCACAGTCCATGCTCCCTCTTCACTCTTTTTCCTTGCATCTACATGCCCAGAGTCAGAAGGAAACCCTGATTTCAATGAAAGCCAGCTTTCTTCCTAGAGGCCAGTGACTACTGCCTGTGGTCAGACAGTGGCTTCCTGAGCTAGGAGCCTTTATTTCACTAAAAATGGAAAGCAGATGAAAATTAGTGAGCAAAGAGGAACGAAATAAAAAAGAAAATGTCAGTACAGGTCAGAAAGAAAGAAAATGTAGAGATGCAGTTAATAATCCTTTTTTAGTGTATGCTGTCTTTTCAGACATATTCCTAAAGGCAAAGGACGTTGCACCTTCTAGGGTTTATGCAGTCCTGAGAATTTGGATGAAGTGACCCTGTTTTGTTTTGATAGTTATTTAATTCATTCAGATAATGATGAATCCTTGCTCTTACACTAGAAATAAAAATTCAAGCAAATTACTCTTCTGTTTGCTGCCCTTGGCTGGGTTCCCAGCACTAGTGGGAAAGAAATAAAGATGCATTCTCTGAGGCAGGCTGCGCACCCTTAACTCCTTGGCTGGGCCAAACTGACACAGGGCCTTGGTATTCATTCTAAGGATTTAGGTGACTCCAGTTCTGAGTGTTTGAATATAGAAACTCTCATGTCTTAATTGGTTTTCTTTCCTTCCTTTTTTCTTCCCTTCCTTCCTTCTCCCCCCCTCCCCCCCAATGTCTGTTCCTTCCTTCCTTCTCTCTTTTTAATTCTCACTCCAGGATATTTTTCCCCATTGTTTTTTAGAGTCAGTGAAAGGGAGGGAGCAGGAGCGAGAGAGCGAGAAATATCAATGTGAGAGACATATCATTTGGTTGCCTCCTGCACATGCCCAGATAGGGCTCTCTATCTATTAATCAATCTATCTATCTATCTATCTATCTATCTATCTATCTATCTATCTAATGAAAACATAGGGCATCATGACACAATGTAACTTACCCTTCCATCTGCCCATTGGAAGTCTAAAGGAAGGCTCATATCTATCTATTTATTTATTTAATTTGAAAAACTTATTGTAGAAAGTACAAAATGAAAACCCTTATTTATAGCTCAAAAAATAATATGCTGCCCTAACCAGTTTGGCTCAGTGGATAGAGCGTTGGCCTGAGGACTAAAGGGTCCCAGGTTCGATTCTGGTCAAGGGCATGTACCTTGGTTGCAGGCACATCCCCAGTGAGGGGTGTGCGGGAGGTAGCTGATGGATGTTTCTCTCTCATTGATGTTTCTAACCCTCCCTTCCTCTCTATAAAAAAAAAATCAATAAAATATTTTTTAAAAATAATATACTGATCCTTCTAACAATGCAATACATATTGAGAAAGCACAGCTGCTTTTAAATCTAACACAATACAAAAGCAGCTAGGCACCCAACAAATGCCTTTTATCATAATCAACTACAAAAATAAACATTGTAAAGAGATATGCCTTTCTCCTCTGGACTGTGGCTGATATTCTAAAAAATAATAAATTGTCCCTATAGTTAATGAAACCTTTTTGCTTTGGGGGTCTACAAAATAATAATATGTCTAAATCTCCAAGGAATTTTGCTTCTTAACAAAGCTTGATGCAACAGGAGGGTTCATATCTTTTAAGATAATGCAAGATAAGCTCTTTGAGGTCAGAGATTTCACTTCTGTAACCCCAGTAACTAAAATGGTCCTGGCACTCAATAAATATAAATGAATAAATGAATGAATGAATGGTGATTGCATTAATGCATAATAATTAATTAATTAAATAATAAAGAATTGGCTGATGTGCTAACTAATTATAGTGAGATATAGCTCTAGGTACCTAAAGAGGGACTGGGTTGTGGAAAGAAGAGAAAAACATGATCAAAGGTCTGACTTTGAAGTTTATTTTCATGTAGAGTGCAGACCTCAAGCAGGCTTTCAACACTATCATTGTCTTGTAAGTGATTTTACATTTACATTCTCCTCTCTGCAAACAAACACCATCTTCCAAATCCTCACTTCCATTTGACATCCTTGCCTATTGTTTCATGGAGAAAATAGAAATAGCAGAAAGATAACTTCCATAGCCTTTCCAGTCACATTTTATTTTATTTTTATATTGATTTCAGAGAGAAAGGGAGAGGGAGAAAGAGGTAGAAACATCAATGTTGACAGAGAATCATTGATTGGCTACCTCCAGCATATCCCATACTGGAGATCAAGCCCAAAATCTGGGCATGTGCCCTGACCAAAAATCAAACCATGACCTCCTGGTTCATAGGTCAATGCTCAACCACTGAGCCATGCCAGCTGGGCTTCTCTCCCATTTTATTTTTAAAAAAAAAAATTTTTTTTAATTGATTTCAGAGAGGAAGAGAGAGATAAAAACATCAGTGATGAGAGAGAATCATTGATTGGCTGCCTCCTGCATGCCCCTACTGGGGACTGAGCCCACAACTTGGGCATATGCCTTTGAAGGCAATCAGATCCGTATCTTTTAGTCTGCAGGTGGACGCTCTATCCACTGAGCCAAACCAGCTAGGTCTCTCTCATTTTATATATGTCCCTCATAAATGTCTCTACTCATAGAATTTACTTGACTGCCCAATAGAAAATCAATCTCTATTCCATCAACTGGATTTTGTGTTTTTTTTTTTTATATCATCATTACCTAACATTATATTTTGTTTGTTTACTTGTTTCTTTCTATTTCTCTCTCTATGCAAGCTCCAGATTATTGGACTTTTTGTTGTTGTTGTTGTTCTTAAGTAGTGTAATGATATTATGGCTATGGTTAAAGAGTACTTACCTTTTAGAGCTATTTGCCAATATATTTATGGATGAAATAATATATCTTGTATTTACTTCAAAATAATACAGGGAGAGGGATGGAGGAATAGATTTATTAATGAAAGAATACCAACTATGAGTTGATAATGATTAAACTGGATGGTGACAGAAGTCCCTTATCCTACCTTCTCTAGTTTGTATGTATTAAAATTTCCCATACAAACAAACAAAACCTTGGCTTGTTTCTTCACTGTTATCTCCTTAATGTTTAGATCAGGGCTTGGCATATACAATGAATTTAACAAATACATATTTAGTCAATAATTATTGAGTATTGAATTAGTTAGAAAAGTAAAGGCATATTTTCAAGATAAATTTTAATAATTTACTGCCAATTATTGAAAATCTAGACTCCAAGTTTCAAAGAAGAATTTTGAAAGAATATCTCCTTCCAGGTCTTGTGTCCAAGAATATCCTAATTATAGGAATGCTGAAAACTGCGGTGACTATATGGTGAAAACTATGCCTTTAATTTTTTTCTTAGTGCCAATTCTTAATAATGACATATTTATTTCTTCTTACCTTTTTCTTATCAAATCATAATTAACTGGTATCTTCTATACCAGAAATATGTAGCTAAGTTGGAAAGGAAATACAAAAGTCTAAGTGAAAATGTGCGGACTCAATCACTTGAAACTTTTGCCAGGATGTATAAGGAGCTTATGGAAATCCTATATAATAAAAGCCTAATACACTAAGTGTCTGACCATTCATTTGACCATTTGACCGGTCACTATGACGTGCACTGACCACCAGGGGGCAGACACTCCTATGGGTAGGTTAGCTTGTTGCTGGAGTCCAACCAATTGGGACTGGAAGAGGTGGGCCGGACATGCCCTAGAGCCCTTCCATGTCCCTCCCTCACCCTGATCATGCACCAGTGGTGTTCCTCGGCCTGGTTTGTGCCCTCTTGCAATCCAGGACCTCTCAAGGGATGTTGGAGAGCTGGTTTCAGCCTGATCCGCAAGGGACCCCAACAGTGCACGAATCTGTGCACCGGCCCTCTGGTAGAGTATAAAATCCATAGTAATCCCAGCTGATGTGGCTCAGTGGTAGAATGTCAACCTATGAACCAAGAGATCACAGTTTGATTCCCAGACAGGGAATATGCCCAAATTGTGGGAGCTTGATCCCCATTGTGAGGCATGCAAGAGGCAGCCAATCAATGATTCTCTTTCATCATTGATGTTTCTATCTCTCCCTCTCTGAAAATCAATAAAAATATATTAAAAATAAAATCCACAGTAAGAGTTTTTAAGAAAATTCCCAATATTATATAATTTATTAGATTAACAGAAAAATTCTAATATAAATTGGATTATGAATGTATAACAGTGTGTGCTCATTTAATTTTATTAACATATTCAGCTAATATTGACCAATTGTTTGCTGTACTAGATACTGGGAATATAATGTGAACCAAGTCTATTTACTTTCAATGACCTCAAGGCCTCAAGAGCTTTGATGATTAGCTTTATGTGTCAACTTGACTGGCCACAAGAGGCCCTGATTAAACATTATTTCTAGGTGTGTCTGTGAAGTTGTTTCTGGATGAGTTAGCATTTGATTTGGTGGATTCAATTGCCTTCCCCATTGAAAGTGGGCATCATCCAATCTGTTGAGAGCCTGAATAGGACAAAAGACAGAGGAAGAAGGAATAAGCCATTTTTTGCTTCCTGTATGCCTGCTTGAGTTGGGACATCTCATCTCTTCTTCTCTAGCCCCTCGGATTAGGATTTAAACGATTGGTTCCCCGGTTCTCATGCCTTTAGACTGGGACTGAATTGCACACCAGCTTGCCTGAGTCTTCAGCTTGCAGATGGCAGATTGCAGGACTTCTCAGCCTCCACAATTGCATGACCCAATTTGTCATAATAAATCAGTCTTTGTCTCTGCCTCTCTCTCCTCCTAAAGTCCAGGTTCAGCTTAGTTACCTGGACTGCTTAACAAATGATCCCTGGACATTTGAGGAGAACTCCATATGAAAGCTATAGACAATAACAAACAGAGATGATGCAAGCAAAATAAATTATAATTCATATACAGAAAGGGTGCGTAAAATGAGAACAAAACAGAACCCAGCTCTGAGTCCTGGTATTAGCCCCATTAGGGCATACCAGTCATTGGATTCTAAACCAAACCCCTTTCAGTTCTCCAGAAAAAGTTGTTCTTTTTTCTATATTCCCCATTCCAAGCCATGCTCGTAGCTACTCAGGCCTGAGAGCTTCACCATTTTCCCTCCCTTTCCCTTTGTAGCCCCATATCCATAGGTCACTAAGTCCTATGAGTTCTGCTCTAAAAATTGTCTCACAGCTGTCTTCTTATCCCATAACTACTACCCTATTCTAGAACTACCCATCTCTCTCCCATTGCAATAGACTACCAACTAATCTCTCTATCTGCATGTGACCTTCCATCTCTTCATTCTGTCCTTAGAGTTATGTTTTATAAAATATGGGATTGCTCAAGCCTGTTTGGCTCAGTGGATAGAACATCGGCCTGTGGGCCAGAGGAACCAGGTTTGATTCTGGTCAAGGGCACATACCTTGGTTGCAGGCTCTTTGTCGGCCTAGGCCCTGGTAGGGACTCATGAAGGAGGTAACCAATCAATGTGTTTCTCTCACATTGATGTTTCTCTCTGTCTTTCCTTCTCTTTTCCACTCTCCCTAAAAATCAATGGAAAAATATATTCGGGTGAGGATTAACAAATAAGTAAGTAAATAAGTAAATTAAAAAAAAAAAATACGGGGTTGGTCATGTTTCCATCCTGCTCAAAAGCCTCAGATGGTTCTCCATTGCATAGAGCAGTGGTCCCTAAGGCTGGCTGAGTGAGAATCACAATGACCTGAGGAACTTTTAAAATATCTACTTGCCGAAACCGGTTTGGCTCAGTGGATAGAGCGTCGGCCTGCGAGCTGAAAGGTCCCAGGTCCCATTCCGGTCAAGGGCATGTACCTTGGCTGCCAGCACATCCCCAGTGGGGGGTGTGCAGAAGGCAGCTGATCGATGTTTCTGACTTTCTATCCCTCTCCCTTCCTCTCTGTGAAAAATCAATAAAATATATTAAAAAATAAAATAAAATAAAATATCTACTTGGCACAGGGAAAAGTGCTTAGTAATTTTGCAGGTTGATCTTCCCCTAGGTACCCTCTGGTGGCAACTTCAAGTAATCTTCATTTACCCACAAAATATCCTCTAATTCATTCAGTGGACCTGCGTTATTGCTTGGGGGAACCACTAGCTTAGAAAATAAAGCCTAAACTTATGCATAGAGGCTTTAATCCATCTCTCTGCTTTCCCCCATAACATCTTTTCCCTCACCATTCCTCTTCATGTCTCATTCAGTCACACTGACCACACTGGACTTTCTTTTTACTTATGCTTTTTGTCTGTCTGGAATATCTCTCCCTTCTATCTCTGCATTGTTTAAGGCTCCTTCAAACACCCATTCCTCTAGGAAACCTGCCTAAATTAACCTGCTCTCTTTTCTCTGTGTTCTCACAGCATTTCGTGCTTCCTCAGAGAAGCCTTCCCAAGTTATATGCTCTCATATCTCCTGGTCTTTTGCCTTCTATGACAGTACTTAATTAATGGTTATATACAATGTTCAAAACTTTATTTTATTTTTTAAAATAAATTTTTATTGATTTCAGAGAGGAAGGGAGAGAGAGATACAAACATCAATGATGGGAGAGTATCACTGATCAGCTGCCTCCTGCATGCCCCCTACTGGGGATCGAGCCTGCAACCCGAGCATGTGCCCTTAATCAGAATTGAACTCAGGATCCTTCAGTCAGCAGGCTGACGCTCTATCCATTGAGCCTAACTGGCTAGGGCAGTGTTGGCAACTTTATATAACCACCAATCTTCTTCATTTTATCTTGAAATTTATCTTTTCCCATTGAGATGTATTTCCTGTTTGTGCCAATGTATGTGTGAAAGCAAGGTCAGATCCTCTGTTACTTTACTATTTCATTATTTCCTTTATTATTCTATCATTTACCAAATACTTACTGAGCACCCACTATATATCAAATATTGTGGAAGGACTGTAATCCAAAAGTGAAGATAAAGTTAAAAAAACAACTGTGACCTAATAGGGAATTCAAATGTATAACACAATTTCATCTGCTTAGAGAGAGAGAGAGAAGTGAACAATTGTAACCCGGTGGGACAAAGACCTGGATAGAAATATGCAAAGGATGCCCTAGGAGCATCGTTAGTGGGCAGGGGAGAGTAGGTATCTGGAGAAAGTGATTTCTGAGCTGAGTCTGGAAGGACAAATAAAAGTTAATCAGGATGATATGCCAAGCAAAGGAAACAGTTTGCATAAAGGCACACAGGTGAAAGAGCATGATTTAAATTCAATGTGACTGAAGTGCATGGTGCTTTTGACTAAACATTGAGAAATATAAAAGAGAAGTGGAGGTCATGAAGGTTTTGAGTACCATGCTCAGTAAATTGTCTTGAAAGTGTTGGGCAGTTTTAGACAGAACAGTGATTGGATCTGGTAGCAGGGGTAGGATGCAATGGAGTGAGCAAATGTAGAGTTAGGGAGCAGTTAGAAAGCAATTAAGCACTCAAAGTAAGGAATAAAGAGGGATTGGATCGCTGGTCCGGGTATTTTCTTGCACATCAGTGCTTCTCACTTTCTCTTCCCCTCTCTCTAAAATCAATGAAAAACATACCCTCAGATGAGGATTTTAAAAAAAGGACAAAAAGAAAGCAAGAATGATAAAAATGAAAAGATGATGAATTTGAGATATATTTATAAAATGTATACAATCGATGAACCCTTGTATGTCTAAAAGTTACTTTTAGAAATAATTGTATGGCTGCTCAAAGGTAAATGGATAAAGATGTTTATTACAGCATAGTTAAAAATTGAAAACACTATACATCCATCAATATGGGATCTATCAACAATTTAACTAATGTACAAATAAATTTATAAATGTATTAATAAATAATTTAAGTATGATTAAAGCATCTTTTGAAAGAATAATGTATAAAGATAAAAAGAAATATTAACAAAAAACAAATTCTAGATATATGAATAATATTACAGTTTGGTTTAAATATGTATAACATATATTTGTGTTGTTAGTTGGTGTATGGATTGAACGAAATTCTGGAAAAATTTATATAAATTCTGTCAACCATATTTATCTTTGGAGAATAAGATCAAGAGTGATGGGCTTTCACTTTCCAAATTACAAACTTGTATTTTAATTTTTTTAAATAAATAACTAAATGCACATGTAATCCTAGGTAGAAAAACATGTTTTCTCTCTTTCTATAAAGGTCATTTGTAGGACAATTGGTGAAATTTGAATAAGTTTCTAGATTAGATAATAGTATCATATCAATGCTACTTTCTTGATTTTGCTATATTTATGCAAGAGAAGGTACTTGTTTATGGGAAATACACAGTGGATATTCAGAGTAATGGGACATGTCTGAAATATTCTCAAATGGAACAGAAAAAATAATTGAGAATAACAAGGCAAATGTAGTAAAATGTTAACAGTTGGGGAATCTGATTTAAAATAAGCAGGAATTATTCTACCTTTGCACTTTTGTGTAAGTCTGAAATTATAAAATTAAGTATTTTAAAAAATGTATTATTTTCATTTAGAGGAAGAGAGATAAACATCAATGAGAATCAAACCTACAATGTGGGCATATGCTCAGTAAACTGTCTTGAAAGTGTTGGGCAGTTTTAGACAGAACAGTGATTGGATCTGGTAGCAGGGGTAGGATGCTCCCCTGGGCCAAGAATAAAACCAGTGACCCTTCGGTGCATGGATGACACTCAGCCAAATGAGCCACACCAGCCAGGGCAAAATTAAATGTTTTTTTTAAAGACATAGAACAAAATATAAAGTATGCTGCCATTTGTGTGTATGTAGCAATGGAATATAAGTGTGTGTGTGTGTATATGTACATATATTTGTAAATATGCAAATGATCTGTGAAAAGACACACAAGAACCAGCACAATTATAGCCTTTGGAAATGAGAATTTGGTGGCTGGAACAGGAAAAAGGAAGACAAATTTTTCATTGCATATCCTTTGATATTTTTTAATTTTCACTAAGCCTGCGGATTGAAGGGTACTGGGTTTGATTCCAGTCAAGAGCACATACCTGGGTTGTGGGCTCGATTTCCAGTAGGGGGCATCCAGAAGGCATTAGATCAATAATTCTCTGCCATTGATGTTTCTATCTCTATCTGCCTCTCCCTTCCTCTCTGAAATCTATGAAAATGTATTTTTAAAATGTAGATATAATTTAAAGTAATAAAACATTCTGTATAATGAAGAATTTCAAACATAATCAAAAGTAGAAAAAATGTACAATGAAGTCATATCCCAGAATCATTAGCCAGAGCCTACTTAAGATTTTGCCACATTGCTTTATACCCCCATTCTTTTGTTTTCTTTTTTATATCTATATTTTAATCTTTATTGTTCAGTTTATTCATTACAATGTTCCCCTTTCCTGCCCTCCCCCCTATAGCTCTCCTCCACCTGGTACCCATCCTACTCTCTGCCCTTACCTCCCCCACACTGTCCTCTTCCATAGGTGTATGATTTTTGTCCAGTCTCTTGCTGCACCTCCCACAGCCCTTTTCTCCCCAAGAATTGTCAGTCCATTCCCTCTCTATGTCCATGATTCTGTTATATTCACCAGTTTATCCTGTTCATCAGCCTATCAATTCACTTGATTTTTATATTCATTTGTTGATAGATGTGTATTTGTTGTTCATATTTTTTATTTTTACCTTTTTTTCTTCCTCTTCCTAAAGAATACCTTCCAGCATTTCATATAATATTGGTTTGGTGATTAACTCCTTTAGCTTTTTCTTATTTGCTAAGCACTTTATCTGACCTTCAATTCTGAATGGTAGCTTTGCTGGGTAGAGTAATCTTGGTTGTAGATTCTTGCTATTCATCACTTTGAATATTTCTTGCCACTCCCGTCTGGCCTGCATAGTTTCTGTTGAGAAATCTGCTGACAATCGTATAGGTAACAAACTGTTTTTCTCTTGCTGCTTTTAATATTCTCTCTTTGTCTTTTGCTCTTGGCATTTTAATTATGATGTGTCTTGGTGTGGTACTCTTTGGATTCCTATCCAAAGTTTGGGGTTTGGTGGGCTTCTTGTACTTTTAAGTCAATTTCTTTCATCAGGTGGGGGAAGTTTTTGGTCACTATTTCTTCCAATAGGTTTTCATTATCTTGCTCTCTCTCTTTTTCTGGCACCCCTATAATTCAGATGTTGGTATGCTTGAGGTTGTCCCAGAGGCTCCTTACACTATCTTCAGTTTTTTTGGATTCTTTTTACTTCTTGCTTTTCCAGCTGAGTGGATTTTGCTTCTTTGTATTTCAAATATTTGACTTGATTCTTGCAGTCCTCTAGACTGCTTTTAGATCTTTGTATAATATTTTTTATTTCAGTCAGTGTATGCTTAATTTCTAGTTGGTCCT
Organism: Antrozous pallidus; assembly: GCA_027563665.1. Classification (NCBI taxonomy): domain Eukaryota; kingdom Metazoa; phylum Chordata; class Mammalia; order Chiroptera; family Vespertilionidae; genus Antrozous; species Antrozous pallidus. The sequence goes on along the minus strand of CM050515.1, from coordinate 33,400,787 downwards.
TTTTCATAACCTTGAGGGTCTTGTTCATATCCTCGAGGGTTTCGTTCATATCCTCAAAGGTCTCATTAAGTTCATTGGCCTTTTCTAGGAGCCTCTTGAAAAACCTTATAACTGTGGTTTTGAACTCTATGTCCAGTCATTTTTTTTTCTCCATTTCTTTCACATGTGATTTCTTTCCATGTCTCTGCATTTTGGCTGCTTCTCTGACTTGGTCGATTAGCTTTGTGTGGTAGATGTCCTCTAAGGGACAGTGGCTCAGCCTCCCCAGTTACCTGAGGTGGATACTCTTGCTGCAGCCCTTTATGGTTTGCACAGTCTCGTTGAAGTTAAACCTATATTATTGTTATTAGTACTAGGAGGGTTTGACCGCCAGGCCAATTGGCTGTGAGGATCAGCTGTGCTCAGGTTGGATGGGCAGAGTCTCTGGGCTGAGCAGGCAGCCTTGATTTCCCGTCAGCTCAGCCCTATGCGGTACCTGGGTCTCTGTGCCAGGTGGTAAGGACTGCATGCACCTCTGAGAGAGAGCTGCCGTCAAGCTCTACCTGCTGCCGGACAATTCAGCCTCTGCCCAAATGAGTCTGCACACCCAAAGTCTCACCCAGGGTTGTAAAACAATGCAGTCCTGTGGTTTCCCTTCTTTCTTTTTCTTCTCCCGAAGGAGAGAGCAAGTCATGAGTCCTCTCTGCGCACTGCAGTTCACAAGTTTATGTGCCCTCTCCGCAAGCTCACAGACCTCTGCAGTGCCCGAGTTTCAGCGTGTTTCATCCTTACTGTCCAGTTTCACCCTGTATGAGTGTGCGTTTCCCGGACCTCACCCAGAACTGGGGAATCAGTGCAGTGGGATGCCTTTGTCTCCCCCCTCAATTGAGAAAACTAGTCAGATTTGCAGTCGCCTGCACTTTCTGCTTGCGCGCATGCACGGCTTTGAACCTCTGACTCCGTGCATATCCTCAACTCTGCCCTCTGCCACTCCTTTGAGTCACAGTGTCCTATTTTTACTTTTAATTGTGGAATTTCCACTCAATCAGCTTTCCAGTTCTTTCTGTTGTTAAGTTGTAGTTTTAAAATTGTTGTATGGGGCAGCAAAATAGGTGTTTACCTATGCTACCATCTTGGTTTCTTCCATTCTTTTGTTTTCTTTGTTGAAGTATTTTAAAGAAAATTCCTGACATCATTTCATTCCTACAGATTTTAGTAAGCATTTCTTTAAAATATGGATGTTTTCTTATATAACAAAAGGGTGATTATCAGATAAGGGAGAGGAGGAACCAAGATGGTGGCATAGGTAAACACCTATTTTGCTGCCCCACACAACAATATTAAAACTAGAACTTTAACAACAGAATGAACGTCATCAAGAATCACCGGAAAGCTGGTTGAGTGGAAATTCCACAAATAAAAGTAAAGATAGGACGCTGTGGCTCAGAGGAGTGGCAGAGGGCAGAGTTGAGGATACTCGCGGAGTCAGAGGTTTGAAGCCGTGCGCGCGCGTGTGCAAATAGAAAGGGCGGGTGGCTGCAACTCTGGCTGCTGGGTCCCCTGTAACTGCCCTTCTCTACAGGCCCAGCTGCCCCCAACTTCCCTCCTCTGCCATCCTGGTCACCCCTAACTGCCCTCCCCTGCAGGCCTGTCCCCTCCCAACTGCCCTCACCTGCTGACCATCTTGTGGTGGCCATCTTATGTCCACATGGGGGCAGGATCTTTGACCACAAGGGGGCAGCCATCTTGAGTGTTGGAGGGCAATCTGCATATTACTCTTTTTTAAAAAAATTTAATCTTTATTGTTCAGTTTATTAATTACATTGTTCCCCCCCCTCTTTTTTTTCCCCCTGTAGTTCCCCTCCACCCGGTACCCATCCCCCCTTTCCCTCCCCCACTGTCCTCTCCCATAGGTGCATGATTTTTGTCCAGTCTCTTGCTGCACCTCCCACACCTCTTTTCTCCCCAAGAATTGTCAGTCCATTCCCTCTCTATGCCCATGTTCACCAGTTTATCCTGTTAATCACACTTTTAATTCACTTGATTTGCATATTACTCTTTTTTTAATTTTATTGATTTTTTACAGAGCAGAAGGGAGAGGGATAGAAAGTCAGAAACATCAATGAGAGAGAAACATCAACCAGCTGCCTCCTGCACACCCCCTACTGGGGACGTGCCCGCAGCCAAGGTACATGCCCTTGACCGTAATCGAACCTGGGACCCTTCAGTTCGCAGTCCAACGCTCTATCCACTGAGCCAAACCGGTTTCAGCACATATTACTCTTTTATCAGATAGGATAGAGGCCTGGTGCATGGGTGGGGGCCAGCTGGTTTGCCCTGAAGGGTGTCTCGGATCAGGGTGGGGGTTCCCTTGGAGTGTGGGTTGGCCTGGGTGAGGGGTCTGTGGTGGTTTGCAGGCTGGCCATGCCTTCTGGTGACCCAAGTGGAGGCCCTGGTATCTGGGATTTATTTATTTTCTACAATTGAAACTTTGTAGCCTGGAGTGGAGCCAAGCCTCCTGCTCACTCCATGGCCACAACCATTTCTGTTGGGATTTTACCTTCTATAATTGAAACTTTTTTAGCCTTAAACAGAGGCCAAGGCAGGCCAGAGTTGTGGAAAGCTTGGCTTTCTCCATCACAGGGGGCAACCCTAGCCTCCTGCTCTCCTGGCTGCTGCCATTTTTGTTGGGATTTATTTATCTTCTATAATTGAAACTTTGTGGCATTGAGTGGAAGCCTGGGGCTGCCAGGGTGTGTGGAAAGCTTGGCTTCCTCCATTGCCTGGGCAACCTAGTCTCTGCTCTCTCCAGCTCTGTGGCTGCTGCCATTGCTGTTGGGATTATGTACCTTCTATAATTGAAACTTTGTAGCATTGAGTGGAAGCCTAGGCCAGCAACAGCAGGCAGAAAGCTTGGCTTCCTCCATTGTCAGGGAAACCCAAGCCTCCCTCCTGCTCTCTCTGTGGCCACAGCCATCTTGGTTGGGGTTAATTTGCATACTAGCTCCTGATTGACTGGTTGGCATGGCTTGTGGGTGTAGCAAGAGGAGGTACGGTCAATTTGCACATTACTCTTTTATTAGATAGGATTTTTTTTTTTTTTTTTTTACAGAGAGAAAGAGAAAAGGATGGAGAGTGAGAAACATTGATGCTTTCATCAACATCAGCTGCCTCCTGCCCTACCGGGGATGTGCCAGCAACCAAGGTACATGCCCTTGACTGGAATCGAACCTGGGACCCTTCAGTCCACAGGCCGACACTCTATCCACTGAGCCAACCCAGTTAGGGCCCTTTCCACTTTTTCTAAAAAAAAAAAAAAATCAATGGAAAAATATTCTCGAGTGAAGATTAACAAAACAAAACAAAGAAAATCTGAGCAACAAAATAAATATTGTATTAAATTATAATCTAAAGTATAAAATAAATATACATGCATCCATACTGATATAAATAAATAAACTGAATGGTGCAGTAGAAACAAATCTTCTTAACAGAAAAATTCCAAATAATGTATGTATTTACTCTTCCTTATAGGAGATGGTGCTTAAACACTTTGTCCCTACTTTGAGATGGGCTAGATTTGTAATTCTGCTTCCAAAGAATAAAGAAAGAGAAAAATATTAACTTTAAAATGGAGCCCGGCCAGTGTTGCTCAGTGGTTGAGTATTGACCTATGAACAAGGAGGTCATGGTTTGATTTCCAGTCAGGGTACATGCCTGGTTGTGGGCTGGATTCCCTGGTGGGCGGGGGGTGGGGGGGGGAGGGGATGACTGAAGCAGCTGATCAATGATTCTCTCTCACCATTGATGTTTCTATCTCTCTCTCTCCCTCTTTCTTTCTCTCTGAAATCAATAAAAATATTTTTTAAAAAATAAAATGGAGAAATCTAGCAAACACTACCTTAACCAAGTGAACAAGATTAACCTCACCAGGTTGTCTTGTGGATATCATAAACCTCCTGTTGTAAAGAAGGGCATTTTTCCTCTCTGATATTCTTTTTAAAATTGTAGCATCACAATGTTGTGCAGTCATCACCTCTAGTTCCAACAGTTTTTTTTTTTTAATCACCTCAAACAGAAATTTGGTACCCATTAAGCAATCACATTCTCTCCTCCCAGTCCTTGCTAACTTCATTCCCCATTCTCTCCTCCCAGTCCTTGCTAACTTCTAATCTACGTTCTGCCTCTGAATTTGACTACTCTAGAGACTTCACATAAGTGGAATCATACAATATGTGTTGCTTTGTGTTGGCTTAGTTCTCTGTGGCATGTATCTGAACTTTATGAGTAACACTCCATGTGCCCATTGTTTATCCATTTATCTGTTGATGGGCACTTGGGTTGTTGCTACCTATTGGCTATTGTGAGTAGGGTTACCTCAATATTGTGAATTTTGGTATACAAGTATCTGTTTGAGTCCTTGTATCAATACTTTCAGATATAGAACTAGCAGTGGAATTGCTGGGTCCTATGGTTGTGTAGTTCTATGTTTAACTTATTGAGGCACCACCACACTGTTATCAATCAAAGGCACCTCTGTACATTCCCACCAGCAATATATAAAGTTTTTAATTTCCACACATCTTTTCCAACACTTGTGGTTTTCCTTTTTAAAAAATTATAGCTATTCTAGTAGATGAGAAATGGTATCTTATTGTGATTTGAAAAATATATATTTTAATTTATTTTAGAGAGGAAGAAGAGGGAGAGATAGAAACATCAATGATGAGAATCACTGATGGTTGCTTCCTGCATGCCCACACTGGGGATGGAGCCTGCAACCTGGGCATGTGCCCTGACCAGGAATCAAAACTGTGACCTCCTGGTTCATAGGTAGCCATTCAAACATGGAGCTACACCAGCCGGGCCGTGTTCACATTTTTAAGTGGCCCTTATACCTAAAAATAGTATAAGGAAATATAAAATTCCTGAATCATATGTTCTTTTTAAAAAATCCTAAAAATGCTGTTTCATTGTGTCTAGCATAAAATGCTGCTGTAGAGAAGTTTGATGCCAATCTAATTCCCTCCCTCCCTCCCTCCCTCCCTCCCTCCCTCCCTTCCTTCCTCCTTCCTTCCTTCCTTCCTTTCTTCCTTCCCTTTTATTTTTAAATCCTTACCCAAGGATATTTTTCCCATTGATTTTTAGAGAGAGTGAAAGGTAGAGGGAGAGACAGAGAGAAACACCGATGTGAGAGAGACACATCGATTGATTGCCTGAAACCCAGGTACATGCCCTTGACTGGAATAGAACCCAGGGTACTTCAGTCCACAGGCCAACACTCTATCCATTGAGCCAAACTGGCTAGGGCCAATCTAATTTTCTTTTCTTTATAAATGACTAGTACCTTTTGCCTGGATGCTCAAAGAAGTTTTTTGTTTGTTATTGTTTTAACTATTCTGAATCAGTTTTCTCTTAAACACAATATGCCCTTTCAATTTATGTCTTATTTTATTTCAGGAAAACTTCCCCAAAACTTTGTTTTAAATATTTGTTCTGATATATCACTCTGGTTTTCCTTAGGGGAATAAATATGTTTGTACATGTGTTTGTAAAATCTCTTGGTTGTTTTCTTTATCACTTTCTCTTAAAACTTTTTCTTTTAAAAAAAAATTCTTTCAGCCCTTAATTGTGCTTTTATCTTCATTTTTCATTTCTGAAGAAAAGTTTAAATTTTTTTTCCTGAGATTTTTTAGTTCTCATTTAATGCCTGTTTTCTATCCACATCACTTTTTAGCTTTTCTGAGTTATGCTGTTCTTTCAAAACATCTATTATTTTCTTTATTTCATCTAAAAACATAATATTGAACCTGTGGGGCCTACGCGCTTTCTTCCAAAAAAGTTAGCAGGCCCAACCCACCATGTGACTCAGTTGGTTGAGCGTAGTCTCATCCACCAAGAGGTCGTCAGTTGGATGCCCACCGGGTTGCAGGGCTCCGTGATATTCTCTCATAGATGTTTCTCTCTCTTATTCATCCTCTTCCTACAAAATCAATAAAATGTATTTTAAAAAAATATTAGCAGGCCCGAAAAAAAGTAAATATATAAAAATATTAGGTTGAAGTTTTTATCTGCTTTGTGACTACAATTTTCTAGTGTGTTATTGTCCATGGAACATTATAGGGTTTACGGTATTTTTACCTCATTGTTTCCACAGTAATATGTATGAGATTAGGTCATATTCCTTATTTGTTCCCAACCTTAAATGCAGTTTCAGGGGCAAGAAAAAGCAGCTCTGCCTCTGACCGGCCAGGGGGAGCCCCGCCCTCGCCCTCGCTACTCCCCCGCGGGCCACGTCCATTGAGCACACGCCCCAGGCCCCGCCCACTAACAGAGCACACGCCCCAGGCCCCGCCCCTCACTGAGCACACTACCCTGGCCGCGCCCACTCACAGAGCACACGCCCCAGGCCCTGCCCACTCACAGAGCACACGCCCCAGGCCCCGCCCACTCACAGAGCACACGCCCCAGGCCCCGCCCCTCACTGAGCACACTGTCCCGGCCGCGCCCACGCCTCGCGCGCGCCGTCGCGCCCCCCCCCATCCCAGAGTTCTCTTGCCAGGTGTGAAGTTCTGTGTAAAATTTCCCGCCATTTGCAGCACTTTGTGAGGAGAACTGGACGATTTCGGTGAGATCCAGTCTTCTGGGGTACGGCAGACGGCAGCAGCCGGTTGGGTAGAGTGGGTAGGTGTTAAAGGAATACTGGTAAATTTAAAACTGCCAAATTCCTATCACTCCCAGAAACCAAGAAACCAGGCAAGTCTTGCCCTCACAAAGCCTGTTACCTGGCCTTCTTATAGGGGTTCATCTGGTTCAACTTATTTGACTGAAATTGTTGTTACCGCCTCTAAACAAACCGGGCATGTATAGTGGGGCCTTTTTCAGTCGTTCTGTAGACTCACTCCCTGTTAGAAGTTAGTGTACGGTGAGCAACAAATTGAAATCTGAAGCTCATGGCTCTGACTGTAATACCGTTGCATTGGTTAAATTTTTATCGTGAACTTTATCTTATGTGAAAAAAATTTAGTGTGGTGCAAACTAGCCATCATTCTTTTAGCAAACCTCTCCATAAACTATTTTAAAACCTTTTTTAGAGAAAAGACTTTGATAGGGGGAAAAGATACCTTATTTTTTTTTAGATTCCCAATTTTATTTCAAAGGAAATCAAAGTAATAGATGTTATATTCTTTAAAAAAATTTTTAAAGCATCATCTCCTTTAATCCTCATGATAGCCCTGTGAGTTCAGACCTACTAATGACGCCCTTACAGCTGAGGAACCTGAGGCTCTGGCTCCACAACTTTGAAGTCACAATAGCAGGACCTATGATTCAAACCCAGATTTGCTTAAAACTAGGCCTTTGAACCATTTACACACAGGCATATAATTACCAGATCTTACAGATCATACCACTTTTGAAGATTCTTGATAATTATAAAATCCAGAGCTGATGGCCAAATTGGTCAGCATCCCGGTTCCTTGCCTTTCTTCACTCAAGTTCCGCCTACAAAAGCTAACAGCATCTTCGTCGAGAGCGCTCTGCTTCCGTTTTCGTCCTCTGAAATTTCAGCGTTTAGGAGACGGAAACGTGGGAAAGTTGTTTTGCTGCTGTCATTTAGGCCTTTCTTGTTTTCTTCCATGTCTCCGAAGACACACTGACCCTTTGCTGTGGACTTCTCCGGCGTGGCAGGCCCAGGTCTTCTTTCTCCCCGCCTGGGAAGGCTTGGCCCCGTGGGGCCGGAGATGCACCGCAGGTGGTGCTGGCGGCGGTGGCTGAGGCGGCACCCAGGGCGGGGCGGACTGGCGGGCCACGTGGGCCGATATTATACTCTTAAATAGCATATTCATGAAATGTAGCGTATGAATTCATTAAACATATAAGGTAATTACAGTTGAGTATATGTTAGCACAGTTCTTCATTTAAAAATCTTACAGCTCTACCCGTTTTGGCTCCTGCTGCAGACTGAAGGGTCCTGGGTTCCATTCAGGTCAAGGGCACATGCTGGGGTTGCAGGCTCCATCCCCAGTGGAGGCATGCAAAAGGCAGCCAATCAGTGATTCTTATCATTGATTTTTCTATCTCTCCCTCTCCCTTCCTTTCTAATATCTAATATATTTTAAAAAATAAAAATCTTACAAAGTCACATAGTTATGTATTTAGCAAATTATATGGAATTAGTATTGACAAAAAATATGGTTGCCATGTCTAACACAGAAACACAGACTTAATGTGATAGCAAAAGCTTGACACAGGGAATAAGAAGATTTGGGTTCTAATTCAAGAGCTGCCACTAAATAAAATGGAACTTGGACAAGTCATTGAATTTTAGTGAACATCAGCTATAGCTTTTGAAAAATGATGGAATTGACCCTAGCCAGTTTGACTCTGTGAATAGAGCATCCATCTGTGGACTGAAAGGTCCCGGTTTGATTGCCCTCAAGGGTACATGCCAAGGTTGGGGGCTGCATCCTCAGGAGGGGGCATGCAGGAGGCAGCAGACCAATGATTCTCATCATTAATGTTTCTGTCTCCCTCTCCCTTCCTCTCTGAAATCAATAAAAATATTTTAAAAAAGAAAAATGATGAAATTGGATAAAATGTAAATGATTTTCAAGACCTCTTCCAGATCTATGATTCTGAGTTTCTGAAGAATAGAAAGGAAACAGTACTGTGAGGATCGCCAAAGGCAATGTGCAGGAGGCCGAAAGAGGTGAAGAATTATGAATTTACTAGAGGCTCAGTGCATGAAATTTGTGCACGGAGGGAGGGAGGAGACCCTCAGTCTGGTCTGCACTTATTGCCATCTGGGACCCCTTGGGGGATGTCCAACTGCCGGTTTAGGCCTGATCCCACGGGATAGGGCCTAAAACAGCAGTTGGACATCTCTCTGGTAATCTGGGACTGCTGGCTTCTAACTGCCTGCCTGCCTGCCTGATTGCCTCTAACTGCTCACCTGCCAGCCTAATTGCCCCTAACCACCTCTGCCTTGGCCCCCACCTCCGTGACTTCGTCCGGAAGGATGTCTGGAATGACGTGCAGAAGGTCGTTCAGCTGTCCAGTTTAATTAGCATATTATGCTTTTATTATTGTAGATTATTGTAGACTAGAGGTCCGGTGCATGAAATTTGTGCTTCGGGGGGAGAGTTCCCTTAACCTGGCCTACACCCTCTTGCAATCCAGTACTGCTGTCTCCTAACTAATCACCTGCCTGCCTGATTGCCCCTAACTCCTCTGCCTGCCTGTCTGATCACCCCTAACCACTCGCCTGCCTGTCTGATGCCTCTAACCACTCTGCCTGCCTGCCTGTTTGCCCATAATCACCTCTGCCTTGGCCCCCACTGCTGCAGCTTTGTCTGGAAGGATGTCTGGAATGATATCCGGAAGATTGTTAGGCTGTCTGGTTTAATTAGCATATTATGCTTTCACTAGGGGCCTGGTACATGAAGATTCGAGCATGGGGGGTGGGTCCCTCAGCCTGACCTGCATCCTCTCCAATTTGAGAGCCCTCAGGAGAGACATCTCCAATCTTGGAGGTTCTGTCTGTCTTTGCAATCATATGAGCAAATTGTCTGAGACCCCACCCAGTTTGGTTTGGTGCTCACAAAATAATAGAGGTCTTTTTTTTCTTTGCTCCATTGGTGGAGATTTCCTGGAAGTTTCAGGATATCTTCCCTTTAATTTTTCCTCGACACTGTGACTTTAATTATGTCTCTCACCTTTGCTTTCCCTTCATTCCCACCCACAATAGTAACTTGCTCCAGGCTCACTTTGCTCTAGTGCCATGAACCTATGGCCTATTTGCTCTAGTGCCATAGGTGAACCTATGACACGGATGTCAGCACTGACACACGTAGCCATTTTTGATGACACGCAGCTGCATGTGGTCCATATAGAGAACTATGGTTTTTCTCTCGAAGTGACACACCATCCGAGTTATGCTCAGTTTTTTGGCAAATTTTGACACACCAAACTCAAAAGGTTGCCCATCACTGCTCTAGTGTCATGTTGGCGAATCTATGACATGCGCGTCAGCACTGACACATGTAGCCATTTTTGATGACACGCGGCCACATGCGGTCGCATACAGAGAAGTATGGGGCTGCATGCTGAGAAGGACATTTCATCCTCAGGTACTGCACAGCCAGGTGCAGTAGTCGAGGATGGAATGTTTGCTGTAGTGTAGTGCAGACACTCTGTGCCGGAGGTCTGTAGGCCAAAACAACAGAACTCCAGCACAGAGCGTCTAGTTCTGGGACGTCCTGTTAGGCCATTAGGGGATCTTCCAGCCAGCGGAGCAGGGAGCAGCGGAATGCCGCGGGGGATGCATCTCTGGGGGCCCTGTGATCGCCAGTACCAGCAACCACATAATCACAACTATCATCCAATCTACTGTTCTGAGGTGTCGTGAATTTCTAATTGACAATCATTACTGAGATAAGTGAGGGGGAGGCTGGGAGAGGCGAGGGCCTGTGCTATGGGTACTGTTTCCCGCCATTAGAAATAGCAGCAGCCATCTTAATTTATATAAGGAACATCATTTTGCAGCATAGTGCAGACTCCATTTCACCACTATTACTGTTATGCAATCTTTTCTTTTTTTTATGTTTTTTATTTTTTATTTACAATATAACTTATATTTAGTAGTAGTACATATGTTTTCCTCCCCCCCAGTTATGCATTCTTTTTTTAATCTTTATTGTTCAGTTTATTAATTACATTGTTTCTCCTTTTTTATCCCCCTATATCTCCCCTCCACCCTATACCTATCCCACACTCCACCCTCACCTCCCCTCCCCACTGTCCTCTCCCATTGTTGCAAGATTTTTGTCCAGTCTCTTGCTGTACTTCCCACAACCCTTTTCTCCCCAAGAATTGTCAGTCCATTCCCTTTCTATGTCCACGTTTCTGTTATATTCACCAGTTTATCCTGTTCATCAGCCTATCAATTCACTTGATTTTTATGTTCATTTGTTGATAGATGTGTATTTGTTGTTCATAATTTATATTTTTACCTTTTTCTTCTTCCTCTTCTTAAAGAATACCTTTCAGCATTTCATATAATATTGGTTTGGTGGTGATGAACTCCTTTAGCTTTTTCTTATCTGCGAAGCACTTTATCTGATCTTCAATTCTGAATGATAGCTTTGCTGGATAGAGTAATTTTGGTTGTAGATTCTTGCTATTCATCACTTTGAATATTTATTGCCAATCCCATCTGGCCTGCATTGTTTCTGTTGAGAAATCCACTGACAATTGTATGGGTGCTCCCCTGTAGGCAACCAACTGTTTTTCTCTTGCTGCTTTTAAATTTCTCTCTTTATCTTTTGCTCTTGGCATTTTAATTATGATATGTCTTGGTGTGGTCCTCTTTAGATTCCTATATTTTGGGGTTCTGTGTACTTCTTGGGCTTTTAAGTCAGTTTCTTTCACCAGGTGGGGGAAGTTTTCAGTCACTATTTCTTCAAGTAGGTTTTCATTAACTTGCTCTCTCTCTTTTTCTGGCACCCCAATAATTCGGATGTTGGCATGCTTGAGGTTGTCCCAGAGGCCCCTTATGCTATCTTCAGTTATCTGAATTCTTTTTGTTTCTTGCTTTTCCAGCCAAGTGGATTTTGCTTCTTTGTATTTCAAATCATTTACTTGGTTCTTGTGGGCCTCTGGACTGCTTTTAGGACTTTGTGTAATATTTTTTATTTCAGTCTGTGTATGCTTGATTTCTAGTTGGTCCTTTTTTTTATCCGTGAGGGTCTGGTTCGTATCCTCAGAGGCCTTGTTCATTTCCTTGAGGGTCTCATTCATTTCCTTGTAATTCTCATTCATTTCCTGGGTTGGTCTTGTTTATTTCCTCATAGTTCTCATTAAGTTCATCCGCCTTTTCTAAGAGCCTCTTGAAAAGCCTTATAACCGTGGTTTTGAACTCTATGTCTAGTCATCTTTTTTCCTCCATTTCTTTCACACCTGATTTCTTTCCATATCTCTGCATGGTGGCTGCTTTATGTGGTAGATGTCCTCTAAGGGTCAGTGGCACAGCCTCCCTAGTTACTTGAGGTGGGTACTCTTACTGCAATCCTTTATGGGTTGTACAGTATTTTTGAATTTAAACCCAGCTTGTTGTTGTTAGCCCTAGGAGGGTTTGACCTCCAGGCCAATTGGCTGTGAAGGGAGACTGTGTTCAGGTTGGATGGGCGTAGTCTCTGAGCTGCGCAGGCAGCCTCAGTGTCAGCTATGTCCTATGAGGCACGCGCACGCGCGGGTCTCTGTTGGATGGGGATGGCTGCAGGCACCTCCAAGAGAAAGCTGCTAGTCTCTTTCCCTTGCCAGACAACTCTGCATCTCTCCAAATGAGTCTGCACACCCAAAGTCTCACCCAGGATTATAAAACAGGTGGTTTCAGGGACCAGGAGACAAGTTTCCAGGGAGCAAGTTGCACGTCTGTGCTGTCGCACAGTTTACTTTCATGCAAACTTCTTTTCGCAGCTACCCGGTTTCTCCGCAGACTAGGAGACCTCTGCCGCGCCCGGCTTCCAGGGTGTGTCCCCCGGATCTCAGACATCGCCTGGTGCTGGGGAATCCGTGCAGTGGGACGTTTCCGCCCTCCCCGTTGGCGAAATCCAGCTGGGGTTGCTGCTCCAGCCCTACAGCCCGCACGCACGACCAGGACGGCTCCTAACCTGTTTCCATCTTCAAGGCTGCGCTCCCGCCGCTCTTCTGAGTCTCAGTGTCCCACCTTTACTTTTAGTTGTGGAGTTTTCATTCAGCCAGTTTTGTGGTGATTCTGGGTGATGTTTGTTTTGTTGTTATGTTGTAGTTTTTGAATTATTGTGCAGGGCAAAACAATAGGTGTTTACCTATGCCGCCATCTTGGTTCTCTCCAGTTATGCATTCTTTTTTTTTTTTAAATATATTTTATTGATTTTTTTACAGAGCAGAAGGGAGAGGGATAGAAAGTCAGAAACATTGATGAGAGAGAGACATCGATCAGCTGCCTCTTGCACGCCCCCTACTGGGGATGTGTCCGCAGCCAAGGAACATGCCCTTGCCGGAATCGAACCCGGGACCCTTCAGTCCGCAGTCCAACGCTCTATCCACTGAGCCAAACCGGTCTCGGCCAGTTATGCATTCTTATTAACCCCTATTTCTGCTTATTAATCCTGCCCTTTCCTAAAAGATAGTTACATGTGCCATCTTGTGGTCAGTTAGGATAGTTAACCCCTAATTGCCTGCTGGGCTAACAGGGTATCTATAATTCTATCTTCTGTCACTGCCCCCCCCGCCCCCCAAGGAGAGCCCAAAAAAATAAAAAACCAAGGAGGTGGTAGTAGCAGTAGCTGACCCTTTAAAGAGACATGGACCGAGATGAATGGCATTATAAAAAAAAAAAAAGGCAGATCATTTTGTGTTCTACAGTCCTGAAACGGTAGTATGCAGAACGTGGAATATAAATAGATATTTTGAAACTCATCATTCCCAGCTCTTGAAAAAAAGTGAGGATGAAAGGAAGGAATACATTTCCAGGCAGCTACGCCTTTATAAGAGCCAATCTAATTCCATCCTTAAATTTATAAAAGGCTCTACAAATATAACATCTGCAAGTTTGAGCATTGCTCACTTCATAGCTCAGCATGGAAAAGTACTCTCCCCATTGAGGGAGAATTTATTAAAGAAACTCTCCTAAATGTGCACCAGTTCTATTTCATGATATGCAGAATAAAGATGAAATTATTAAGAGAACATCTGAGTTACCATTCAGTAGAAATATCATAAAAGACCAAATAATGAGACTGAACACAAACATACAACATCAGTTAAAGAGAGACATAAGTAATTGTAAATATTTTTTATCTCTCTTGATGAAACTACTGATGTCATATCACATGCTCAGTTGGCCATTATTGGTCGATATTCTGATGGTCTCACAATGAGAGAAGAGTTGATGAAGTTAGTATCAATGCCAACAAGTACATCAGGAAGTGAAATATGTAAGGTTGTTATACAAGCATTCCGTGACCTAAGCATTAATATCTCTAAAGTTGTGTTAGTGACGACAAATGAGGCACCAAACATGGTGGGGAAAAAAGTCGGATTTGTCAAATTGTTTTCAGAAGCTATTGGACATCTGATTGTGCCTTTTCATTGTATTATCCATCAGGAGGCTTTATGTGCCAAGGCAGGATTCACCGACTTAAGCAACTTAATGTCAGCTGTTACAAAAATAGTTAATTTAATAGCTGCTCAACCCCTTCAGAAGTGAGAATTTTCTGCACTTTTACTGGAGGTTGATTCCACCTACAGTGGACTGCTGATGTACAATAATGTAAGATGGCTGAGCCAAGGCAAAGTTCATGAGTGCTTTTTGGAGTGCTTTCAAGAAATTAAGGTATTTCTTGAGGATAAGGATCTGAGAAATTTTTCTCAGTTCAATGATGATAAGTGGGTCAACACCCTGATATTTTTTACAGATCTCTCTGTTCATATTTTTTTAACTTTTTAATTTTTTAAATTTAATCTTTATTGTTCTGTAAAAAAATTTATTTATTTATTACATTATTCCCCTCCTCCCCCATAGCTCCTCTCCACCTAGTATCCATTCCACCCACTACCCTTATCTCGCCCCCACTCTCCTCTCCCATAGGTGCATGATTTTTGTCCAGCCTCTTGCTGCACCTCCCACACCCCTTTTCTCCCCAAGAATTGTCAGTCCATTCCCTCTCTATGTCCATGATTCTGTTATATTCACCAGTTTATCCTGTTCATCAGATTTTTAATTCACTTGATTTTTATGTTCATTTGTTGATAAATGTGTATTTGTTGTTCATAATTTTTATTTTTACCTTTTTCTTCTTCTTCTTCTTAAAGAATACCTTTCAGCATTTCATATAATATTGGTTTGGTAGTGATGAACTCCTTTAACTTTTTCTTATCTGCTAAGCATTTTATCTGACCTTCAATTCTGAATGATAGCTTTGCTGGATAGAGTAATCTTGGTTGTAGATTCTTGCTATTCATCACTTTGAATATTTCTTGCCACTCCCGTCTGGCCTGCATCGTTTCTGTTGAGAAATCCACTTACAGTCATATGGGTGCTCCCTTATAGGTAACTAACTGTTTTTCTCTTGCTGCTTTTAATGTTCTCTCTTTGTCTTTTGCTCTTGGCATTTTAATTATGATGTGTCTTGGTGTGGTCCTCTTTAGATTGCTATATTTTGGGGTTCTGTGCACTGCTTGGACTTTTAAGTCAATTTCTTTCACCAGGTGGGGGAAATTTTTGGTCACTGTTTCTTCCAATAGGTTTTCATTATCTTGCTCTCTCTCTTTTTCTGGCACCCCTGTAATTCGGATGTTGGTATGCTTGAGGTTGTCCCAGAGGCTCCTTACACTATCTTCAATTTTTTGGATTCGTTCTGTTTCTTGCTTTTCCGGCTGAGTGGATTTTGCCTCTTTGTATTTCAAATCTTTGACTTGGTTCTTGCGGTCCTCTAGATTGCTTTTAGGTCTTTGTATAATATTTTTTATTTCAATCAGTGTATGCTTAATTCTCATTGGTTCTTTTTCATATCCTTGAGGGTCTCATTTATTTCCTCGTAGGTCTTGTTCATTTCCTTGTAGGTCTCATTAAGTTTATCGGCCTTTTTTAAGAGCCTCTTGAAAAGCCTTATAACCATGGTTTTGAATTCTATGTCCAGTCGTTTTTTTTCCTCCATTTCTTTCACATCTACTTTATTTCCATGTCTCTGCATTTTGGCTGCTTCTCTGAGTTGGTCGATTAGCTTTGTGTGGTAGATATCCTCTAAGAGACAGTGGCTCAGCCTCTCAAGTTACCTGAGGTGTACACTCTTGGTGCAGCCCTTTATGGTTTGCACAGTCTTGTTGAAGTTAAGCCTAGATTATTGTTGTTAGCACTAGGAGGGTTTGACCTCCCCACCATTTGGCTGAGGATCAGCTGTGCTCAGGTTGGATGGACGGAGTCTCTGGGCTGAGCAGGCAGTGTCAGTTCTGCCCTATGCGGCACCTGGGTCTCTGTGCCAGGTGGTAATGGCTGCAAGCACCTCTGAGAGAAAGCTGCTGCCGAGGTCTACCCGCTGCTGGACAATTTAGCCTCTCCCCAAATGAGTCTGCACACCCAAAATCTCACCCAGGGTTGTAAAACAATGCAGTCCGGTGGTTTCCTGAACGAGAGTGCAAGTCATGAGTCCTCTCTGCGTGCTCGCGCACCTTCTGCTGTTCCCAAGTTTACATGCACTCTCCACAAGCTTGCCCCCTCCACAAGCTCACAGACCTTTGCAGCACCCGAGTTTCAGCGTGCTTCCCTACTGTCCAGTTTCACCCTGTATGAGTGTGGGTTCCCTGGACCTCAGAACTGGGGAATCAGTGCAGTGGGACGCCTTTGTCTTTGCAGCTGCCGGCCCTCTCCACTTGCTCACACATGCACAGCTCCAAACCTCTGACTCTGCACTTATCTTCAATGCTGCCCTCCACCACTCCTCTGAGTCACAGTGTCCTCTCTTTACTTTTATTTGTGGAATTTTCACTCAGCCAGCTTTCCAGTGATTCTGGATGATGTTTGTTCTGTCGTTAAGTTGTAGTTTTGAAATTGCTGTGTGGGGGGTGGAGTTTACGGAGCCGGTGGTCTGTGGGTGGTTGAGTGCTGTCCAAAGGTAACTGGGAGCAGCGAAAGGGGCAAGCTGGGACCAGTTGGGCCGCACTTAGCCTGGGTCTAAGCTTTGGCTCCTGTGTGACTGCGGCCTCCCCTTCATGTCCGCCCTCGAGAAGAGCATGCACCTCGGCCGCCTGCCCTCTCGCCCCCCTCTCCCTGGCAATGGAGGCAATCAGAGCAGAGCCAAGATGCGAATGGGCCCTGGAAGAAAACGGAATTTTCCCCCTGTTTCTTGGAGTCAGTACTTTGAGTCCATGGAAGACGTAGAAATAGAGAATGAAACTGGCAAGGATTCTTTTCGAGTTTTTAAGAGTGGTTCAGAGGGCCCAGTCCTACTCCTTTTGCATGGAGGAGGCCATTCCGCCCTTTCCTGGGCTGTGTTCACCGCAGCGATTATTAGTAGGGTTCAATGTAGGATTGTAGCTTTGGATCTTCGAGGTCATGGTGAAACAAAAGTCAAGAATTCTGAAGATCTATCTGCAGAAACAATGGCAAAAGATATTGGCAATGTAGTTGAAGCCATATATGGGGACCTCCCTCCTCCAATTATGCTGATTGGACATAGCATGGGTGGAGCGATTGCAGTCCACACAGCATCATCCAACCTGGTGCCAAGCCTCCTGGGTCTGTGTGTGATTGATGTTGTGGAAGGTACAGCCATGGATGCCCTTAATAGAATGCAGAACTTCTTACGTGGTCGTCCTAAAACCTTCAAGTCTCTGGAGAATGCCATTGAATGGAGTGTGAAGAGTGGCCAGACTAGAAATATGGAGTCTGCCCGTGTCTCTATGGTTGGCCAAGTCAAAGAGTGTGAAGGAATTACAAGTCCAGAAGGCTCAAAATCTGTAGTGGAAGGAATCATAGAGGAAGATGAAGATGATGAAGAAGGAAGTGAATCAGTAAATAAGAGAAAGAAGGAAGATGACATGGAGACGAAGAAAGACCATCCATACACTTGGAGGATTGAACTGGCAAAAACTGAAAAATACTGGGATGGCTGGTTCCGAGGCTTATCCAATCTCTTTCTTAGTTGTCCTATTCCTAAATTGCTGCTCTTGGCTGGTGTTGATAGATTGGATAAAGATCTGACTATTGGCCAAATGCAAGGGAAGTTCCAGATGCAGGTCCTACCTCAGTGTGGCCATGCAGTCCATGAGGATGCCCCAGACAAGGTAGCTGAAGCTGTTGCCACTTTCCTGATCCGGAACAGGTTTGCAGAGTCCATTGGTGGATTCCAGTGTGTGTTTCCTGGCTGTTAGTGACCTGCTAGCTGTACCTCCCTTAACATTGAAGCGCTGTTGTAAATACATCGCACCAGAGGCCACTGTGATGCCGCTGTCTCCTTCTCATCATCCTGCCCGACCATGTGACACCGGCTTCCTGTAGATGGGCATCTCCAGATATACAGACCCTTTTGTGTATTTCTGTCAAAAGCATTGTTTTTCAGGGCCTTGGACCAACATGAGTTTCCCTAGTCAAAAGGTTCCCAGATCATACTCCTTCCCTGTTCAGGGTTTGCCTGTCCTCTCTGCCTTACCTAGGGTAAAGCCCTCATCAGAACTGCCACCTGGGCCCCTATTTCTGGTGTTAGGTAATGCACCTGGGTTCAGATGTCTCCCCAGGCTGAGACCGCTACTCCTTGATGTTGTCCTTGGCATAGTTCTGCCCCACTTCAGGGTTTGGGACATGCATAGGATGGTCCTTATTTTTTCCTTCCAAATAAAACATCAGTCAGGTACCTTTTTATCCCAGTCTTACTCTTCCAGGCTTGGAAGACTCGTAGAGTCCAGGATCCAATTCTTAGGTATAAAGTATAGTAGATAGCATCACAAGAAACCATCCTGAAAGTCAGGTCCAGCCCGTCCAAGCACATGGCCTCCTGTCTGGGGAGAGACCACTGTCCCACTCCCACATGTCTGGACACCTGTCCTGGGCTAAGGCCAGGCTGCTCCAGGGACCTCTTGAGCCCTCACCTGTCACAGAGCAACCCAGGTTAAGTACAGCCCATGCACAAAGCCACAGAGCTAAAGCCTGTGCAATAGTTTTTAAGGGTCAAATTTAACCATTTAACCGTTTTCATAAGTGGTTTCTGGAGGTGTGCAGAATGCCCGCTTGCTTCTTCTAGACCCACACAGCATTTGTGGTTCCCACATCACACTTCATAGAATTAGCCCAGCATCCTCAAACTTTGCCTCTTTCAGTTGCCTCATCACAGCCCTGCGGCCTCCCCCTGCTGCCCCAGCATACCTTTCCAAGGGCAGGGAGGGGCAGTCTCCTGCAGCCCATCTTTTCTGTGGCTGTTGTAGGTGATGTCTAGCCCCCTCTGCTTTTTCACCCAACAACTTCCTATCCCTTATCCTGCTGCACGGTCTGGAGTCTGGGACCTACTTTGTTTCTTTGTGATTTATGATCTTGTTAAAATAAATATCTCCCAGCCTTTATTGGAAAAAAAAAAAAAAAAGAAATTGCTGTGTGGGACAGCAAGATAGGTGTTTACCTATGCCGCTATCTTGGTTCCTCCTCTCTCTATTCATATTATTGAACTGAACTTAAAGTTACAAGGTTTTGGTAAAAGTATCAACATTATTTTTGGATACATAAAAGCTTTTGAAAGTAAACTTAAAATTTTCAAGCGAGATGTAGAAACTAAAACTTATAAGTATTTTCCTCGAGTAACAAAGTATTTTGAGAAGGCCAGTGCAGCTGTACAAAATGAAATTAAACCCTTACATATAAAGTACCAGCATGTTTGAGACTCATTACTTGACCGATTCAGTGATAGATTTAATCAATTTAGAAGCTTAGAACAGACCATAAAAATAGTTAAGTATCCTGATATAGTAGTCTACAGTGGTTTGGAATTAAATGGTTTCCAATGGATGTAAATGATGATTTGGAGCTGCAACTTGCAGAATTTCAAGACAGCATCTGGGCTCAGGTGTTTGTCAACTTGAGGTCAAAGTTTGAGAATCTGGAAAGGTGCCGCTTGGAGAATCAAGAGAAGTGCCACTACGAGCAGGAAATTTGGAGTGCCTGGAACAGATTACCACTTTTAGCACCCTGGAAAATATAGCAATGGCTTTACTTACAATTTTTCCATCTATGTACTTTTGTGAGACCTTATCCTCAGCGTTAAATAATATCAAAACCAACAAAAGAAACATATTGACAGATGAAGTTAGTAATACTTGCTTGGGCTTGAAGTGTACAAAATACCAACCTTCAATTGAAGGTTTAGCCAATGAAATTCAGCAACAAAAAAGTCACTAATAGCCAAAACCAGGTTTGCTCAGTGGATTGAGAGTCGGACTTCGGACTGAAAGGTCCCAGGTTCAATTCTGGTCAAGGGCATGTACCTTGGCTGTGGGCACATCCCCAGTAGGGGGTGTTCAAGAGGCAGCCAGCTGATTGATGTTTCTCTCTCATCGATGTTTCTGACTTTCTATCCCTCTCCCTTCCTCTCTGTAAAAAATCAATAATTGTTTTTAAAAAATCACTAATAGGCAGGTTAGTTAAAGAATTCCCCTCCCGCTCTCACTTATCTTAGTTCACAGCACCCCACACAAGTTAAATAATATTAAGACCAACAAAAGAAACTGACTGACAGATGAACAAAGAAGTCACTAACCAGGCAAGTTAAATAATTAGTTTTTGGTTTATTAAATATAGTTATATATTAAAATTATACATTTTTGTTATTTAGAGTATAAATATCGCAAAATTATGGTTTTTTCTCAAAGTGACACACCACCCAAGTTATGCTCATTTTTTTGGCGAATCTTGACACACCAAGGTCAAAAGGTTGCCCATCACTGCTCTAGTGTCTAGGAGATCCTGCAACTCCTCTGGTACCAGAACTATGATTCCCAGAATTCCTGGTGCTCCCTGTGCTCTTGGTTTTTGCTTCCAGGCCAGGGGCTGCACAATCCAAGAGGACTGTGAACTCCAGCAGCCCCCCGGCTGGGCTGACAGTACCATACACTCCAGTGACGTCCCCAGGACTCTAGCCTCTCAGAACTGACATGTGCTTGAAACAGGTGGGGTCTCAGGGACATCTACTGTATCACCCTGGCTACACAAAGGGCGGGTGGGCATCCCACCTGCCCTCAGCTGCTCGGCGCCTGCACTCATGCGCAATGCCCATAGGCCCAATATATTTGTCAGGTTAATTTGCATACTCACTCCTGATTGGCCGTGTGTGTTGTGGATGTACGGTCAACTTACATATCTGTCTATTATTAATATAGATTATTGTAGCCTAGGGGTGCATGAAATTCATGCACAGGGCGGGGGGGTGGGCGGGTCCCTCAGCCTGGCCTGCACCCTCTCACAATCTGGGACTGCTGGCTCCCAACCGCTTGCCTGCCTTCCTGATTGCCCCTAACCCCTCTGCCTGACTGCCTGATCCGCTCCTAATCACCTCTGCCTTAGCCCCCACCACTGAGGCTTCATCCAGAAGGTCATTTGGCTGTCTGGTCTAATTAACATATTATGCTTTTTATTATTATAGACTAGAGGCCCAGTGTACAAAATTTGTGCACGGGGGGTGGCGTTTCTCAGCTCAGCCTGCACCCTCTTGTAATCTGGACCCCTTGGGGTATGTCTGACTGCCAATTTAGGCCCTATCCTGCAGGATCAAGCCTAAACTGGAAGTCAGACATATCTCTTGCAATCTGGGACTGCTGGCTCCTAACTGCTTGCCTGTCTGCCTGCCTGATCTCTCCTAACCACCTCTGCCTCGGCCCCCGCCACCACGGCTTCATCCGGAAGGATGTCCGGAATGACGTCCAGAAGGTCATTTGACTGTCCGGTCTAATTAGCATATTACGCTTTTATTATTATAGATTAGTTCATCTGCAAGCCAGATGGGCTGAGCCCCAAAACGACATCGGCATCCAGGGACCAGGGAGTTACAGATTTTAAAGGACTCTAAGCGAGCTTTCTTGTTTAGGAACTATCTTGGCGGGTCCAGATTCTAGACAAAGTCTGGAGGGAAAAGTTAATGGTCTTAGCAAATGGAATTTGGTCTAAGCCAGGGGTCGACAAACTCATTAGTCAACAGAGCCAAATATCAACAGTACAATGATTGAAATTTCTTTTGAGAGCCAAATTTTTTAAAGTTAAACTTCTTCTAATGCTACTTCTTCAAAATAGACTCGCCCAGGCCGTGGTATTTTGTGGAAGAGCCACACTAAAGAGGCCAAAGAGCCTCATGTGGCTTGAGAGCTGCAGTTTGCCAACCACGGGTCTAAGCAAAAGGGAAAATGATCGAAATGTCAGTTTCCTAGGGGTGTGTGTGTGTGTGTATAAATTTGATTATTTGATCAGAACTAACAAGTACAAGCTGAGAAAGCATCATTCATAAATCATGTTTCCCTTGGTTAAAATTTGTCCCCAGTGGCCACTTTGTGATTTATATTTGGTTCCATCTCACAATATCATAGGAAACTACTAGGAAAGAAACTGATGGAGTTTTTAAATTAAAATATTAATTATGAATTAATCCATAAAACTTGAAAAATAAGAAAGTGTAAAGAGAACACACACATTAATTATGCAGAGGTGCTTATGAGGACTGGGCCTCTGGAACGACCCGTCTGCCAGCCCATGCCCCAACTCACAGGAACTGCTGTTCCAGAATCTATCAGGACTTGGGGGTGGGAGGAGGAAGGAGATCACACACACACACACACACACACACACACACACACACACACACAAACACATGTATAATCACATCATTCAAACAGAATCTCATCGTTGTCCTATTATTTTTGTTAATGTAAGAAACATTCAAACCTGTAGAGAATTTTTGTGAGTTTGAGCCAAACTGTTGACAAATCTCAATGGATTGAGATAATGCTCCAGAAAATGGCAGTTTTGTTGCACCTTATTTCATACATTATAATAAAAAAAGGAGATGTAAGTGGGTTACATGAAATTCATTAGGGAGGCAGGAGAAAACAAAACAAGAAACCTTTGGGATTGGATAAAAAGTAAGACGATATAATCATATATCTTTTACAAAGGTGGATACAGGATAGTTAACAATCAAGAATTAGCATAAGCCCTAACTGGTTTGGCTCAGTGGATAGAGCGTTGGCCTGCAGACTGAAAGGTCCCAGGTTTGATTCCGGTCAAGGGCATGTACCTTGGTTTCTGGCACAACCCCAGTAGGAGGTGTGCAGGATTCAGCTGATTAATGTTTCTCTCTCATCAACGTTTCTAACTCTATCCCTTTCACTTCCTCTCTGTAAAAAATCAATAAAATATATTTTAAAAAAGAATTAACATGATAAAACAGTGAGAGGATTTATGGTCTGCCCTGGTTGTGCCTTGTAGGGTTTGGAAAAAGGGGAGTTACCCTGACTTTTCAAAGGAATGTTATTGTAGATGCAAAAGACTATAGATAGGCTTAATTAAGGTAAAGATTGACCTTTGTCAGGAAAGATACTAGCCTAGGACATAACTACCCACCATAACTGCTTTTGCTGTGTATGACCGATGGGGTCAGACCAAACCTGGGTTTAGCAACCTCGGTATTTGGGTTCTCTTAAGGTCACCAAAGGAGGAATGCATGAGACCAAAAGGGGTAAAGGATAATGAATTTATTAGGTCATCTGGAAAACCAGATGTGCTGAACCCCAAAATGGCACCAGCACTTAGGAACAGGGAGTCAGAGATTTTAAAGGACTCTAGGCAGGTCTTTTCTGGGCAGAGAATTCTCTGGGCGAGTCCCAAGGAGAAAGATAATGGGTTTAGCTAGTGGGATGTGGTCTTAGCAAGTGAAATGTGATCTAAGCAAAAGGGAATATTGGTGGCGAAGTGGCCTAAAGGTCAGTTTCCAGGGGGTTGGGTGTTGATTCAATCAGACTTCACAGGTTCTGGCTGGGAAAGAATTCAGAGCAAGACCCAAACTATAAGAGAACATTTTATGAGTGAATTACAGAAGTAGAAAAAGCAATTCCTAGAAAAAATGGACTTAGGAAACAAGTAATAGAGGTGAAGGAAAGGCCATTGGAGCTCAGAATTGAGGAAGCTGGTGGTAAAGTGCCTAGGGGGCAGAGGGAGGGAAAGGGAAAGGCCCAGGAGGGAGAGCATGTGGGGAGATCCCAGGGAAAGAAATTAATAGAATATTCATTAGCTTTTCAGGTATGCCCATTCAGGACTGTGGTCTCCACTGATTGATTGGCCGGCACCAGGGCTGGCTTGTCATTATTCAGTGCAGCTGGTTCTGATGTGAGCTGTGGCTGGTTTTATTGCTTATCTGGGACTGGAGCCAAAATAGACGTTATCTCCAGGAGGAAAGGTCAGGGGGAGCAAATCTTGTGAAAAGCGATATGGTAGGGGAGGAAACTCATGCCCGTCTATCTGCCTACCACGTTACTAATACTACAAGTGGTACTGCAGAAGGTTAGGGGCAGTACCTGGGTTTCAGGTTTGTTCTCGGGCCCCCCAGGGTCAAGTTCTGGAAGCAACCAATCGATGTCTCTCTCTCACATCCATGTTTCTCTCTCTGTCCTCTTTCCTTCCTCCCTTCCACTTTCACTAAAAGTCAATGGAAAAAATATTCTCAGGGGAGGCTTAACAACAACAAAAGGAGATGTAAGTGGGTTTATAGTCTGCAGTCTGCTTTTTTCACTGCAGAGCCACCTGAAACTTCCTTACAACCTGTTGGAATATCCACAATAATATGCCCACATAAACAAACATTGTTATGTAAATTTATTCTGCCCCAGGTTATTCTTCTCTTTCTCTTTCTCTCTTCCAGAATGGATTGGTTTCATTGCAACCGGTGTTTCCGAAAAGATGGGACCCATTACTTTGTCACCAGCTGTGGCCATATTTTGTGTAAAAAGTGTGTGACTCTGGGTAAGTGACTTAACTGTTTCCAGATTCAGGCAAAAATGTTTTTAACTTGGAAATGATTAGCCATTTTCTCTGTGAAACTTGGGATAAAAATGACTTAGTAGCCAAAAGTCATGTGGATACAGTAAGAACGTGTTGATTATGGATATTGGAGAAATCTATTAATAAAAAATGATTTAGTGAATGGAATACCCATTACTTGAGCACCAAAACATACTTATCAGTGTTTTGAAACTGATGGCAGTGAGAAAGCCACAAGATTATCAGAATGATTAAAGAAAAGATAAAAAATCACAAGAAGGAATGGGGAAACTTGGTTGATCCAAGAGCCATTTCTAATTGGAAGTGGTCTAACCTGTGAAATCAATTTTATTAGAAATAATTATGATGGTGGTGGTAGTGGTGATAACTTTGCAGTTTTTTTTTAAGTAAATCTGGTTTACTTTATTTTTTTTAATGTATTTTATTGATTTTTTACAGAGAGGAAGGGAGAGGGATAGAAAGTGAGAAACATCGATGAGAAACATCCATCAGCTGCCTTTTGCACACCCCCTACTGGGGTCCGCAGCCAAGGACATGCCCTTGACTGGAATCGAACCTGGGACCTTTCAGTCCAAGGGCTGATGCTCTATCCACTGAGCCAAACTGGTTTGGGCAACTTTGCAGTTTAAAGAGTATTTTCAAATGTACCAATTTTATGTATTTTCACCACAATCCCAGGAGGTTGTCATTCAAACCTAGATAATTTTTGTGAGTTTATTTGAGCCACACTCAACAAATGCTGGGAACAGGTTCTCAATGGATTGACAAAATGCTCCAGAGAATGGCGATTTTGCACCTTATTTTATACCTTACAATCTAAAGAGAAGATGTAAGTGGGTTATATGAAATCCATTGGTGATAGATTAGGGGGGGGGAGAGCAAAGGGACCTCTGGGATTGGATGATAAGTAAAATGACAGACATATTTTACATAGGTGGGTACAGTATAGTTAACAGTTAATTAACATGATAACAATAACAATTAGGATTTATGGTCTCTGCCCTGGTTGTGCCCTGGGGGGTCTCGAAAAAGGGGAGTTACCCTGACATTCCAAAGATAGGTTACATAGTACTTGCAAAAAACAATATGCTCAGTTAAGGTAAAGATTGCTTTTTGTCAGGAAAGATTTTAGCCTAGGACAGGACTATCTACCATAAACTGCGTTTAGTTAAAAACTTAATTTTGGAACATCCTTTGTGGTTACTTTAGGTCTCTGAGTTTACAAGACCGCCTTGCAGGCCTTCCCTGAACTAGTCAGGTTAGCATGTGGCCCCTGTTCATTCACAAGGTAATTATTTGTTTTTTGTTAATCCTCACCTGAGGATATTTTTCCCATTGATTTTTAGAGAGAGTGGAAGGGAAGGGAAGAGACAGAAAGAGAAATTTCCTTGTGAGAGATACACTGGTTGGTTGCCTCCTGCATCTACCCTGATCAGGGGCTGGGATCAAGCCTGCAACCGAGGTATGTGCCCTTGATCGGAATGGAACAGAGGACCCTTCAGTCAACTGGCCGTTGCACTAACCTTTGAGAAAAACCAACTGGGGCTCACAAGGTAATTATCAATAGACTCATTTTACAAATGAGGAACTGTCTTAGGTAGGATAAGTGATTTGACCAAGTTCTTGCAGCTATTAAGCCTTAGAAATGAGACTTGAATATAAGGTGTTTTGTTTTGTATTTTCATTGATTTCAAAGAGAGGAAGGGAGAGGGAGAGATTGAAACATCGATGATGAGAGAGAATCATTGATCTGCTGCCTCCTGCACATCCCTATAGGCAGTGGCTAGATAATGGAAGGCTCTGTATTCTGAGCTAAAGAAATAACTTTTTACTGCAGGTGATTGACAGTTGTGGAAATTTGTTTTGTTTTTCTTAAATAGAAAAATGATTTGTATTTGCTACCTCAGTCTAGCAATAATGTGGAATGAAGGCAGGGAAAAATCTTTAATCTCTGAGAAAGAAGAGTCAGGTTAGGTAGCCTCTGGAGAAGCTTTTCCTGTATACCAGCGATTTTTAACTGTTGTGCTACAAGAATTTTTTAAACCTGCAATAACTGACTATTTAGTCAGGGGCACTGACCTCTTTTCCCTTAGATTGTCAACTAAAAAAAATACAACAGCCAACACAACAATAGCCATCCAATATGAATGAATCAAAATTATACCTATATTTTTGCCTGAATTGGCAAAAAAATATCTATCTTTTGGTGTGCCACAAAATTTTAGTAATTAGTTTGTGTGCCATGAGGTGAAAAAGGTTGAAAATTGCTGCTCTATGTGAATCTCATGACCCTTTTATTTTTTATTTTATTTTTTTCTTAGGCCCTGGTCATGACCCTTTTAAATTATCTGCTAATGTAACAAAGCTGTTGACTATGGTAACAGCAGCTCAGTTTGGAGTTGTTTGTCTCAGTGAAGCATATGCCATGTGATGTTTTCTCCTGACATGGCATTTATCTTTTTTTTTTTTTAATATATCTTTATTGATTTCAGAGAGGAAAGGAGAGGGAAAGAGAGATAGAAACAGCAATAATGAGAGAGAATCGCTGACTGGCTGCCTCTTGCACATCGTGGGGATCAAGCCCAAAACCCAGGCATGTGCCTTGGAACCGAACCTGGGACCCTTCAGTCTGCAGGCTGCTGCTTTGTCAAACCAGCTAGGGCCTGACAAGGCATTTATCTTCATCAATAACCAGCACTACTACTAAAATTTCAACTTATAAGGAAAGATTTAGAGTTTT
Source organism: Antrozous pallidus (assembly GCA_027563665.1). Classification (NCBI taxonomy): domain Eukaryota; kingdom Metazoa; phylum Chordata; class Mammalia; order Chiroptera; family Vespertilionidae; genus Antrozous; species Antrozous pallidus. Next base: position 33,373,503 of record CM050515.1, on the reverse strand, counting down.
AATTTTCTCACCTTTCAGAATGGGTTAATTAGAGAATGAAAGTAGGACAGCTCAAAACATGATCTAAAAAAATTAGCAAAGAACAGAGCAGGAATAATTGGGAGATGTTTTATGGTATCTGATCTATGGCTACTGTGAGGTAGGTGGGATAATAAAGACTAACTTAAAGTTGAAATCATTGGTACTTTCCTACTCTTCCCAATACTCTTATAAATGTCGAAACCGGTTTGGCTCAGTGGATGGAGCGTCAGCCTGTGGACTGAAAGATCCCAGGTTCCATTCCGGTCAAGGGCATGTACCTTGGTCAAGGGCACATCCCCAGTGGATGGGGAGGAGGGTGCAGGAGACATCTCTCTCATCGATGTTTCTAACTCTATCCTCTCCCTATCTGTAAAAAAATCAATAAAGTATATTTTAAAATAATAAATAAATGTCCTTCAGTACTCCTGTTGGGATGATAGAACTGACCCTCACCAACAGAAGAAAATTGGGAAATTATAAAGAGGAAGATAGATAGATAGAGGTACAGTGTGAAAGTCTTACTTGACATCAACATACAAGTTTGGAAATACTAATTTAGAGAACAGAGCTCAAGTTGATGTCCTTTTATAGCAAATGATATTCTAAATTTTTTCTTCTCTTGATATCCTACTTGACTATTACCATGTACTTTAGGAATATCTTATATCTTTCCATGAAAACTAAATATTTATTTCCCCTTTCCTCCCTAGAAAAATGTTCTGTTTGTGGAGCTGCCTGCAAGCATCTGGCTCTTTCTGATAATGTAAGTTTTTCTTCCCCTCCTACCAACCATTTTATTTCATTCCTAGCCTGTAGGAAGTATACAAAGAGTATACCTGTAGGAAGTATAGTTGAAAAGTGATTAAGCACTGAATTTTTTTTAAAAAAGGAAAAGAAACAAAATTCACTAGTAGCAATTGTAAGAAATAGGGTAAGCAACAGATAAAATAATTATTTGTGGCTATTTTTACAGAAGCACTGGGTAAGGATATTTAAGACATATAGCACAATGAAATATCAGGTGTGTTTAGAAGGTGTGGTACATCCTTTGCCATATTTGCCAGTATTTCATTCCATGTGGATATACTCAGTGTTTGTGTTACTCTCTTCATAGCTGAAACCTCAGGAGAAGATGTACTTCAAAAACCCTGTGGAGAAAGCTTTGCAGCATTTTAGTCACATCTCTCAGGTATGAGAAATAAAAGTGAAAAACTCTGATTCTCCAGGCAAGTTTTAATTGCATCTTATGTCTTTATCAAAAGTTCTCTTTAGACTGCATTTGTGCACAATGGACAGACTGGGCTGCTCTGATTGCTTTCTTTACTGATGTTATAGATCTCAACAGTTAACTTTTTACTGACCCAGAACCTGTGAAAGCTATTAAAGCCAAGATGTAGTTGACATCTTGCCTTGCCTTGTACTTTCTAGTTCTATTAATGTTTTTTTTCAATAGGATATTTGAATTTTTTTGGTTTTGTTTTTTGTTAATCCTCACCTCAGCATATTTTTCCATTGATCTTTTTTTTTTTTTTTTTTAAGAAAGAGTGGATGGGAGGAGAGAAAGAGAAACATAGATATGTGAGAGAGACATCGATTAGTTGCCTCCCAACTGAACCCCAACCAGGGCTGGGGATCGAGCCTGCAACTGAGGTACATGCCTGTAATTGAACTTGGGAACCTTCAGTCCTGCTCTCTATCCACTAAGCCAAACTGCCCAGGGCTATTAAGTAATTTTTAAGAATAAAGGTTTGCCCGGCCAGTGTGGCTCAGTGGTTGAGCATCTACCCACGCACCTAGAGATCATTAGTTTGATTCTGGTCAGGGCATTGTCCAGCTTGCGGGTTTGATCCCAGAGGGGTGTGTAGGAGGCAGCCGATCAATGATTCTTTCTCATCATTGATGTTCCTCTCTTTCCTTTTCTCTCTTCTTCCGAAGAATAGCCCTAGCTATTTGGCTCATGGATAGAGAGTCAGCCTGCAGACCGAAGGGTCCTGGGTTCAATTCCGGTCAAGGGCATGTACTTTAGTTTTAGTTGCAAGCTCCTCCCTGGTTCGGCCCTGGTCTGGGCGCATGCAGGAACCGACTGATGTGTTTCTCTCACATCGATATTTCTCTCTGTCTTTCCCTCTCTAAAAATCAATAGAAAAATATCCTCGAGTGAAGATTAAAATAAAAATAATAAAGATGGTTCTAGAGAGCTTTATCACCTTTCTGTTTAGATAAATGAATATTTTAAAACTTGATTTGAAGATATAGGCTTGACCCTGTAAACAATGGATTTATTTAGTGGTCTTTCAACCTTTTGCTTGTAGACCAAAGTTCAAGACAGGACTTCTTTTTTTTTTTTGGTATAGCAAAGGTGGAAATTTATTGAAGAACAACTACAGATTCTCACATGCAGAGGGGAAAGAGTCCCCAAGAAAGGACTTCTTATTTCTCATTCTCGCTTTTCAGTAAAACTTTCTTAGTTATATATGTGTGTGTGTGTGTATTTCTTCATTTGGTATTCATAACTGGATGCCAGAATTTTAGAAAAACACTTTTCTTTTTCTGATGCTTAGTATACCATTGACTTGGTCAGGAGCTATAGGAATGTAGAAGAATATATGCAAGAGAAGGTAGGACAACAATTTAAAAGAGTTTCCAAATATAAACTTTGGTTTTTACCTTTCACTCTCAGTTATCTATTGAGATTATTTCATAATCTCATGGGATTCCTATTTTAGCATGTTTCTTGAGATTTTTATCTGTTCTTCTACTCTTCTCATTCTTAGGAAAATATTCTTTTCCTAAACATGAAGAGGAGCATTAGTCATTTTCTAGCTGAAGATAGATTTAATTTTTCTTTGGTTTCACTCCTCAATCCTAACTCTGGAGATAGAGGAAGGGAAATTGAGGCTTTGGCTGCATTCTGCTTTTAGCTACTTGGGTGAAACATCATATTTTGGGTGGTATTTAACATTATTGGGAGTTAAAATCCAGCTGGGATTGAAGAAGAAATGTAAACAAGGTCACATGAACAAGAGAAAGAGCAGAACTTTGGTTAATAACTAAACCCAGGATTAGCTAATGATTAGCAGAGAAATTATATGTAGTCTGAATCTTAACCTACCTAATCATGGGACCAATTACACATGGTCAAATAATCAAGATAAAAAAATGGAAAGGGTCAGTTAATCATCACTTTAGTAAAGGGCCAGTTTGGTGAAGTCAGCAATGTCTGAAAATGTGTTTTTCTAGTCTGTGAAGTTGAATAATTGACCCCAGAAATGTCTAGATTGCCTTATTTAGGGCTCTGCTCAAATTTTCCTTTCAGTCAAACCTTTACTGACTTTCATACTTCAAATAATAGCCCAAGACTCTCTACTTCTTTTCCTGCTTTATTTTTCATCATAGTTCTTATCTCTAATACTATATACTATATTTGATTATTGTTTGGATCTGGCACTGAAATGTAGTAAGCTCCACGAAGGCAGAGATTTGGTTGGTTGGTTTATTGTTATATCTTCAGATATGTAGTGGACACTCAAAACATTTTTTGAATGAATAAATGAATGAATGAATGAATGTTGATCTAAATATCCACTTTAAGTATCAACCTCTGTAATGACTTGACAAGGGCATTTTTCTGTTGTATTACTCCATGGCCAATAGTTTTATCAAGCTGCTCATTTTAAATTCTTTACTCACCTGTAGATAAAATTATCTAACTATATTTGGGAATTGGAGAGCCCCATATGGACCTGTTAGCTTTCTTTTATTCCAAGGTCATAGATTACATGCACTCTTATCTGCAACTAGTCATCTTTCAAATGCCAGTGATTGTTCCTTCATTGGTAAAGCCCTCTGATTCCTGTAGGCAGATTTCTATTCTGTCCTTTGTACTCCTATCCCACCTTGTTCTTAATTCTGCAAAAATGTTTGAATTTATTTGTTCATATGTCTGTTTCTCTCACTGACCTGAAGCTTTTGAAAGGCAGGTATCATATTTGTATTGCCCAGTGCCTAACTATGTACCTGGAAACAATTAGGTACATAAAACATTTATTAAGTGAATGAATGCACATGTATGGCTGAAAGTGTGGGAAAAAGGAATAATTCAAGGTAAGGTCAAAGAGAGGCTTGATAGTATAGGAACTTGTAGGCCATGATAAGGAATTTAGATTTTTCCTGAAGTTCAGTGTGTTATTAAGGGTTTTAAGCAAAGAAATGACATTATTTTATATATAATTTTCAAAGAGAATCTGGCTGCTTTGTGGAGAATGGATTATACAGAAGTTAAGAGTAGAAACAGAAAGACCACTTATTAGACTATGGGAGAAATCTAAGCAAGGCTGCTTGGGCCAAAGTGCGGCAATAGAAATGGAGGGGGATATTTCATATGAGATGTTTTCTAGGAAGAACTAGCAGAACTGCTGTTGATTCGGATGTGGAAGATGAAACAGAGAGGAATCAAACAAGACATCTGGGTTTTTGTCTCGCTTGATTCCTCTCAGCTAAGTGGGATGCTTACACCTTTTACCAAAATTGAGAAGACCATTTTGGACATGCTAGTTTATAGATGCTTGTTAGAAATCCAGGAGAAATCACAAAGGCAGGTAAGTTTATCATTCCGGAACTCAGGATCTAGTATAAGACTAGAAATATAATTGTGGAACTCGGCAGTTGTTTTTTTTAATCATCACTCAAGGATATACTTTTATTGATTTTTGAGTCCAAGGGAGAGACAGGGAAACATCAATCAGGATCAGCCATTTCCCTCACACTCCCTGACTGGGGATTGAATCTCCAACCCAAATACCTGCCCTGTCAGGGAATGGAACATGCACCCTTTTGGTGCATGAGACAGAGCTTCAGCCAACTGAGCCCCTTGGCCAGGGCAGGATATAGTTTTTAAAGCCTTAAAACTAGATGAAATTACCCACATGAATAGTCCCTTCAATATCTAGTGATTAGATAGAGGAGAAGAGAAGTTAGTTAAGAGCAGCAAAGGGAGAGAGATAAAAACAAGGAGCCTGTGGTTTACAGAAACGAAGGAAGAAAAATGTTTCGAGAAGGAAGAAATAACCAGCTGTATCAAATACTATTGAGAAATGAAGATGCAAAGGAAGGTTGACTAGATTTGGTCACATGTGGATTGGGAAAACTATTGGAGAGAAAAATCTTAATACTAAGTCTCTTTGCTAGCTTGTAACTAACTCCCTTTCTTTGATCACTCATACTCCTTCACATGTAATACTCATTTCAGTTCTTATAAAGATCCAATGATATGGGTCATATCAAGTCAATAGGTATTTATTTTGTTGAGAAAGGGTAAAGGGTATTCTTTTTCCAATTTGTGAAACAACCCATGATAGCATTTTGAAAAATACAAAACCTCTGGAGAGATAAATACTGTTGCATTAAAAAAAAAAAAATCCAATGAAATGTGAAAGCATTCTTTTTAAAAATATTTTTTATTGATTTCAGAGAGGAAAGGAGAGGGAGAGAGAAATAGAAACATCAGTGATGAGAGAGAATCTTTGATCGGGTGCCTCCTGCATGCCCCCTACTGGGGATCGAGCCCAAAACCCAGGCATGTGCCCCTGACTGAAATAGAACCTGGGACTCTTCATTTGACAGGCCAACGCTCTAACCACTGAGCAAAACAGGCCAGGGTTGTGAAAGCATTCTGAAAGCTGTAAAGTACTATATTTAAAGAATAATGTGGGAAAACTCATAATAGATTATGAAAGGCCACAAACCTACAGGAAAATAATGAAAGACCACAAAAGCAAAAAGAAGTTTGTATTGTTTGTTTTCAAAGGGAAGTATAAAATACCCTGTCTAGTTTTTTAATAACAGCTTTATTGACATATACTTATATACCAAATCCACCCCTTTAAACTGCAATTTGGTAGTTCTCAGTATATTCACATAATTGTGCAATCATTACTACCAAATTTTAGAAGATTTTTATCACTCCATAAAGAAATCCTGCCCTGGCTGGTGTGGCTCAGTTGGTTGAGCATTGTCCTATACGCTGAAAGGTTGCTGGTTCAATTCTTAGTCAGGCACATACTTAGGTTACTGGTTTGATCCCCGGTAACCATAGATGTTTCTCTCCCTCTCTGCCTCTCTCCCTTCCCCTCTCTCTATAATCACTATACCTGTTAGCAGGCAGTTCCCAAATCCTCTTTACCTTTCCAGCCTTAGGCTATCACTAATTTACTTTCTGTCCCTATAAGTTTGCCTGTTCTAGACATTTCACAAATATGAAATTATACAAGGTATGGTCTTTTTATAATTGACTTCTTTCACTAAGTGTAATGTTTTCAAGGTTGAGCCAGGTTGTAGCATGTATTAGGACTTCCTTCCTTTTATGACCAAATAATATTCCATAATATAGATGGACCAGAGGCCTGGTGCATGAATTCATGCACAGGTGGTCCTGCTGGCCCACCCCGATCGGGGTGGGGAGCTGATCAGGGACGGGTCCAGCCAAGGGGAGAAGCCAAAGGAGGTTGGCCAGCTGGCCCAGCCCCTGAATGACCTCCTGGTCAAACTTCCGGTTGAGGGGGAAATTTGCATATTAGCCTTTTATTATACAGGCTATATCTCATGTTCCATTTATCAGTTGAGGGACTAAATTAGAGTTATTTCCACTTTTTGGCTATTATGAATAATACTGCTAAGAACATTTGTGTACAAGTTTTTGTGTGGACATATATTTTCATTTCTCTTGAATATACATGTAGAAGTTGACTTACTGGGTTAATTGGTAACTGTTTAACTCTTTGAGGAACTGCCAGACTGAACCATTTTACATTCTTACCTGTGTGTATGAGGGTTTTGATTTCTCCATATTTTTACCAACATCTGTTTTAAACTATCCTCTAAAAAAAATTTTTTTTTTAATTTTATAGAGGAAGGGAGAGGGAGAAACATCAATAATTAGAGAGAACCATTGATTGCTGCCTCCTGCATCTATACTGGGGATTGAGCTCGAAACCCAGGCATATGCAGGAATTGAACCATGACCTCCTGGTTCAGAAGTCAACACTCAACCACTGAGCCACACCTGCTGGGCCTTTGCCCATTTTTAAATAGAAATGTCTTTTTATTATTAGTTGTAAAACTTCTTTACATATTATAGGTACAAGTTTCTTATCAGATATATGATTTGCAAATATTTTCTCCCATTCTGTTGGGCCCATTCACTTTAAAATTGAGAATAAATAATATAAATATAAATAAGAAGAACAAATAGGACATCAAATAGAGTAGGAAATAGAGAGGGGAGATTAAGATAAAAAAAGAAAGGTATAGATTCACAAAGAAAGCCAAATTCAGAGAAAAAGACACAAATGGATATACAGAAACTTTGATAAATTTAGTGTTGGGTTGACAAACTTTTTCTAAAAGGGGCAGTAAATATTTTAGGCTTTGCAGGCTATACAGTCTGTATTGAAGCTATAAAACTCTGCTTGTAATGCAGAAGCAGCCATGAGAAGTATGTAACAAACAGGTATGGCTGTGTTCCAGTAAATTTTATTTACAAAAACAGGCAGCTAAGTCTGACTTGTTTGGCTCAGTGGTTGAGCATCAACCCATAAAACAATAGGTCCCCAGTTCAATTCCCTGTCAGGGCACCTGCCCAGGTTGCGGGCTTGACCCCCTCTAGGGGGCATGCTGGAGGCAGCCAATCAATGTCTCTCTCTCGTTGAAGCTTCTATCTCTATATCCCTCTCCCTTTCTAAAAATCAATAAAATCAAATAAGTAAATAAACATTTTTAAAAATAAATATTAAACGCACACACACACACACACACACACACACACACACACACACACAAAACAATGCAGCTAGCCATGATCTGTAGTTTCCTGACTTTGAAGTCATGTTTTGCTAACATACATGAATAACTACCATATCGACTATTTGAATAAAGTATGTCAAAGCCTGATCTCATCAATAGAACTGACCAATTCTTCATCTCTCACTTAAGTTAAAAAATTGAACAACTGAGAATCAATGTGCTTTTGAAGAAAGATTTTATTTAGTCTAAATTTATTTTACCTGAAAAGGAAAAGCAATTTGTCAGTACTTAAGATTTCTGACAATATAGTTGAACTCCTTTTCACCACTGAGCAGGAGGTTGCCAGTTTGAGAGATAATATTATTTTGACAAACTGTGCAGCCCAAAACTTAACTCCAAATCTGGTAGGCTGCTGTGGCTCTCATTCAGCGTGGGTACCTTTGACATCTAATTGCTGTTGATAACGATGTATTTTAGGGTCTCTTTTGCTCACATCTGTTCTCTCTGAGCAACACAATCTATTTCAATTGAAAATCTGAACGTGAAACTGCCTTTTCAAAACCCTTTGGTGGCTTTCTGTTACAAATTTCAGACTCTTGAGAGTGACACCTAGATCCCTTAATGGTCTGGTTCCTTCTAATCTCTGAGATCTCATCCACAACTACCACCTCACATCTTACATGCCAACATAAGTTCTTAGGTAGGTTATTTATTACCTAATCTAAAAGTAGACTTAATTATTTGTAGTTCTTTTATATACCACTAGAGGCCCAGTGCACAAAATTCGGGCATGAGGGGGGGGGTGGTCCCTCAGCCCAGCCTACACCCTCTCCAATCTGGGACCTCTGTGGGATGTCCGAATGCCCATTTAGGCCCGATCCAGGACTGATGGCTCCTAACTGCTCAGCTGCCTGCCTTTCTGATTGCCCCTAACCGCTTCTGCCTTCCAGCCTGTTCACCCCCTAACCACTCCCCTGCCAGCCTGCTGATGCCTAACTGCTCCCGTGCAAGCCTGATCATCCCTAACTGCCCTCCCTTGCAGGCCTGGTCACCCCTAACTGCCCTCCCTTGCAGGCTTGATCGCCCACAACTGCCCTCCCTTGCAGGCCTGGTCCCTCCCAGTTGACCTTCCCTGCTGGCCTGATCACCCACAACTGCCCTCCCATGCAGGCCTGGTCCCTTCCAACTGCCCTCTCCTGCTGACCATCCTGTGGTGGCCATCTTGTGTCCACATGGGGACAGGATCTTTGACCACATGAGGGCAGCTATCTTGTGTGTTGGAGTAATGGCCAACCTGCATATTACTCTTTTATTAGATAGAATAGAGGCCTGGTGCATGAGTGGAGGCCAGCTGGTTTGCCCTGAAGGGTGTCCCGGATCAGGGTGGGAGTTCTCTTGGGGTGTGGGTTGGCCTGGGCGAGGGGCCTGTGGTGGTTTGCAGGCCGGCCATGCGCCCGCCAACCCCTGTGATCCAAGCGGAGGCCCTGGTATCTGGATTTATTTATGTTCTACAATTGAAACTTTGTAACCTGGAGTGAAGCCAAGCCTCCTGCTCTCTCCGTGGCAGCGGTCATTTCTGTTGAGATTTATTTATCTTCTATAATTGAAACTTTGTAGCATTGAGTGGAGGCCTGGGCCCACTAGGGTGTGTGGAAAGCTTGGCTTCCTCCATCACTGAGGAAACCCAAGCCTGCCTCCTGCTCGTTCCCTGGCTGCAGCCATCTTGGTTGTGGTTAATTTGCATACTTGCTCCTGATTGGCTGGTGGGCATGGCTTATGGATATAGCGGAGTGATTGTTAATTTGCATATTACTCTTTTATTAGATAGTATAATAGAGGCTCGGTGCACGAAATTTGTACAGGGCGGGGGTGGGGCTGTGAGGGAGGCCCCTCAGCTGGGCCTGCACCCTTAGGGGATGTTGAGCATCCCTCTTGCGATCCAGGACGCTGCATGCACCAGTGATCATACTTTTCATACAGGTGAAAGGCATCTTGCTGTTGCATGGGCAGCTACATTTTTTTGCCCTTATTATAAAAATAATAGTACATAATGTGATCCTTCTGAGGCAGTAGTACCAATTTCCCCATCTTATGGGTGGAAAAACTGAAGCAGAGATAAGTAATTGGCTTTGTCACACAGTTATAAATGTCAGAATCAGGGCTGACCATAAAATGTACAAGCCAGAGTCCATGCATGTCATTGCTGCATCATTCTGTTTTGTTTTGTTTTTCCAGTGTTGGAGAAGCCTTGCCAGGTTTTAATTTTTAAATCTAAGAGACTATTGCCAATATATAGGGTCACGTCCCTAGGCCAGGCTGGCAATCAGAGCAGATTTGTGGGGCGATTGGGGGGTATTCACCTTGGCTGGTGGCCTGGTGCTGCCTGCTGGCCGACCCCACTCCCCCATTGCCGCCGCTGGTCGTCTCCCTCCTGCATTGAGTGTCTGCCCCCTGATGGTCAGTGTGCATCATAGTGACCAGTCGTTCCACCATTCAGTTGATTTGCATATTAGGGTTTTATTATATAGGATCAATTCATAACTCTTTGCCTAGAATACCTGACTTACACTCTGAAGCCTGAATAGTTACCTCTTAATCATTATTTCTGTACTTTATACATAACTTTGTCCTGCATATCACCTTGTGTTTTATTTATTGGTTCACATATCTGATCTCTTCTACTATATCGTGATGAGCTATTCAAGGACAAGGACCCATACTATTCACCTTAGCATTTCCAGTTCTATTACCCTGCTTTATCAATGATCAGCTCAAGCCAGCTTTTTTCTATCTATTTCTACTGCCACCTCATACATTATTTTAAAGCCAAAACTAGATAACATATAATTTCAATCTGTAAATATTTCAGAGTGTGCCTCTAAAAGATGGAGACTCCTTTCTTAAATATAACCATGTCATGCTGAAATAATAATTTCCTAATATTATCAGCTAATCAGTCAGCATTCACATTTCCCCAGTTGTCTCATAATTATCTTAAAACTTTGTTTGAATTGGGTTTTAGTAAGACCTATATAGTAAGTTTCCTCTCATTTTTTTTATTATTGTTGAAGAAAATGGTCTTTTGTAGAGTTGTTCACATGCAGATTTTGTTCATGGAATCATTTAATACTAGAGGCCTGGTGCATGAAATTGTTGGGGGGAGTCCTTCAGCCCAGCCTGCAACCTCTCCAATCTGGGACCCCTCGAGGGATGTCTAGGATCGGGCCTAAATGATGCCAACATCCGAATTATTGGGGTGCCAGAAAAAGAGAGAGAGCAAGTTAATGAAAACCTACTTGAAGAAATAGTGACTGAAAACTTCCCCCACCTGGTGAAAGAAACTGACTTAAAAGCCCAAGAAGTACACAGAACCCCAAAATATAGGAATCTAAAGAGGACCACACCAAGACATATCATAATTAAAATGCCAAGAGCAAAAGATAAAGAGAGAATATTAAAAGCAGCAAGAGAAAAACAGTTGGTTACCTACAGGGGAGCACCCATACGATTGTCAGCGGATTTCTCAACAGAAACGATGCAGGCCAGACGGGAGTGGCAAGAAATATTCAAAGTGATGAATAGCAAGAATCTACAATCAAGATTACTCTATCCAGCAAAGCTATCATTCAGAATTGAGGATCAGATAAAGTGCTTCGCAGATAAGAAAAAGCTAAAGGAGTTCATCACCATCAAACCAATATTATATGAAATGCTGAAAGATATTCTTTAAGAAGAGGAAGAAGAAAAAGGTAAAAATATAAATTATGAACAACAAATACACATCTATCAACAAATGAACATAAAACTCAAGTGAATTGATAGGCTGATGAACAAGATAAACTGGTGACTATAACAGAAACATGGTCATAGAGAGGGAATGGACTGACAATTCTTGGGGAGAAAAGGGTTGTGGGAAGTACAGCAAGAGATTGGACAAAAATCTGGCAACAATGGGAGAGGACATTGGGGAGGGGGAGGTGAGGGTGGAGGGTGGGATAGGTACAGGGTGGAGGGGAGATATAGGGGGATAAAAAAGGGGAAACAATGTAATTAATAAACTGAACAATAGGGAGAACTAAGATGGCGGCAAAGGCAAAACACCTATCTTGCTGTCATAATCAGCAATTTTAATACTACAACTTAACGAAAGAACAAACACCTTCCAGAATCACCAGAAAGCTCGCCGAGTGAAAACTCCACAAATAAAAGTGAAGATAAGACACTGTGACTCAGAGGAGCGGCGGCGAACAGCGTTGAAAGATTCGCACAGAGAGAGAAACGATGCAGGCCAGACGGGAGTGGCAAGAAATATTCAAAGTGATGAACAGCAAGAATCTACAACCAATATTACTCTATCCAGCAAAGCTATCATTCAGAATTGAAGGTCAGATGAAGTGCTTCGCAGATAAGAAAAAGCTAAAGGAGTTCATCACCACCAAACCAACATTATATGAAATGCTGAAAGATATTCTTTAAGAAGAGGAAGAGGAAAAAGGTAAAGATGAAAATTATGAACAACAAATACACATCTATCAGCAAATGAACATAAAAATCAAGTGAATTAATAGGCTGTTGAACAGGATAGACTGGTGAATATAACAGAGACATGGAAATAGAGAGGGAATGGACTGACAATTCTTGGGGAGAAAAGGGTTGTGGAAGTGCAGCAAGAGTCTGGACAAAAATCTAGCAACAATGGGAGAGGACAGTGGGGAGGGGGAGGTGAGGGTGGAGGGTGGGATAGGTACAGGGTGGAGGGGAGCTATAGGGGGATCAAAAGGGGAAACAATGTAATTAATAAACTGAACAATAAAGATTAAAAAAATAAATAAAAAAAAACAAAAAACTGAACAATAAAGAAAAAAAGTGACACACTTTGCTCTCCAATAAATAGTACCACATTGGGAATTTAAAAAATAAATAAATAAATAAATAAATAAGAATAAAGTTGTGTCAGTGACAACAGATGGGGCACCAAACATGGTGGGGAAAAAAGTCGGATTTGTCAAATTGTTTACGGAAGCTATTGGACATCCACTTATACCTTTTCATTGTATTATCCATCAGGAGGCTTTATGTGCCAAGGCAGGATTCACCCACTTAAGCAACTTAATGTCAGCTGTTACAAAAATAGTTAATTTAATAGCTGCTCAACCCCTTCACAAGCGAGAATTTTCTGCACTTTTACTGGAGGTTGATTCCACCTACAGTGGACTGCTGATGTACAATAATGTAAGATGGCTGAGCCGAGGCAAAGTTCTTGAGCGCTTTGTGGAGTGCTTTCAAGAAATTAAGGTATTTCTTGAGGATAAGGATCTGGGAAACTTTTCTCAGTTCAGTGATGATAAGTGGGTCAACACCCTGATATTTTTTACAGATCTCTGTTCATATTAATGAACTGACCTTAAAGTTACAAGGTTTTGGCAAAAGTATTGACGTTATGTTTGGATACATAAAAGCTTTTGAAAGTAAACTTAAAATTTTCAAGCGAGATGTAGAAACTAAAACTTACAAGTATTTTCCTTGAGTAACAAAGTATTTTGAGAAGACCAGTGCAGCTGTACAAAATGAAATGAAACCCTTGCATATAAAGTACCAGCATGGCCGAACCGGTTTGGCTCGGCCTGCGGACTGAAAGGTCCCAGGTTCGATTCCGGTCAAGGGCATGTGCCTTGGCTGCGGGCACATCCCCAGTTGGAGGTGTGCAGGAGGCAGCTGATCGATGTGTCTCTCCCATGGATGTTTCTGACTTTCTATCCCTCTCCCTTCCTCTCTGTGAAAAATCAATAAAATATATTTTTGAAAAAAGTACCAGCATGTTTTAAAACTCGTTACTTGACCAGTTCAGTGATAGATTTAATCAATTTAGAAGCCTAGAAGAGACCATAAAAATAATTAAGTATCCTGATGTAGTAGTCTGCAGTGGTTTGGAATTAAATGGTTTCCAATGGATGCAAATTGATGATTTGTAGATGCAACTTGCAGAATTTCAAGACAGCATCTGGGCTCAGGTGTTTGTTGACTTGAGGTCAAAGCTTGAGAATCTGGAAAGGTGCTGCTTGGAGAATCAAGAGGAGTGCCACTACGAGCAGGAAATTTGGAGTGCCTGGAGCCGATTACCAAACACTTTTAGCACCCTGAAAAATATAGCAATGACTTTACTTACAATTTTTCCATCTATGTACTTTTGTGAGACCTTATTCTCAGTGTTAAATAATATCACAACCAACAAAAGAATCAGATTGACAGATGAAGTTAGTAGCGCTTGCTTGGGCTTGAAGTGTACAAAATACCAACCTTCAAGTGAAGGTTTAGCCAATGAAATTCAGCAACAAAAAAGTCACTAATAGGCAGGTTAGTTAAAGATTTTCCCCTCCCCCTCACTTATCTTAGTTCACAGCACCCCACACAAGTTAAATAATATCAAGACCAACAAAAGAAACTGACTGACAGATGAACAAAGAAGTCACTAAGCAGATAAGTTAAATAATTAGTTTTTGGTTTATTAAATACAGTTACATATTACAATTACACATTTTTTATTTAAACTGTAAATATCACGAAATTATGTTGTTGTTTTTTCTTGAAGTGACACACCACTCGAGTTATGCTCGGTTTTTTGGCGAATTTTGACACACCAAGCTTAAGAGGTTGCCCATCACTGGCCTAGGCAAAAGGCCTTCAGAACTCCATTCTGGCCCCCTGGAGTTCCACGTGTGTGTTCTCAGGGCATGTATGCCCGTAGCAGTCTCAAAGGGAGAACTGGTCCAGGGCAGGATTAGGATTTTCTTGGCTCTAGCCTGATACTTACTCTAACCGAAAACTTGCCTCAAGAGTTTAGGAGTTTGGCTGAGTGGGTGGAGGTTGAGCCTTCAGACTGAAGGGTCCCGGGTACAATTCTGGTCAAGTGCACATACCTCTTCAGGGCAACCAATTGGTGTTTCTCTCTCACATCGATGTTTCTGTCTTTCCTCCTCCCTTCCGCTCTCTCAAAATCAGTGGAAAAATATCCTCGGTTGAGTGTTAACAAAAAAATCAATAAAATGGCCAAGCTATTTAAGAAAAGAGTAGGTTAGGAGTTTGGCATACTGTTTTTTAGCTATGTATTATATCTATCTGTAAAATCTATTGTTCCGAACACCTCACTGCCACCACCACCATTTTAGTTAACTCCCAGAATTGTGAGTGAATGTTCTTTTACTCCTGCACCGTTCAAATTTTCTAAAACGAACATGTTTTACTTCTATGAAATCAACTTTAAAAAATAGACTACAGTTAATTCTTAGCTGTCTAGAACTAATTTCACTTGCTTTGAGTAGAAAGAAAAGAGGTAAAAGCAACTTGCAAATTAAGTAAGAACAAAGGTTTACGACAAAATACTAAGATCAAAGGCTCTAGCCAGTTTGGCTCAGTGGCTAAGGGCATCTGCCTGCAGACTGAAAGGGCCCAGGTTCGATTCTGGTCAAGGGCACATACCTTGGTTGCAGGCTCCTTCCTGGCCGGGCACTGGTCAGGGTGCATGCAGGAGGCAACCAATCAAATATTTCTCTCACATTGATATTTCTGTCTTTCCCTCTCTCTTCCACTCTCTCTGAATATCAATGAAAAAGTATTCTTTGGTGAGGATTTTTTTAAAAAAGGAGAAGATACCATAATCTAGGGAAGAACTTAGACAAAAGGTCTAGTCTTGAGTAGGGATGAAGCAGATGACACACAAGTACTGCTGTGTATTCAAAAGTAGAGTTTGACAAAGCAAAAACCCTTTCTAAATATTAACTTTTGATTTGACCAATGCATGATATGCATGCACATCAGTCTATCAAATGGTGGTGAAAGATAAAATTATTTGTCCATGCCTAGAAATAAAATTCAGGAATAAGCAATCCCTTTCAGTGTCTCTTTGCTCTTTTTTTTTTTCTTTCTTTTTAAAAAATATATTTTATTGATTTTTACAGAGAGGGATAGAAAGTCAGAAACATCGATGAGAGAGACACATTGATCAGCTGCCTCTTGCACACCCCCCACTGGGGATGTGCCCGCAACCAAGGTACATGCCCTTGACGGGAATCGAACCTGGGACCTTTCAGTCACATGCCGATGCTCTATCCACTGAGCCAAACCGGTTTTGGCTCTTTGCCCTTTTCTATAGCAGCATAAGCAACCTGCATATGATTCTGCATGAGTTTCTTAGGCAAAGTAAATTGGTTACTAGTGCTCTGAAATGTGGAAGCTGAGTCCAAACTAATAAGTCCGAACTAATCTGAGAAGTTAGATCAGAACCAATTCTAATGTTTTGTTTGTTTGTTTCATTCTTCTTGCTAAAGATGAAAGATTATATTTTTAAAGGGCGCTCCTGCTATGTCAGAATATTCTTTTTAAGATGTTAGGAGGCCATTGCCCTGGAAATGAAAAGTTTTTTTGTTTTTTTTTTTTCTAATGCTGAACCCTCTAGTTCTGGGGAGTCATGAACTAGGCCAGATGCTCAGAAGAAAATGATTAGTGATAAAGTATGAGTTGAGGCTTGGCTGGCATGGCTCAGTGGTTGAGCATCAACCTATGAACTAGGTCATAGCTCGATTCCCGGTCAGGCCATAAGCCCAGATTGTGGGCTTGATCCCCAGTGTGGGGAGTGCAGGAAGTGGCCAGTCAATGATTTCTCTCATAATTTATATTTCTATCTCTCTCTTTCTCTCCTTTCCTCTCTGAAATTAAAAAAAAGAAAATTTCTTTTTTTTATGAAGTATGAGTTGATGTATTTCCTTTTGTTGCAGAAGTAAGGAGAAAGGAATTATGGGGGTATTTGTCATAGGCCTCGTTTTCCTTCACAGGTGTGGCGTTTCCAGAAAAAACAAACAGATCTCCTCATCGCCTTTTATAAGCATAGAATTACAAAGTTAGAAGCAGCCATGCAGGAGGCACAGCAAACAGTGACCAGACAGAAAAAGTAAGTGACAAATCACCAGAGAGCTTTTTTCTTGCAGAGAAGCTATAGTCCTTAATCCCTGTGGTTGCAAAGCCTGAAAATTGCTCCATGTGTGTTTATTTTTATCTTGGGCAAATCAGGTACAGAATTTTCAGTCTCCTCAATCTCCATTTTATTTTCATTTTTCTTCCCTCGAGGGGTCCTCCTCATTTTATAGCTTTCTTTCCTACTCCCCCTGATCAAAAACTGCTTCAGAGAAATCAGATATAGCTTTTTCATAGTGATAAAGACACAGCATTTAAAATGTTACCTATAGGGGAATGTATTTTGGAAATCTTAAGCTAAAAGATGGAATCCTTGATGGAAATTTTCAGATATTAGTAGGCCAGTGGTTTATCTGGAGAGGAAATGGAAATCTGTGTAAACTCCTCTGAAATTATACTGTGACTGTTTATTTTGTCCATCAAATTCTTCTCATAATCAAAACTATGACATTGTCTCCCCCAATTACTAAATCTCTGAGAGGAATACTAGGTATGGTGGCAGGCATCTCTCCATAAGCATTAATTAGATAATAAAAATCTCCATAAGCATTAACTAGATAATAATCAAAATAATTATCCCACTGACCTACTAGAGCTGATTGTTTTCATCTTTTGCCTAGAGAGCTGTCAGAGTTAAGGAAAGAGAATGAAGAACTAAAGAAATTTCTAGCCATCCTGAAGGTGAATGACATTGATTTTCCTTACTATGATTTTCTCTCCTACTTTTCCCATCTCTCTAGCAGGCTGAATAGAATAGTGTTTCCTAACTTTTTCATATATAACTGATAATATGTGTACAAGCACACTGTAGTAGATAGCTGAGGCCACAGAAGACCTTGGAGGGCTTTAAGGGTCAGTATTTAGCACACTGATAGCCCATCCTTGAACATCAGTGAGTTACAATATACCATTTGGAAAGCTCTCTTATGGAAGAGACTAGAAGCCAGGTGCACGAAATTTGTGCACTTTTTTTTTTTGCAGGGGGTGGGGGTCCTTTTAGCCTAGCCTGCACCCTCTCACAGTCCAGGACCCCTCGCTACTTACTGCCCGCATGCTTACTGCTCCTTAATGCTCGGCTCGCTATTCCTTAGCACTGCCGAGGATGTGGGAAAGGCTCCCACCACCACCGCTGAACTCCTAGCCATGAGCTTGGCTTCTGACTGAGCGGCACTCCCACTATGAGAGTGCACTGACCACCAGGGGCATTTCCTGCATTGAGCTTCTGCTCCCTGATGGTCAGTGTGCATCATAGTGACCAGTTGTTGAGCCATTCGGTCGATTTGCATATTAGGATTTTATTATATAGGATATCTATTGTAACTTAAAATCTCTCTTCATGAATCCCAAGACACTTTAGGATCCTTCCTATGCCTCAAACTGTATTTTCTAAACATTTGTGTCTTCCTAAGAATGTACTCTGTACATATACAATGTTCCTCTTGATCCTATTCCTGTAACTATTATAGCACATTGTAGTCCTGTCATTTTTCTTTTTGTCCCCTATTTCCCCATGTATATTATTCTACAGGATTCTCAATGTCTTTTTATGAAGAAGAATTAGAATTTTATTCCTGAAAAGCTAAAATTTTCCTAAGGAAACACTGCTGCTATTTTCTCTCCTATTAGAAGTCTTAGCAACCACAGCTAGCAGACATTGCAGCTTACATATCTAATAAGTAAGATCCACAGATTAATACCCTTGAGCTGCAGTTTCCTTTACTCTCGTTTTTTTTTTCACTTACAGGAATCGCCAAGTTGGTACCAAGGAAGCAGGTCAGTTATATCAGGCTCCATTCTACCCTCTTCGAAAATTTTTGTTCTTTCTTGACTCTTTGTAACTCCTGTGTGGGCTCTGAGGTGAAGGAAATGGTTGATGAACTTATCTTTCACCTCTCCAAGAAAGAATTACTAACTGAAAAGTGCTGAAGTAAAATCTTGAAAATAATGTTCCCCCTTAACCATTATCTTATGAAATCCTACTCATTCTTCAGAATTCAACTCCTATGTCATTTCTTCTGTCAAGACTTAATTAGCTAGAGTAGGTGTTCTATTATTCATTTATGGAGTAAATGTTCATTAAGTCACCACTCTTTATTAAGTGCTGGGTGGTAGACATCACCCGTCATTCTAGTTGGTAATTGTTAAATATTTTTAATGTTAGCCCTGTATTGGTGGATTAAAAAATACATAGCTCCTGTATTCACAAAAGTTAGCCTAGTATTCTTTCATATTTCTGTACTTCTGATATGCCCATTATAACACTTAAACCTTGCTTTATTATTACTAGAGGCCTGCTGCATGAAATTCATGCATGGGGGTGGGTTGTCCCTCAGCCCAGCCTGTACCTTCTTCAGTCTGAAATCCCTCTCACCATCCAGGACTGCTGGCTCCCAACCACTTGCCTGCCTGTGTGCCTGATTGCCCCTGACTGCTTCTGCCTGCTAGCCTGATCACCCCCTAACCACTCTCCTGCCAGCCTAATCGATGCCTAACTGCTCCCCTGCCAGCCTGATCACCCTCTAACTACTCCCCTGCTGGCTCAATTGCCTCTAACTGCCCTCCTCTACTGGCCTGGTTGCCCCCACTGCCCTCCCCTGCTGACCTGGTTGCCCCCAACTGCCCTCCCCTGCAGGCCTGGAGCCTCCCAACAGCCCTCCCCTGCTGGCCATCTTGTGGTGGCCATCTTGTGTGTTGGAGTGATGGTCAATCTGCATATTACTCTTTTATTAGATGGGATTATTTTTGTGTCCCCCCACTAACTTGCTAACCTCTCAGAGATAGAATCATATTCTAGTACCTTTGTAATCTCAGTATCTAGGACATATAAGCACTAAATAAATGTTTGTTGGCTAGATGGATGAGAGGATAGAGGGAGTGATGGGGAATGGTGGATATATGAATGAATGGACAATTGGCTAGATATATGTAAAGTTGAAAGTACTTGGTAAGGCACTGAGGAAAGAAAGAAGGAAAGGAGAACTTTAAAACTTACCATATTATGAGCAATAAAGGAAGAAGTTTTCATTTAGGGAGTTGGACAGCCAAGGGCGCCTCATATGGAAACTTGGACTCCACATTTTGGGATGATACCTGTTAATACATGATAATAAGCAATTTATTCTTTGAGAGGAAGCTATTACTTCTAAAAACAATTATTTGATTTATCCTCTAATGTGAAATTTCTACTTAGAGATATTAGAGCTGCCTCCTGTTTTTTCCTTGCAGGCCAAACACACCTCGACCAGTGGGCATTACTTCTCCAACACAGTCAGGTAGAGAACATTTTTTTTTTTTGCCCCAAAATCTGTGTGAGATGAATAAATATCTTTTTCCCATTTGGAAGATGGTTTCCTCTCAAAGACTATAATGTGATTTCCTTAACCTTATGTATGAAATGAGATCATACAACCAGATACCCACTTGCAACCGATTGGCTAGGCAAGAGCATATAATTGATGGAAACTTTTCATTCTGCATTTTATTCCTTTTTAGTTACTCCAAGACCCAGTTGTCAGCATAGCAGTCAAGTAGTCAGGTGAGTAGGAAGCCTACATAGCAACTTTAAACTGTTAACAAAAGTTGGAAGATGAAAGCAATACCTAGATGTGGCTGAGATAGGGACCAAGGAGACTTTAGGTATCTGCAAAAGTTTAATGCCAGGTTTGTTTGTTTTGTTTTGTCTCACCTTATACAGCCGGTCCTCCTCAGTGGAGTCTATCCCTTATAGAGTGGCTGGCTTTAGTAGCAGCGTGGGACAAGTAAGTAAAAGTTACCTTCTTTTTCTAGATTGAGATTTATTTTTATTGATTTTAGAGAGGAAAGGAGAGGGCAAAAGAGAGAGAGAAACACCAATGATGAGAGAATCATTGATCGGCTGCTCCTGCACTAGCCCACAACCAGGGCCTGTGCCCGGACCGGGAACTGAATTGTGGCCTCCTGGTTCGCGGGTCGGTGCTGTCACTGAGCCACACCAACCAGGCTAGCGTGAGATTTCTAATACCAAACGAAAGCAAAAATTTAAGGCAAGAACATTAAACTTTTGTGATTTTGCATAAGTTATCTGAGAACATCTTAGACTTTTCTTTTGGCAGCACAGATCTGAAGTCGGAAGCTGCTGCAGAGAACGAATAGGGGTGAAATAGTGGAAATGTTCAAGCACTAAATTAACAGTGTCATGTTCATTTTGGAAGTAGTATAGTGTGGACTAGATACCCACTCCGGAAGAACAAAATATGCTTCAATGTGTAGATACAGAGAAATAGCAAGGAATATGGAAGCCAGAAAATTAAGGTACGTTTATTAACAGATGTTTATTATTTGTCCATCAGGGACCCAGAGGCATTCAGGGAAGGAGCACTCCCAGAGACTCTTATACTGGTGAGGGGGAGGAAAAAAAAAAGGTCTCAGAAAACAAAATATTCTGTACACACACTAGCAGATTTCTGGTTTTCTGTGTTTAATATAATGCCATTTTTGTTGTTCCAATGATTGCAAATATCCACACATATAGTATTACTTTTCAAATAATGATATTTCTGTTCTCAAACTGATAAGGAGGAAATAAAAGGTTTGAGTGATAGAAAATCATTGAAAACCTCATCTAGTCAGGTGGATAACTTGAATAAAATTAATTGACATGGATTTTTTAAAATTGCCACAAGATGGCAGTAGAAGTTAGGCTTAAAAGGAGGGTTAACTAGATGCCGATTTTGTTAGCTTGCAGGGTATCTGGCTTCTTCACTGTATATTAAAAATAAATATTTTCCAGGGAAGAAACATTTTTGTTCCACCCAAGAAGTTGGGGATCTTCCCACAAAAGAGCACTGTCTCCACTTTAATTTTCCTTCCTTTTCCCCCTTAAAATTACTATTTTTAAGGGCTTTAGAGAATACTTATCAAAGATTTCCCTTTCTTTTAAAAAGACAATTTGAAATTTGCAAATCTCTTTAGGATAATCATTTTTTTAAAATTTCACCAAAGTCTCTCCTCAATTGTTTCATACTTTTCTCTTTGAAAAATGTAGATGTCCTAGCAAATTTATTTTTTAAATATATTTTTTATTGACTTTAGAGAGAGGAAGGGAGAGAGCTAGAAACATCGATGATGAAAGAATCATTGAACGGCTGCCTCCTGCACATTCCCTACAGGGGGGCTGAGCCCGCAATACAGGTATGTTCCCTGACCAGGAATCAGATCCTGACTTCTCAGTTCATAGACTGAAGCTCAACCATTGAGCAACACCAGCTAGGCTAGCCAATTTATTTATGGTAATTGTATAGTACTATCTCCTCTTTAATTTCTGATTTGAGTTATTTGAGGCTTCTTTATTTTGTCTTGGACAGTATGGCTAAATACTAAATATTAATGTTTTGATGATCACTTCAAAGAACCAAAGATTAGAGCAGAAATTAATGAACTAGGGAATAGAAATTAGTAGAGAAAATCAACAAAACCAAAAGTTGTTTTTTTGACATATACGATGAGAATCTTTGATCCCTAGTTCCTTTGCCCTAGCCCTGAGTATACTTGAATCTCTTCTCTAGTCTATGGATTATCTCACAGGCTCATTTTTATGCTTTACAGAAACCCCTTCACCAGCTTCCACTCACAGCCTATCATACAGGTGAGTAACACTGTGCTTCCTTTCACTTGGGATCTGCTCACTGAGACACTTAAATTTTTTAGATTTAAAATATATTTTTATTGATTTTAGAAAGGAAGGGAGAGAGAGAAAAATATCAATGATGAGAGAGAATCACTGATTGGCTGCCTCCTGCACACTCCAGGCAGGGGATTGGGCCTGACCCAGGCATGCACACTGACCAGGAATTGAACTGTGATTCCTGGTTCATAGGTCGATGCTCAAGCACTGAGCCATGCTGGCTGGGCTCAATTACTAAATTTTATTCTCACTTGCAAGCAGGGTCCCTGGTGTAAATGTATAGGTTCTTTCTTTAAATATGCTTTTTACCTTTACCTTTCCATTTCTCTGCTGATGCTTGTGTTTCCCCTCTATAGAACTTCATCTGCCTCTTCTGGACTGGGGATTTTTTCTTTCAGACCATCCCTGAATAGTGGGGATTCAGGCCACATACAAGTACTCACCCCCAATAATTCAGGTAAGTTAAATAACATTCCTAAAGGATTGTAGCTTCAACCATTGGCACATATACAGTAAAATGAAAATTTTCAAGGCAAAAAGAAGTTGGGGATCTTCCCACAAAAGAGCACTGTCTCCACTTTAACTCTTTAATATATCCAATTTCCTTCACGTTGAAGGGAGGCTTTGAATTTTGCCTAAATATCATGCATCCTGTCACCAGTTATGTTCTGCCATTTATTAAACTGCCCTCTCCCCCTTTGAGATTCCTGTTTGAACATTGCTAGGAGCTCAGCTCTGAATGAGAATGATAAAGTCCGCATCCTATTCCCATTGTTTTCAGAAAAGTACTTCTGCTATCTTGATAAGAGGCTGTCATCTTCTGTAGCTCACCAAAATCTTTATGTTGTTTCTATATCTTCCTACTCATAAACTCAGTCTCTGTCCCCACTCCATCCGCACAGAAAAAGAATGGACCATCCCTAAATAGTGGGGATTCAAGCCACCTTTTAAATTGCTTAGCAAATAGTTTTTTTCCCTTCTGAGCAGTGTTCCAAGATTAAGAACTACCCTGATTCACAAATAACACTACCAAGGAACTGCTCAACGAAGTGATCTTTCACCATTCTATTCTAACCTTCAGGACAGAGGGAGAGTAGAAGCGCACTAGAGAGTCTTCCTGGTTTTCAGCTACCAGCCCTGCAGGTGAGCCACGACTAGTCTAACTTGTCAGAGTATGAAAAATTCTCCAAGTTAGGCCTGCACATTAAACACCTCTTTCTGGTTTCCTGTTAAGGTGGTAGAATGTACCCAGTGGAGAATGACATGGGTTTCAAGTGTGGTGATCATATGTACGCAATTTTCCGTAATGATCCGTTTCAAAGATCCTATCCCACTGTTGGATTAGCTTCCTGGTTTGAGGCTTTAAACTGAGCAATAGTAGTGAAAGGCTTTAAACTGAGCAATCTTGACCAAGGTAACTAAATTTGTGGACACAGCTGACATTCTCAAGTTTCACACACACACACAAAAAGTATTTTTTGATGGAGTACATTTTTTGCATGGAGGTGCTGCTAGAACTAGGAAAACCTTATTTCTCCTGGGATAACAAGTAACATTTTATAAATTTATGGGGCTATCATTCTGATCCAGGCAACGAGGGGAAAAGGGCGTGGAAATGAGGTCTGTTAAGGAGCTCTGTTCAATGAAAAGTCTAGGCTCACCTTTTAACTTTTATGGTTTTGGTCTTGAGGATATTTAAGCCCTTTCTCCATGCTAAGTTCCTGGTGACCCCAAGGACATAGTAAGGTAGATAAATATTTTGCTCTCGTATTCCAAAGTTCCTTTTATTTCCATCAGCAGGAAATTAGGGTCTACACCCTAAGAGGCAAAATTGAGAAAATAACATCCTGCTCTAAGATCCTCACAAATAGAGGGATTATTCTACAGATGAGAAAATAATTGAAATGTATAAACCATTTACAAAGATGTGGGCTCTAACTGTAAAAAACCATTTATGAAAAAGTTGAAGAAAATTGAATACCTGTTGCACATTTGATAAGGAATTATGAACAGTTTGTTTTGTTGTTGTTGTTGTTGTTGTTGTTTTAGGTATAGTGCTATTGTGGTTATATTTTTTAAAATAGTCTATCTAGTCCTGGCTGATTTTGCCCTAGAGCATTGGTCTGAGGTCTCGGGCACACACCTTGGTTGCAGGTTCGATTCCTAGCCCATCAGGGTGTGTTGGGAGGCAACCAGATATGTCTCTCACATCAATGTTTTTCTCTCTCCCTCTCCTCCTCTCTCTTCTACTCTCTAAAAATCAATGGGAAAAATATCCTCAGGTGAGGATTAGCAAAATAAAATGAAATTAAAAATAAGTTATCTTTTGGAGATACATACTGAAACATTAATGGATAGAAAGTTAAATGACTGTCTGGTTTTCGCTTTAGTATAAACATAGTGGAGAGGTGCCGTGACAGAAGGCACGAACAACTGGCCTTGAGTTGTTTGTTGAAGTTGGGTGATGGGTACATGTGAGTTCATTATACTACTCCACTTTTGTGTTTTTGTTTTAAATTTCTGTAAGTTTTTAAAGAAAGAGTTATTGAAGAAAGTGCCACCTCTCTGGAGGCATAATTCTGCCTCCTTGGTAATCATCTGTGGGTATTATTGTGTTCCAGGTCCTCTAAAATAGTAGTCTAATTATCACCAGGTAATCTCACACATCTCAGTTTCATAAGTAGCGATAAAGCCTTTGATGTCTCAACTCTTAAGTTTGGGAAAGTTATCATGCAATGGAGAAAACTATGCAAAAGCAATGGTGGTGGTTTGCTGTCCTAATGAATTTCATAAAAGAGCTTGAGAGGTCCTTATTTGTCCTTTGCTTATAAAAATCCATATCTGTCTTCTCTCTTCTGCTGCAGACTCTCTACCAACAAAGGCAGATGGAATTAGCCAGGGGGAGAGAAGCATGGACCAGCCCCAGATAGATCATCTTCAAGGTCTGGCCTATACATACTGCTGAAGGACAGACTAGCATCCGATACCCATGGGCATGATGGCCTTAGCAAATGTACCCCTGGCTGGTTTCATTCTGTACTTTCTATCTTTACTATGTACACTCTAGATTACCTCCTTAGAAAGTGGTTAAGTATTATATAAGGCTAGTGCTTCAGGAAGATTACAGTTCTTCCAACAAGACATGTAGCTCTCTTATTTCCTACAACTTGAAACAAAGATTATAAAAACAGTTCTTGTCATACTTGGGGGTGGGAGTAATATACTCATTAACTATGTTTTACTTCTGAATTTCATTTTCTAGTTTTGGATATATTCTCCCATTGCCAATGTTAACAAGTAACAATTCTGTTCCTTGTCCTAATTTATTATACTTCTTTCAGTTTGCCTATTGTTTCTTCTATGACTAGTTATTATTAAATGTTTATTTTCCTGTCTGATAATAGAGACAAGATGTTCAGCTTACTAAAGTACATAGATAATAAAGACATCCTTTTATTGCTATTGCAATTCTATTAGTATTGCAAGCTCTAGAATGTTGGAATGGGCAAAGAACACCACTACTGAGATCAATTATTGTTTGGGTACTGAGGGGTAGAATTAACTAGGTAGGCCATAGGCAGGCAGGCCTTAAGCAAAAATATTGGAGGTAGGGGGTGGGAGGAATAAAGATAGCAAACGTCTGCCAGAAATAAATAGGTCTTGGGAATGATTTTGTAGATGAACTAAGATGCCATTACCCTTTTTGGAACTCTGGATTTATTTTTAAAGGCATTCATTTGCAGACACACCTCATCTTCTGAGCAAGAGTATGTGCTGTAGCAGGTATAGGAAACAATCTGCCTAGTGATACTGATCTACTGCCTTTCAAAGTTGTTTTTTAATTAATATTATTTATTGATTTGAGGGAAAGAGAGATACATCAATTTGTTTCACTTATGCATACATTGGCTGATACTTGTATGTGTCCTGACTAGGGGGATTGAACACATAACCTTGGTGAATCAGGACAACGCTCTAACCAACTGATCTACCCAGCCAGGGCCAAGTTATTGTTCTTTTAATTTACCTCAATATATCTTGCTGCTTCAAAAATAAATAAAATGTATATTAAATCAGAATATTAATGTATTTGACTACATTAATCTCTAAAGCATAGAAGTGGCAAAGTGGAGGAGAGAGAAACAATTTTATTTTTGGCCTTTTTATTATTCTAGCAGTTTGGGGTTTCCACTCTTATTTCTAGATGGTTAACCCACTGATATCATTATACCTGATTCCCAACTGATGAAAATCATTCTTAAATATCAATAAATTCAGTTATTCCCTCAAGACAGATACTATAAAGAGAGGGAAAAGTCTCTTTTCTGCATAAAAAATTGAACAAACACCAGGAAAATGAAAAATCAGCCTCTGTCAAGTTAGGCAGGAGGGTGTCAGGCTTGTAAAACCAAACCGGGAGCCTACCTGCAGTCCTCTGAACAGGAGTAACCATCCCCTCTCCTATACCTTTCTGTAACCTAATTCTACTTTTTAAAAAAGACATCTCTCATAATTCCCACCTCCAATAAATATCCAGTCTAAATTACTCTCCACCCAGTATTAAACTTTTCACAAGCTCTATGGGGAAGATTTACCCTGAGACATAGTGAAGAGAATGGGGATTTTGAAGAGATAAAAAGGTACAAGGCAAAGTGGTCCCGGATCAGAAAAAAACATTCTGCTTCTTCTGCAACTCAGCGATGAAGCAGGTAAAACATAGAGTCGGTACGAGGAAGAGGTAAAATATTTGGAGACTGGGACATACTGAGATTCTTCACTGCATTAAGGGTGGACTTGTGCTCAGAGTAAAGGAGAGGTGCAAGGCAGCCTTATTCCAGGAAAAATGGTGGGACTAGGTCAGGGTGGGGAACCTTTTTTCTGCCAAGGGCCATTAGGATGTTTTTGTCAGTCTTGGGTCACATAAAATTACAGACTTAAAATTTTGCCCGCTATTTGGGTCAAACATTTCATTAACTCACCCCTAATGCCTTGGCAGGACCAGCATTCCCTAACCCTGGACTAGGGGATGCACTGGAGTCAAAATTCTTTATTCCTCCTGTCCACTCCTCCTATAGACATGGACTAAGGTGTGCCCCCTGTACTATATATGCTAAGGGAAAAGAAAAGCAGGTAAGAACAAGAGCCTTGGCCCAGCCCATAGGGAAAGGACCAGATCCTTAGCGCTCTTCATTGAAGCTAAGGCCTGAATTTCTGCTCATTCAATCCCCACCTCACTTTGTGCCTTATGCTCATCCTCCCTGGTCCACCTGAAAATATCCACCTTTCCCCCAACTTAAAAAACACAAAGCTTTTCAGTTCTTTGCCACAAAGTAATTTTTAAAACGTGGTTTCTTTGTTTTTAAACAGTTACTAAGTCGGTTCATCTTTTAGTAAGACTGCCCCTCCCATAGCCCCCATTCAGTCCTGTATGAGCACATCATCATCATCATCATCAACATCAACATCAACATCGCTGTCATCCTCCTCCTCCTCCTCCTCTTCATCTTCAGGCAGTTCTTCTTCCTCTTCTTCCTCCTCTTCATCTAGACAAACCACCACCTCAGCTGGCTTAGGTAAACGAGAATCAAACCAATCCAGTACTTGTTGGATGCTAAGCCTTGATGCCTCACTCAGTTGAGGGACATCACTTTCCCGTAGCTGTTGGTGGGCTGCCCAGTACCTCTCCAAGGGCTGTATATCTGGTGGAGGTGGGGGCACTGGCAGAGGTGGTGTCTCAGCCCATTCATTCAAAGAGCGGGTTGAAGGCGATGGTGTGGGAATTGCTGGATCCTGGAAACTAGGGCCACCGGGTACTGCATTGTCCCGAAACCATTTTAGTTGCCCATGCTTCAAGGCATAGCGTGTGTCACCAAACCACTGAATAATCTCAGACCGAGGTAAACCAGTAATCTGTTCTAATTTATGGTAATCCTCACGCCGTGCCCATTGACACTGTAAAAAAAACGATTTGAGGATAGCCAACTGCTCTTTGGTTTTGCGCTTGGTCTTTCGCTGGCGTTGGGTATCTGGGGAAAGGTACTCTGCAGGGCCAATGCTACCTAGTACTGAGTTAGGCCTTAGCCTCTGGGGCCAGGCTGGCTCCACATGTATGGGTAGAGCCTGTTCATTGGGTGACAGTGGCTGTGGGAGACAGCCCAGTGGTTGGGAGGGTTTAGAGGTGACTGTAATTCCATTAGCCAGTATCTGAAAAGAGGAAGAAGAGGTAGAGGAAGAAGTCACATTACATGCTGACCCCTGCTTATAACTACTGGCAAGTAATGAGATTGATGGGGCTTTATCCCGAGCTTGTGGCTGGTGGACGGCTGTAGAGTGGTTCCAGGAAGCAGTGCCGAGGCCCTGTGATTGGTCAGGACCCCTCCCTGCCTGCTCCTTAGAGCGATCACCGCTTTGAATATCCTGCCAGAATCCTGATTGGTGAGAGAATGTCCCACTGCCAGGTGCCATCAGAGTCTCCTTTGCTTTCTGGTGACCCATTGGCTCTGAAGGATCCTCAGGTTCTACCTTCAATCCTTTCATCTGGGTGGGCTCACTAAGAGTCAGGGGCACTATTCCAAGACTAACTTGTTCTGGAGGTGGCAATGGAGAAGGAGGCACCTCCTCTGGAGGCCGCCCTGCATGATGAGTAAAAGAGAGGAGAGATTTGAAATGGAGTTGGTCCCTGTGATATACCACTCGAGCTCGAGTCTCTTCTATTTCTTCAGATGACCAGCTGATGCCACAGCGGAGGCGCTGGGCCATGAACCAAGTCTTGACTTTTTCTATCTGCAGCCCATAGCGCAGACAGAGAAGGGCAATGTCTGCTAGGCTGGGGTAGGGAAAGTAGCTGAAGGTTTGTAGCAGGTGTTCATTGCCGTCCAGCTCACTGGTCTGGGCGGCCTGGGTCCACACAAGCTGGAGCTCCTCGGAGATGGGAGGGAGGCAGATGAGCCCCGCAGGGGAGGTGTTAAGATTGCTGGCCTCTTTATTAGGAGGCATGCTGCTTTCCGAGGTGTGCCCTTCAGAGAGAGCTGTAAGAAGAGGAACAGCTCAGTCATTAGGGTTCTTCTTTAGGCCCATTGCTCAATGTCTAACACACACACTGTTATACTCTAAAACAATCAACCTTCTACGTGTGCTGTACTGTTTTGCTTTCAAAGTGCTCTTAACAATTTCTCACTTACTTTCATAAACCTATAAGTCAGACTCGGCTAAAATTCCCATTATGTGCATGAAAAAAACCATAATTACCCTGTCACATGACTAGTGTTTTCACCAAGAGGAAAATCTGTCTTTAGGATCCTTATATAGCCTTTACCTTTCCAATACAAACTTAACTTCACCACATTCATGGAACAAAAGTCACAAAAATAAAGGCTCGACTACAAAAACTAGAGGAGCAGTAATTTATTATCTCTAGTAACAACTTATTATCTCTAGAATGTGGAGATAGGTTGGGAATACATTTGGAAATCTAGAAGGTAGGACAGCACTATTCCTCTGCTCAATCCCTACCCCCTTTTCTTTCCCTTGCTGGTTATAGATAGTACCTTTAAACCCTAAAACCAAACCTGACAGCTTTAGTTTTTTTTCTCAGTAGGATGAGATAGGCCAGGTACCTAGGATAAATGGGGCTTACCCAACCCCCACCCCACTAGGGTAGAGAGAAGGGAATGTTTTCTCCCCCTAACTCATCCTCAGAACAAAGGTTATCCCCTCCCCCGCAGCCTTTGTCTCTTCCAACTGCTCAGTCTCTCTCCAGGGAGCCGAGAGAGCCCCTCAGAATTTAACAGCCCCTTCACACAGGGCGGAAGGCCTGTAGCTCTTAATCTCGTCTTCTCAGGCCCAGAGGCGGGCAGGTTCAAAAACTGGAAGTAGGTCCTGGACGCCACCCAGCAGCACCACTGGTTCTGAGTGGGGACTGCAGGAATAGCCCCTGACCATGCTTCATCCCTGAAATACCTGCTGATGTTATTCCCCAGGATAATCCTGTTGATTGAATTTTAATTCAGCTTCCTGTGTGGGTCTTATAAACAAATATTACTTCTAATATGTTAAAGATGGGACAGGATTCCTATGTAAGTGCTACAGATGAATTGAGAAAAATCTCAAGTGCAGAAAGTTACAAATAGAGCAGTAATGAGGGATTTTTTTTTATGATGAACAGAAAAATCCAAAAGCATTTCAACGTCACCATTCCCTTTTAACAAGCAAAACTTAACTGAAGTCCATGCAGAACCTAAAGGCAACATACATTGAAGAGAATCTTAAGAGGGTAAATGGAGGCAATATGCCACAGCTGGCAGAAATATGATTCTTAAATAAAGCCAGTCCGCAGTTTCACTCCCAATCCCGCCACCAGCTGCATGCTCTTGTGCAAAAGTTACTGAACTTACAGGAGCCTGTTTCCTCGTGTGTAAAAAATGGAGACTGCTGGGTATATGTAAAGTTATCTATTTTTACTGAGTACCTGCTGTGTGCTAAGGTATCATGTGTAGGCAGGGCCCAAACCAGCTGTGAGAGGTGGAAGTGGTGGAGCCACTTCCTAGGTGCTGCTTGTTCTTGGCAAGTAATTTAACCCCTCTAAGCCTTGTAACTCACAAGTTTAAGACTAAGTGAAAAAATGCACTTGACATTATACCTAGAACAAAGGCTCAATAAGTAGCTTGGATCATTACTTCAGCCTCATGGGGTGATTCCGATATAAGGTAGTGCTTCTCCTAGACAATAGGGGAAGTGAGGAAAAACTGAATTCTTTAAAATTAGTTTTCAATCTGTTGTTTTTTTCTCTTTTTTTTTCGCAGTCCAGATTTTAACAGGCACAAGAGGAAAATTATATGTGATATATATATTTTTTACTTCTTATATTTTGAAAGATGGTTGTAACTCCAGAAAGGATTTTGCTGTTTTAAAAAGTATAAAAATCACTGCTTTAGGAGAACTGAATCCATAATTTGGATATAAATCCTTTTTGATTGCCAGCTGAATTGCCAGTGTGGCAGCTCTACCTTCACCTTCCAGATTCATCCTGGACACGGTTGAGTGGCCTGTGAGGAACTGCTTGCACAGTCAAGTCTAAACCCACAGGAACTAAACGTAACCTGGGGAAGGCGGGCACAGCTGTAAGGCCAGAAGGAAGCTTTCTGCTTTCATGTGTGTGATTTGCTATCCTTCAGATTCTCGTGGCATCATCTTGATATTTCAATGTAATATGCAGTAATGCAAATACCGTATTTGGTGAACTGTATACATCCACTTTTCCAATTATACAAAACACAAGTTACTGAAGACTTCCAAATACAGAATGGTGGCTTAAGTTAAGCCGTAGCTGTTTAGCTGGATATCTCCCTAGAAGAATCTGGCTTTGAAATAAAAACTACAACTAGAGAGTGGTTCATCAGAATTAAAGTCACTGATAAAAAATAGCCAGGATGTTGCTCTTCTTTCCCTTTGGGCTTTCCATACTCCTGGGCAGATGGCAGAAAAAAATGAGCAGCCTTAAACTACCATAATCCTAGGGGGGGAAAAAGAGATGTTCAGAACTTTAGGCTTGAGCCTAGGCTTATGGTTAAAGCAAGAGACAGTTTGAAAGACTAGATATGATCCTGCTGAATTCCCTAAATCTTTCTTCAGAGAAGAAGAACTGACTGATGTACAGTTTTAAGGGCCTAGAGGACTTGTAGTGATGTTCAATTTATGTGCTTCTCAACTTTTTAGATCACGAAACTCTTTGCAAATCAGATAAGTTATGGGCACTCAGAAAGTTATGGCTACTGCTCCACTCCCAAATAAAATATTCACACTTGCACATTATATGTAATCTCAGGGGGGGTCCACTGGCTGCTCAGAAGTCCAGCTTTAGAACCTCTGTCTAATGTTCTCCCAACTTGATTAAGGCAATGGTGGTAACTACTTGAAGAGGAACAAACAGCTTGATGGGAATGAATGGAAAGAATGGATGGAAGACTCAAGAAAGTTTAAGTGGGTATTGGTGATATTAGCTAGAGAGAGTAGAAGGTTGGGGTGTTCAAATGCACCAGGAGCCTGGTTTCATTGACCACTGGATTATATGACCAACACCCACAGCGCACTGGATACTAGAGACTGGTAGGCTACTGTCTAATGTGCCAAAATAATCTGCTGTAGTTGCCCTGAATACTTGGGGGGCCAGTTATGTGTGATTCCAAACCTGCTTATGCCCTTATGCTGTTGTTTTTCTATATTTATATAATAATGTAATTAAGCATTACATAAACCAATGAGATATGAGTGCATTAAAAATGGTTCCTGTGAAAGACAATACAAAAGAGTATACATTTTGAAAATTGTTGAGTTGGGAGTAGGGCAACTAAAAGATTGGAGGGGCAGGGGACTTAAAATAATAAAATCTCAAAAGAATTCTGCATTTAGCTTGCTTCAAACAGTTTAAAATTCTCACTCAACTTTAAAGAAATCAAACCCGCCGGAGTGGCTCAGTGGTTGAGCGCTGACTGACCTATGAAGCAGGTGGTCAGGGTCTGACTCCTGGTAAGGGCACATGCCCAGGTTGCAGGCTTTATCTCCAATGTGGGGCACGCAGGAGACAGCCAATCAACGACTCTCATCATTGATGTTTCTCTCCCTTCCTCTCTGAAATCAATAAAAATGTATTTTTAAGAAACCAAACCTGACCATCACAGATAATGAGAAGCAGGAGCTCCCATATCAGACTGCACACCAGAATTACCTGGGAAACTTTAAAGTGGGCAGCCTCCTCATTTTGACTTCATTAGTCTGGAATGGGACCCAAGCATCAGTACTTTAAAAAAGTTCTCCGGGTGCAGCCAGATTTGAGATTTGCTGGTATATATTCCATAAGGTCAACTGAGAACTCCAATCAGCAGATTTACACAAAGAAAACTCGGGGGCTACCTACCCCTCAAAAGATCGGTGAAATGAACATACTTTTTTTAATGTCAATGTTTGGATAGATATGCGTCATTTTAAAAATTCCCAACTTTAACTGGCTTATATTTTTCCAATTACTGCCATCCACTTAACCTAATCATATGGTAAAAGGACTTCACATGTATGGTGAAAAGTTCCTATGATAAAAGACCTGATCTGGGCCCATCTCACTAAACAGGTCTCAGCTTGAGTGTTCTTTCAGTTTGCAAGTTTCAGACTAGGACGCAACACCAGGAGCCTCTCTGAGGACTCGGTCCTCACTTCCCTGGTAAGTGTTCTGGGCATGGCTGGGTAGGGGGTCAGAAGGGGCAGCTTCTCCTAAACCTTCCGTTCCTAAGGGCCAATGCTCCTCAGAAGCAAGGCCAGGTTTCTGCATGTATGTTGAGGTCGCCAGGAGGTAGTCATGGGGAGGCGAGGAGGGAGGCCTGGGAAGGAAACGTTTCTCCTATCCTCCATTTCACAGACAGTCTAAGGCTCCAAACTGGGTCAGAGAACAAAAAGTTGCTGCATTTGGGGCGATGAGCCCCAGGGAGCAAGCGAATCTCTATCCTCCCCTGGCCAAGGGCGTCCCGATCCAGCCTGCCTCCTCCCTACACACCCACTCACCCTCCCCCAGTTCCAACCGGGAACCCAAAAGTCCTAAGATAAAGGAGAGACAACCTGGCGAGTTCGAAACTCGAATTCTGCCCCTCGCGCGGGGATAGGGCTCCCTGCGGAGATCATACCGGGGGGGCGGGGAGGGAAGTCCGAGGGGGCTGGGGATCACTCACCGCGGTCCGGCCCGGGCGGCGGCTCCCAGCCTCGCACCATGGGCCGGGGGGCAAGGGGGAGAGGGGAGGGGGCCTCCGGGATGGAAGTGGGGCTCTCGCCCGGCGCGGCCTGCTCCTAGCCCCCCGCGCGGAGGGTCGGGACCAGGAATGCCCTTCCCGCCCCGAGAGCGCGCCCCTCTAGTCCAGCCCTGCCGGAGCGCGTTGGGGACGGGGCGGGGCGGGACCAGGGGCGGGACCCAGGCGGCCCGAGCCCCGATTCGTGGACGCAGGCAGGCTGGCACCGGAGGGACACACTGGGCTGCCATTGGCTGCGTGGGTCTCGGCTGAAGGCGGCTATTGGCTGCGTGGGCCTCGGCCGGGTGGCCGTTGGTGCGCGGGGCAGGGAAGATGTCCTCTCGCGGCCAGGCTATCTGCCCCGCCCTCGACCCCACTGTGCCGGACCTGCGGGTGCGCGGCCTTGCTCTCCCGAATCCCCCCGGGGGCTCCCTGCGCCTGGCCGAGCTGTCCACGCTGCCGACAGCCGCTTCACTTGTCTCCTGGACCGGTCCCTTTCAGCATCCCTTAGTCTGACACGCGAGCCGCGCCTTCCCGGCAAAGGGCCAGCGGCCTCAGCAGCGTCACTGTAAACGCAGCGCCTGGAGCTACCGGGAACTTGCGCGGGAGGTGGATCCAATGTCCTCCCACCCGGAAAGACGGGGGTGGTGCTGGGAGCGCGGCGCCTTCTGCTTCCCGGGACCAGCTGGCACCAAACAGGTGTTCGCAACGGACTGCGGGGGGCGGGGAGGGGGCGCACCTCCCTGGGCCCGCCCAGCCCCAGGCTCCCTGCGCGCAGTAAGGAGGACCCGGGGCTCTGCCTCATACTAGGGACCTTCGTTTCCGCCGTCAAAAAAACAGGTGACAATAAAATGGACTTTCTACCAGTGCAGGATTCCACACACTCTGAACTTCTGGGCCAGGAGATTGCATAGTTATGATACTCAGTCTTATGAATAACGCTTGGGAACAGTACTTTCTGAAGTGACTGGTTCTTATGCTGGTCTTTGAAAAAGTCTCTTCTGCCTGTTCAGGTCACTGAATAGCTCTATTTTCTGTTCCTGGC
Organism: Antrozous pallidus; assembly: GCA_027563665.1. NCBI lineage: Eukaryota > Metazoa > Chordata > Mammalia > Chiroptera > Vespertilionidae > Antrozous > Antrozous pallidus. The sequence goes on along the minus strand of CM050515.1, from coordinate 33,338,240 downwards.
CCTGTATTTGCCCCTGCCTCCCTGCCCTCATTACATTTAGTAACAATCGCAACCAAGAGTCAGCCCCACCTCCTTCAAATTAGTATTCCACAGAAGCATGGGAGTAAGCAACAGACAGACAGACAGGAAAGGGCCAAAGTAGCTTTACAGTTGTGAATACACAAAACTTTTTTCTATTATTTATTAACTATTATTTTCCATACGAACAACTGTAAGCCTACTTTAGCCCTGCCCCTACATACTCAGCTTCAGAGTATGAAGCTTAGAGTTAGAAGTTTTTGATCCCACGGGTTTTAAGTTAGGGCTGGTGGTATATACTGACCGCCTCAATCATGAATATTACAATGCCCCAATGGTTTGTATGGGATGAGGGAAGGGAAAAGGGAGACATTTTAGGCACCAGCAGCCCTGAGTTTTCAGTGGAGTGGTCATTTTCTTATAACCCAAACAATGAGACTTGTTTGGCTGGAAAGTCAGGCAAGAACTGAGTGGAAATTTAGTGCCTAGCCCTGGAGGGTTCAGTCAGTCACTTGGCATCACTAATCACAGGCTTGGAATTATGATGGGTGAATAACTCTGACACCTTTTTTGTCTCAGAAAGACACTAGTTCCCATGAGTCAGGAGCAGAATCAAAGATAGATTTGGGAGAGGGAGAACCCAAGGGAAGGAGAAGAAACTCCTCTGCCCCAGTTCTGAGTACAGGCTGATGATGCCTCTCTCTTTCATGTGGGTTTCACCCGAAAGCTTTAGAACAGTGGTTCTCAACCTTCCTAATGCCGTGATCCTTTAATACAGTTCCTCATGTTATGGTGACCCCAACCATAAAATTATTTTTGTTGCTATTTCATAACTGTAGTTTTGCTACTGTTATGAGTTGTAATGTAAATATCTGTGTTTTCTGATGGTCTTAGGCGACCCTGCTAGTGGTTCTCCACTTGTGGGTCGAGCTTGAATCAACCTAGCCTTTTACAGATATAGAATAAACTTGCTTAATTAGATCTGCCTTCTGATTTCACTAAACTTTTTCCAGCTCAGGGAAGCATCTCAACTTCTTTCAGCAACACAGCAGTAAATATCAACACAAAGCACATTATTGTAGAACACAGGGAGAACAAAGGGTAAAATATTTAACTGCACAGTGTTTGACTATATTCTGCACAGTGAGAAAACTCTAAGTCATTTTCATGGTCCACCATTTCTTCTTTTCAATCAGGTCAAGTTTCTAAGCTTTCGAAATCTCTGTTTTCCAGCTAATGAAAAGAATAGGATTCCATCGAGTCTCCTCTCTACCTACTCCAGGATTTCTGTGAGGACCAAATGAAATGAGGCATGGGAAAACGCTCCACAGACATTTGGTTGCAATGTAAAGTGTTTCTACCTTGCTATAAAGCAAGTCATCATAGTGACCAGGAGAAGGTGGGAAGGACACTTAGCATATTAGCCTTTTATATAGACAAATATATAAAAAGCTAAATTGACTTGCACATGCCCAATACATATAAAGCTCTCCCTGGTGCCAATCGCACACGTTTCAATCTGTCATTGTTGATTGTGAAACAATTATAGAGAAAGGGCGAATAGCAATATTAAAAATATTCTAATTAATTTCCTTTAAAAATATATTTTATTGATTTTTTTACAGAGAGGAAAAGAGAGGGAGTTGTAAACATCTATGAGACAGAAACATCAATCAGCTGCCTACTGGGGATGCGCCCACAACCAACGTATATGTTCTTGAGCAGAATCAAACCTGGGACCCTTGAGTCCACAGGCTGAGGCTCTTTCCATTGAGCCAAATTGGTTAGGGCATTAATTTCCTTTCAATGTGCATGAATCCATGCACCAGGACACTAGTCCTATCTAACAAAAGAGTAACATGCAAATGTGACCGTACCTTGGCTCCTGATTGGCTATGCTACCAGCCAATCGGAGCAAGGGGCGGGGTCGAGAGGTGTGAGCACCAGGTCCCAGGAGCAGAGACAAAGTGGTGAACACATCAAGCGCCTGGCCCCAGGTGCAGAGGCCAAGTGGTGGCAGCACCAGCGAACCACAGCTGCGTCTGAGGCCCCCCGGGCGCAGAGAACGAGGCGGCAGTGGCAGCAGCGGCGAGAACTCACCACAGCTGAGGTGAGTTCAAACTGAGGCTTCTGGCATTGCTAATATTTTATGTGTAGCTTCAGCTGTATGCCAGCAAAAATGGAAGGCAACCGCCAGAGGGAAGGCCCCCGAGTCCCAGCTTCAGCATCCCAGCTGTGGAAACTGACAACAGGTAGGAGGAAGTCCCACACCCACAGAATCTGTCCAAATCAGCCGTTGGTCACACTGCTGAAAGGCCTGACTGTCAAGACTGTCATTCTCTATCTCAGAATGTGGCAATAGAGGTGGGACTATGTCCAAAGAAAAACTGTTGATACAACAGAGCTATGTAGCAGAAAGGTGCTGACGTTATCGACAGAAAATGTCTGAAAAGCGATGTGCATCTGATCTTGAAAGAAGGCGACACCTAAGACAGAATGTATCTGAAGAGCAGCTATTGGAAAAATGTCGCTCTGAAGCAGAAAAACACCCGCATCTTCGACAGGAAATGTCTAAAGAACAACATGCCTTTGAAGTTGAAAGAAGGTGGTGGCGAAGACAGAATATGTCTAAAGAACAGTCATCAACAAGTATTAGCAATAGTGGTAGGAACTGCCTTCTCAGCAAAAATGGAATACGTGAGGATGCAATTCTCAAACATAGTTGTGGTGAAATGAGTGTTAGATGTGAATGTTGCCTATCACTAAATTTATCTGATGAAAAACCATCTGATGGGAAGTTTACTCGATATTGTAGCAAAGGGAAAGTCTGTCCAAATGATATACATTTTCCAGGTTACCTGCCATATTTAAAAAGATTAATGACAAACGAAGATTCTGACAGTAAAAATTTCATGGAACACATTCGATCTACAAATAATTCTTTTGCTTTTGCTTCCATGGGTGCAAATGTTGCATTGCCATCAGGGTAAGGGCCATACTGTTTTAGAATACATGGACAAGTTTATCATCATACTGGAATTTTACATCCTTCTGATGGTGTTTCTCGGAAGTTTGCTCAACTCTGTATTTTGGATACAGCCAAAGCTACACGTAAAAGATTAGCAATCCCAGCAAACCAGGCCTGCTCAGAAAGACTCATGATCAACCATCAACAACCTCATGCATGAAATAAATGAATTAACAAAATCGTACAAGATGCTACATGAGGTAGAAAAGGAAGCCCAATCTGAAGCAGCAGCAAAAGGTATAGCTCCCACGGAAGTAACTATGGCAATTAAATATGATTGTAATAGTGACCCAGGTAGCATAATTCTCCCCGTGTAACCGAGGTTGCTGTCATATTCAGAAACGAAGATGGAGAACCTTCTTTTGAAAGGGACTTGCTCTGATTCATTGTAAACCAGATCCCAATAATCCAAATGCCATTAAAGTGAAACGAATCAGTATCTTGTTTCCTACATTAGATGCAATGACACATTATCCTATTCTTTTTCCATTTGGTGAAAAAGGTTGGGGAACAGATATTGCATTAAGACTCAGAGACAACAGTGTACTCAACAATAATACTAGACAAAATGTAAGAACACGAGTCACCCAAATGCAGTATTATGGATTTCATCTCTCTGTGAGGGACACATTCAATCCTATTTTAAATGTAGGAAAATTAACTCAACAGTTTATTGTGGATTCGTATTGTTTTTATATCATTTTGTTATTGTTTATTAATGAAATTATGTATTATTTTCATATACATTGTACTCATTACCTTTTATCTCTCACACTTTCATTGTAGAGAAAGGGCAAATAGCACTATTAAAATTTTTCCTCTCAATACTTTTTTTTTTTTAAATATATTTTATTGATTTTTCACAGAGAGGAAGGGAGAGGGATAGAAAGTCAGAAACATCGATGGGAGAGAAACATCGATCAGCTGCCTCTTGCACGCCCCCTACTGGGGATGTGCCTGCAACCAAGGTACATGCCCTTGACCAGAATCGAACCTGGGACCTTTCAGTCCACAGGCCGACGCTCTATCCACTGAGCCAAACCGGTTCGGCTATTAATACCCTTTTAATGTGCATGAATTTTGTGCCCCAGGCCACTAGTATTTAATAAGACCCTTTCATGAAGACGGGCTGGGGCTGACTGGTGTTCAGTGAACTGAGTGTCCTCTCATGAACCAAGAGGCCACAATGAATTGATTCCTGGTCAGGGCATAAATCTGGATTTCAGGCTCGACTCCCGGTAGGAAGCAGCCCATCAATGTTTCTCTCTCTCTCTCTCCCTTCCTAATAATTGGTAACATAATTTTTAAAATCTTGTATTATTTAAAAAGGAAAGCCTCCCACCAAGACTCCTTTGGTGCGCTTTCTTTGAGGTCACCTGCTCTCACTTCTCAGTGCATACTGTCACATGAACAAACTTAGTATGCTTTGCCAGATGCAACACTTGAATTATTTCTTAATCCTGTGACAAGAACCAGGTTGAGGATTCCGAGTGCCTGTCAGCATCACAACTGGTTAAGATTGCTATCTCTTTCCTCTGACTTTCCTTCCATCATACTTTGCATTCCATCAGGCCTTGGGCATTTGAGGATTGGCTAAGTTGTTAGGGATACATTTAGTGTGGGGTTAGGGTTAGGGTTAAGAAGAATGTAGGGACACATCTGTGGTTTGCAAGTACTTCCGTGAGTAAATAGTAAGTATAGTGTTATGGTTTGAATTGTGTTCCCCTCCCCCCAAAAATTGTCATGTTGAAGTCCTAACTCCCAGTGCCTCTTAAATGTTTTCAGAGATAAGTTAAAATGAGGTCTTAGGGGAGTCCTAATCCAACATGACCGGTGTCCTTATGATGAGAAATTCGGACACAAACATGCTCATAGGAAAGACCATGAGAAGACATAGTAAGAAAATAGCCACCTATAAGCCAAGGACAGAGGAACTTCAATGAAACCCACCCTGCTGACAACTTGATCTCAAACTTCTAGAACTGAATTTGTTGTCACCCAGTCTGTAGTATTTTGTTACGGCAGCCCTAGAAAACTAATACGTATAGCTTCCAGGAATACTAATGTTAACAATTCTGGAACACAGGCTGCTGCCACAGAGGGACCCCAGGCAATAAGCCATGGAGTAAACCCCTGGAAAGCCCCCACCTACCTCTCCTTGGATGTCTGCTCCTCATGTTGACTCCTCTTCAGCATATGTAGTTTCACAAATAACGTACCAGAGTGGATACTCCGCAGCGACATCACAACTTGGCTATTATGATGTAACGGGGAGGCATCTGATCATTCTCACACTAGAGCTTTATGGGTAACTGGACTTTTCATCTTTCAGGTGATGTGGAGACAGTACTATGCTAGAACTTGACATTTTTCAAGGCTGCCTCCCTTTAAATAATATTTTTTTATTGATTTTTTTACAGAGCAGAAGGGAGAGGGAAAGTCAGAAACATCGATGAGAGAGAGACATCGATCAGCTGCCTCTTGGCACGCCCCCTACTGGGGATGTGCCCGCAGCCAAGGTACATGCCCTTGACCAGAATCGAACCCGGGACCCTTCAGTCCGCAGTCTGACGCTCTATCCACTGAGCCAAACCGGTCTCGGCAAGGCTGCCTCCCTTTAACATCGATTTCTGTTGCTCTGTTCTGTTTTAGACAGAGGCCCTTGCTTTTCATCCCTCTCTTATTTCTCATCTTTGGCTCTAGGGTTGCCCTTGGGAGGGAAAAGGGGCTTTACTCTTATCTCCAGAGCTTAAGGAGCAGAATGTAACTTGGATTGTCCCCTTAAGGAAAAACAGCCCCCACCCAAGGGACTTCTACCCACCCAAGCTGTTCCCTTTAACTGCACCAGCAGCTGGTGCTGCCAGGAAACTCAAGCACTGGGCCCCGATAACTGTTCTTATTGCTGCTCCAATGGTGGTGGGATCTCACTAGCGTGGCCTATACCTGGGCGGCCCAACTCCTTCCCAACCAACTTTTGCAGAGGCAGAGGGACTCCACCTGACAGGGAATAGGACTTTTACGAAACGAGATGACCAGAAAATTTCCCTCTGGGCCTCTTGCTGTTCTTGGCCAAGAAACAAACAATACTTCTCAATATCTGATCATATATTCTTTTCACATTTCAACTTTATTTCAAACATGAGGTCTTTTATCCAGAAGGGAGAGCTGGTGCATGAGGAAGCTGCAGTGAGGCACAATACTAGTGGGTTTGGGCCCCAGTGACCAGGGCTGCACTATGAAGAGGGTGGGGAGACTCTGGGCCTGATGAGAACCGTATTTTACGGTGAATTCACAGGGCAAACTTTCCTTTCTTATCCAGGTGAGCTATTCCATGGGTAGATTAGGCGATCTTTTTAGCAACTTTAGTGATATCAGCAAAAGAGGTGCCAAAGATGGGGACACAGAGAAAACTATCAGTTCCTTTTGTTTCTCTTTATGCCTGGATGGGGAAGAGAATGGAAACTAGTAGCAGAAAATGAAACATTTCTGATGTCCCTTGCCATGAAAAACTGTGGGTCTGATTGTGCAGAAGCCTGTTTCACAGCCAGAGAATAGGTTGTAGTCAAGAGGCCTGGGTTTAATCCCCATCTTGAGCTGTACTAAAAATAAATAAATAAATAGATAAATAGATAGATGATAGATAGGTAGATAGATAGATAGATAAATAAATAAATAAATAAAATTCTTTGGCCCTGCTGGACTCTTTTTTCATCTCTGGCTCCATGTCCCCATCTGTATAGGAGCCAGGACCCAATGATCTCTAAAGATAAGTCTTTTTCCACAGGTCTCCGATTCTAATGACCCATAGGACACAAGGATCAAGAGGAGCTCCAGAGAAACACAGGAGTGAGAAGCAAGGAATGTGGGTGTTAGATTGGAAAGTTGAGGGATTAGGTCTTATTATGAAGAGAAATGATAAGCTACATTCAAAGCGATAAAAAAGGAAGGTTATCAGACATCTGGGTGAGAGAAAAAGGCAACAGTGTTCCTGCTGTGTTGCTTCAAGGACCCAAGCTCCTGACTTTGGTAATAGCTTCTCTTGCAGCACTTTCTAGTCCATGGCTGACACACTATACTATAAGTTGCTCCTGTTCACATAGTCATCAACCTTTAGAGGAAAGTCCCCACCACAATGCCTAACACTCCTAGTGTTTCCTGAGTCACATCAGCTTACCCCCAGGCCCTGTGGAAGCTCTACATGGATAAGCTGAATTCACAGGGCAAACTGGGTCTATAAAGCTTAGAATGGGGTCAATAACTTCTTATAAACAATGGATTACCTTTGGTTCCCTGCCCCCAACCAGCTTGCATTTATCCACTAATATCAGGACTCTGAGAGAGGGCCCAAGCACACAGAGTATCCAACAATGTCTTAGACAGGGATCCTTCTAGCAGCAAATTTAGGCAACTAGCCTGTTCAAAGCTAGTGGCAGGAGTGTAAAAGGGTGGGCACACCAACAGGTATGGAAGATTGGCTAGGATCAGGGGAGATACCCATTGTATGGGTTCAAATGGATTCCAAGTTCTCTATCAGGCAGGTGGGTTAGTCCCTCAGAGCTGGGACACTAGCATAGTAAACAGCCGCAAGTTTTTTGGAGGTGTGAAATGTGGGACCCTCAGTGCTTTGCGTTCTCCAAGCCAGGTCAGGAAACTAAGGATGGGAAGGCAGAACACAATTAGAAACTGCATTTTTTTTTTCCTAATAAGAGATGATATATATCAAGTTTTTTAATTTTGTTTTTAAAAGAAAAAATAATATAACATCATAATTATGCACAGAGGCTCTGGAGATTTCCTGGGTTCATAATCCTAGCTCTGCATTCACTACCTATGTAATTGTGAACAAATTACTGTTTTAGAGTTTCCTATCTCTAAATCAGGATAATATTGTAATTCATGCAAGACACCATATTTTAGTGGGTAAGTGTGTACTACTACATTGTTAATACAACATAACAGTAATGTATACACACTGAGCCTCAACCCAATCTGCCTCTCCATTATCCTCTCTTGGGCTCTTCACTGATGACTAATAAGTGCACTGGTTGGTGGCTTCCACTACAGTTTCTCTCTTCACTCTGCTGGAACTTTGACCTCAAGATGATCCATAAGATGCATGAATTTTTTTTCTTCACCAGAAGAATGATATTTAAAGGGGCGTTTGAGGAATGACTCAGGGTTCCTCTCTTTCAGCCATCTTTCTTCAAAGGATTAAGGCTTTAGACAGGAGGGTCATGATAAAAAGACCTATGCTATATTCCAAGTGCATGTACGGGTACACGCCCATGCACTCTCCCCTTACTGACAAAGAAAAGGGGGTTGCAGAAATTTTCCTTTGAGAAATCAGTAAAGGGGATGGGGAACTGGTTACCTGGGAGCTCCTTGTTCATCTGCATCAGGAACTGCTTCTTTTCACTCTTCTCCCTTCTAGAAGACTGTCAAGAAAGAGCCTGAGGGAGGAAGGTGGGTCAACCATGGCCTTGGAGAAAAAGTAGGTTTTCCACCTCTTCTGTAGGGAGAAGGAATAGCACAGATGAATAAGGATGAGAGGGAGACAAGTGGAAATAGAGATAATGAAGGCAAAACCCTATAATGCTAAAAGAAAAATGAAAATGATGAGGGAGTGACAGGAAAAAAGAAAAGCAAAGAGCTTAAGAAAAGAGTAAGAGGAAAAGAAAAATAACCAGCAGAGGTTAACTAGGAAAATTATAAGGCATAAACATGAGTGGATAAAAGTCCAGCTTTCCTACTTCACTTGCTCAAAATATGGAGCAGACTGCCATCTTCTGGAGCCATTCAATTTTCAAGTTCTTTTGATTCTTAATTTGAAACGCTTTCCCTTTCTTAGTCCCATAATCCCTTCTCAAGAGAACCCCCAATGTTGTTTCCTTTCATCTTTGGGACCTCCAAGCATCACTTTCCCCAAGAGAGATGCACCTCTTCAAAGCTATCTCAGAGAACCAGACAGGGGCCAGAGCAAAAAGCCAGGGCAGAGAATGGGCTGTGGTTTGAGAGGCTGAATACTGAGGTTGCAGGCTGGGGATGCTTCCTGAGCTGAGGAAAACCTATCCTCAGCCCCAGTCAGATGCTAGGGGCTCTGTGTGTTCTGAACTGTAGCTCTCCAACTGTAGGTTGGAGAATGTGGCTTCTCATCCATACAGTGCCAGTCACAGATCATAATATGTCAGAACAAGGGTCTGTAAGAGATCGCCTAACCCAAATCTAAATTCCCATGGAGGAAACGGGGCTGCAGAGAGGTGAAGAACCTTGTCCAAAGTCATATAGCTAGTCAGTGACTTCCTTGTCTTCTGAAGCAGAAGCAGATTAGTGGTTCTTGGGGATTCACTGTCCCTTGACAAATACAGTCCATAAAGTGCTTATTAGGCCATTAGAAAGCACCCCAGAAAGAGGCATTTTCTGGGATGCCCCTGAGTGTTTCAGCTCTTTAGGTGCTGCATTATTTGGCTGCAAGGACAGGCCCCGAGTTGGTTTGTCTTCATTTTAATCCCCAGGGCTGTCAGGAAGCCGAGGAAGGTGCTCTAACTGCTACCCGCCATCACTCTCTAGCCAATTCTGAGACTGAAGCCAGGGACAATCAGGGGTGACAAGCTCTTTGCTTTTCTTTTTTCCTCATCATGATGCTAGGGGTTAGGGAGCAATGGCCAAGTTCCTGGAACTTCAATAAGGCAATTATGGCTGAATTAAAGCTAGGATAGGCAGGATTGGGGGACCTGAGGAGGCAAATTTGGGGGGGGGGGGGAGGGAATGAGCCAGATGACTTCATACAAAATACGTCCTCAATCCCAGAGAGGTACCTTAACCTTAGACTGCTTAGGCCCGACGAGCTCTCCCAACGTCCACTCAGGGAGGAACGCTGTCATCATCACTTTTCTTTTGCTTTTTTCTAATGCTTTCAGCACCCTTTCCGGTCTCCTTTCCTTAATGCCTTGGGTTCCTTTCACTCACATCCAGCAGGTGTTTTCCACTCTATCTCCCCGACTTTGATTCTTCCCACTTCCGCACCCCTTTGATTTCTTCCCCACTTGACTCTCTTGGACTCTTCCAGCCAAACTCCTCCTCCCGCTCCTCCCCGCCACATCTTCAGGCTCCCCCCGCCCCCGGGTGCCGTCGCCGTCAGCCAAAGGCGTTTCAAATAAAGTGGATCCATCCCTGGGGCTCCGGGGTTCCACCGCTGCCGGGGTGCTCGGGCCCACGTAGAGCGTAGTCACGTCCGCCGTTGTTGTCCCAGAACTCGTGGCCCGTCACGCGGTAGCGCAAGGCGAAAAGCAGGGCGCCCCCCACGGGCGGCGCGGGCAGGCGGAAGGCGAAGCGGTCGGCGCGCGGAGGAGGCGGGGCCGGGCCGGCGTAGGCAGCGGGCGCCTCGCGGTGGCTCCGCCAGCGGTCGGCGCTCCAGCGCACGCTCACGCGCTTCTCGTAGGCCAGGTCCAGCACCCGCGCGCTCCCCGCCACGCCCAGCGGGCCCGCCTCGGCGCGCTCCAGGCAGATGCGCTGCGCCTGCAAACGGGCGGCGAAGCCGGGCTCGCGGGCGGGCTCCAGGGCGGCGCGCGCTTCCTAGGGACGAAAGAGGGAGAGGGAGGACCGAGCCGCGGAGAGGAGAGGGCAGAGACAGGGGCGGGGGCGGGGCGAGGAACTGGACCGATCCGAGCCCGACCCCGGGTCCCCGCGGTCGGAATGCGGCCCAGAGCCCCCCCGCCAAAAGGGAAGCGCCAGCGCCAGCCCGAGGTGGAGGGTGAAGATGGGTGTTCCCGGATAAGTTCACTCCCCCAGGCGGACGGCAGGGCTGGGGAGGTCCCGGAGGAGAGGGTGCCTCTGCTGCCTACCTGCAGGCCGCGGGCGCGGGGCTGGCACGGCGCGAAGTGGCGCAGGGCGTCCCTCTGCAGCTGGACGTGCACGTGGCGGGGCACCCGGGGCAGCTCTCCGGGGCGGAAGCGGCGCACGGCGGCCAGCTCGAGCCCCAGCGCGTCAGCGAAACGCACTCTCTTTCGGGTGTCGGGGCTGCGGCTCCGGGACGCCCGGGCGCCGCCGCCTCCTCCGGCGGGTGCAGAGCGAGCCCTGCGGCCCCGACTCTGAGCTTGAGCGCGGGATCGGGCCCCGAGGCGCGTCCCGCCCTCTCCTGGCTCCTCCTCCGGCTCCTCCTCAAGGCTGGGCCGCTGGCTGCGGTAGTAGGCTCGCTCCGTTAGCGAGGCGATGAAGCTCAGGTTGCGGGGGATGTCCGTGCGGGGGGGCCGCTCGCGAGACATAGCATCCCCCGCCCCGCAGCGCCGCTGCGTTCCCCTCCCTCCCGGGGACTAAAGCCCCCGGGCCCGCTTCAGCCGCCGGCGTTAGCCGTCCCTCCTTGCAGGATCCTCTCTCTGCCTCCCTTGTAATTCTGTCTCAGTTCCGTCACTATCTCCCCTTCCCTCGGGCCGGCAGCTCCCTGGTTTTAGACGGTCACCTCGCTCTTCTGCAAGCGGTCTGCTCTGAGCGTGCGCTCAGGCGCACACACCCTCCCGGTCTCCCGGCCGGCCCGGCCCGGCCCCCGCCCACAGCCCTCTGACAGGTGGCTCCCCATCTGTCTTCACCGCCGCTGCTGCAAGCTGCATCAGGGGGCGGGGACTCCACCCTTTCGGTCCTGAGAAAGACCACTTTTTTTTTTTTTTTTTTTTTTTTTTAATGGCCTCAACCTTGCTGGAAGAGTTACCGCAGGATGTAAAGAGTAACGTTTCCTTTTCTTGCAGGGGAGGTCCAAAACGGGCCGCGTGTGGCTTTTTCTTAAGGGCTTACCGTTTTCTCTTCTACACCCTAGGCTTCAGGTTTGGGAGCAGTTTGGCGGTGGGTGCAAAGAAGGGAAGGTCATGAAACTAGGTAGAGTCCCAAATAGAAGCTGAGATGTGCTCACAGGAGTGGGTGGCTCATTGGAAAGAGCTCTGAACTGAGAGTTGTAGAAAGACAGCTTCTGGTTTCACCTCTGGTGCTATTTAGCCTCGTGACTTTGAGCAAGGCACAATTCTCTGGACTTAAGAGTTAGCATCCTTTTAAAAAGTGGATTAGAGTTCTGACCTCTAACCGTACTGTAAGCCCTTTGATGACAGGGGCTGTATCTGATTCATAGTGTCATCACAGAGTAGGCCCTCAAATTATTGAATGAATAAGCACACCACTCTCTTAGAGCTGAGACTGTAAGATTCTAGTTCAATGGGAAGTTCCAAAAGCACAGAGCTGGCATTTTTCTTCATTTTTTTTCTTTGTTAGTGAAAAACACATGTGAAGTTTTGTTTTCTAACTTGCCTACTGATCTTATATAGCATTTACAGTATATGTATGGTTGTAAGAATTTTAAAAACATTAAATCCTATAATACAGCCATCATAGGAGCAGGGACTATTACTATAGCTATTTTATAGATGAGAAAATCAATGGAGAGAGGGGCTAGGACTTTTGCCTAGAAGTACATAGATAATAATTGGGGAGTTGGGATTAAAATTTCAGTAGCCTGGCTCTGAAGTCCATTTTCTTATCTGATTGGTTATATGATATTAAAACATGTAATGGTCATAGTTAACATCTTCAGAGTACTGAAATATGGGGACTCATAATAGAAATGGAATCTCTAAATTTAAAACAGCAGGAGAGTTTAACTATAAAATCACTAGTGACTTTCCTAACTGGTTTGGCTCAGTGGATAGAGAGTGGGCCTTTGGACTCAAAGGTCCCAGGTTCGATTCCGGTCAGGGGGCTGGACCTTGGTAGCGGGCACATCCCCAGTAGAGAGTGTGCAGGAGGCAGCTGATCAATGTTTCTAACTCTCTATCCCTCTCCCTCTCAGTAAAAAAATCAATAAAATATATATATTTTAAAAAATCACCAGTGACTAAGTTGGAAATAAACAGAGACATATACTATCTTAACATTGTACAATTCATTCCTGTTTGCATTTTAACTCCAGCCATGCTATTGTAATAACCACAGCAATGCTATTTAGCCGGGACTAATTTTTAAAGTGATACTGAGTTTTTATTTCTTATTTAATACATATGTATATAAATCCATGGACATATTTTTGTTTATATCTTGGTGATGTAAAATAATGTTTCACTAATTTGTTTTGCAGTCAATGAGTTTACAACTGTCTTCCTTACACTGGTGAAATATATCATTAACAGAATAATGTTCAAAATTAGCCTATATTGGCTTGAGATTTTCTAGCAAATCTCTGTTGCAGTGTCTACAGTTTGAGCTGCCATTCCTTGGCTCTGTAATATTAGTCTGAGAAGATACTTGAAATACTTAGCTTTGAACCCAATATAATTTATGTTGGTCCAGCAGCTCTGACTGGCTGCTCAGACTGACACTGAATCTTTATTCCAAATAAGCCTTTGTGTCTTAAATAGCCATTGCAGTTGTCTTTAAAATCTGAGTAGGTCTGCTCAATAACTGGCCAGAGGCATTGAGTGATTTATCCAGTCAACATTTACTGAGGGTCTATTAGGCTGTGAGGACATAAAAGTGAATACAATTCAGTCCCTGTTCTCAAAGAGCTTATAAAAGTGTTGAAAGCAAAAATATATTTGGGCCCTGAGATTTAAAAATATTTTATTTCAAGCAAATATCTTAAATCAGGATTGCAAACGAAGGACTAGATTAAGTTATTCTCAGAAGAAGGAAACAATGTTGCTGGTAGCAGCTGGAAAGATCAGCCAAGAGCAAAGAAAAAGTGAGGGTGGTTGAAAGGATCCTATATAATAAAAGACTAATATGCAAATTGACCCAACGTGAAAATGACCGGTTGCTATAATGCACACTGACCACCAGGGGGCAGATGCTCAATGCAGGAGCTGCCCCCTGGTAGTCATTGCTCTCCCACAGGGGGAGTGCTGCTCAGCCGTGGTGGCTGGAGCCTCTCCCGCCTCTGCGGCAGTTGGACAACCCCCAAGGGCTCCTGAACTGCAAGAGGGCATAGGCTGGGCTGAGGGACCCCGCCCTCCACCAAATTCCTGAATTTCGTGCACAGCCTCTAGTAGTCATAAAGGAGTGGAATAGGCTGCATGTTCAGAATGCAGAAGAGAACTGAGTTTGGGCTTGGAAATGGCATGGTAACACAGATGACCTGAAGTGAAGAGGGACCTTGAAGCAATACGGTGTTATGACCAGCTTTTGAAACAAAATTAGATTGAGTCCCAGCTTCTCAGTATGTGGCTTTGAGCAAATTAACCTCTCCAAGCCTCACTTTCCTCATCTATCGAATGAGGATAAAACAATAAGGATTGGTGTGAGGATAAAATATCATGCATGTAAAGAAAGCACGCAGCACCTAAAAAGTCCTCAACATGTGTTAGTTGTTACTACGACTGTTACAGAAAAGACCTTGTTTGTCCAGTGACCATAGGGGGAGATGGTAATACCAAGGCTTGGACTGAAGAGAGAAGCAAAGGGAACTGGCGGGAAAGGAGAACTGGGTTACCCTTTCATGGCCTTTGGTTGGAGATCTCCAAATGCAGCCGAAGGAAGTGCCAGCTGCAGAAGCTGGTGGGCTCGTCAGAGTGCCCGAGTGTGCATCAGCTGTGGCCAGACAGCTCCACAGCCTGCGAACTGCCCTGTATAAATGTACTGCCATGTATAATAATAGACATACATACATATGCATGTATTTGTAATCTGAAAGGGTAAACATTAACGTTGGCAACTTCCAGGAAGGGAGAAGGAACTGTGGGAGGGGAAAAGGGAGATTGAGAACTTGTATTTTTTTAAAATCTGTACCTCTATGACTTTTTCATAATGAAAACGAGTTTATATGTTGGGGAAAAAGAAAAAAAATCAATATGCTTCCAAAAAGAAGAAAGAAGATAAAATTTACCTGCAGAAATTGCTTTCGATTCAAATCCTGGCTCCCTGATGCCTGGCTAAAGCCACAGCCTACAACAGAGCACTGGGTTAAAGGTCCTGAAGAAAAGAGGAAGTGAAACGTTTGGTGTCCATGTTGAGTGTGCCAGTTCCACAGACCAAGGCATCTAGCAGGCAGTTCCCACCGGTACAGAACTGCTTCTTCTCCAGGCACCCCCTCCCCAGCCAGCAAAGTTCAACAAGTACAAGGAACATCAGAGATCTTCTGTAAATGCTGAATTTGCTCCGAGGTTTGCTGACACCCATACGGCCTCTCTGGGCAGCCTCCAGAGCCAGGTGCCCAGCCCAGCCCTCAGTGCCCTCTCCACCCGGTGCTTCTGGGCCGCCAGCAGCCTTCTCTCTACCCGAACTGTGGCACTTCCCAAGTCAGCGTCCCAGCCCCGCCCCTCTCTCTGGACGCATCTCTGGGCCCCATCATCACCAGGCGCCGGGCCCTCCCTCCCCCCTTTCTCCTCCCTCCTTCCTTCCCTCCCTTCCTCCCACTCTCCCTCCCTCCCGGCTCCTGCACCAGGAAACGGCCTGGATCCCGGCAGCCAGCGGCCTGACCCGTGAGATCCCTGACCTGGCAGGCAGGAGGGACTGGAGACAGGCTGAGGGTTGGGGTGAGGGAGGAGTTGGGCCTCTGGGCTGCACTGGGGGGAGACCGGAGTAGAGATGGTGTCAGCAGGAAGCCCTTGGCCCTGGGTTTCCCGGGAGGACAGTCATTAAACATGGATTCGGCCACACAGCTGGTAGAGCGCTGGAGGCAGGGGCCTGGGCCTGGGAGCTGCAATCCCAGCCTTTCTCAGCCCAGACCCTCACCCCAGGCCTTCCCCATGTAGCTCTGATATCCTCCTCCCCTTCCCAGGGCTCCACGCAGGCCAGGAGGATGAAAGGCCCCAGCTGGGGGCTCCTTGCCACCAGTGCTGGGTCCTAAGAGCTGCCATCCAGGCTGGGTGAGTGTGCCCTTCCTTCTCTGTTCCTGGCAACCTCTGGTTCCCCCACCTTTCCCTTCGGCTCCTGTCTCCTCCCCCATCTTGTGCCTCTGCCAGCATCTTCACATCTTACCTCTGGGGAGGTTCTAAGCCTCTTCTCTAGCCAAAAGGTGTGTACTTGAGAGAGGGGTTTGTAGGGGTATCATAGAACTGGTGTTGTCTTATTGTGGGTAAAACCTAAAGAAGTTTTAAATTAACTTGTTTACATTTAATTCGGGCTATTACGAATTTAATGGTCAGCCCCTCATGTCCTGGCCCATCATTAGGACTTAACCTCCTGATGTCCTCTCCCCCTGCCTAGTGGTCTCTGAACATTCCCTCCCACCTTCCTTCCTGTCTCACTGGGTTGGCCAAACCTGCAATGCCCCATTCTGTGTCTCTGACCGCATATATTCACGCCAGTCTTTTATCCTTGACCTTTGCAGCCGCCCGGATGGCGACCCCAGCCTCGGCCCCAGACACACGGGCTCTGGTGGCAGACTTTGTAGGCTACAAGCTGAGGCAGAAGGGTTATGTTTGTGGAGCGGGTCCCGGAGAGGGGCCAGCAGCTGACCCCCTGCACCAAGCCATGCGGGCAGCTGGCGATGAGTTTGAGACCCGTTTCCGCCGTACCTTCTCTGATCTGGCGGCTCAGCTGCATGTGACCCCAGGCTCAGCCCAGCAACGCTTCACCCAGGTCTCTGACGAACTCTTCCAAGGGGGCCCCAACTGGGGTCGCCTTGTGGCCTTCTTTGTCTTCGGAGCTGCTCTGTGTGCTGAGAGTGTCAACAAGGAGATGGAGCCGCTTGTGGGACAAGTCCAGGAGTGGATGGTGGCCTACCTGGAGACGCGGCTGGCCGACTGGATCCACAGTAGTGGGGGCTGGGTAAGAAGCTTCTTGGTTGCTGCTCTGCACATCCCTCTGCAAAGCTGGTCTCCAGGAGGGGCGTGGGGGCGGGGGCGGGGGGCGTGCTCTGCCTGGAGGCTGGGAGGCTGTGCTGGGAATGAATGAGGCGTGAGGGGTGAGACTGCCTATTTGGGTGGAACCAGCTGCCTTCGCTATGGGCATGAGGCTAGATGCCGGCACTCCAGGGCTGCCATGCAGTCATCACTGGATGGGCACAGCGTCTAAAGTAGAGGACAGAATCCACAGTACCCATGGGAGTGCCAGCAGACAAATGGCATCCAGACGTCATTTTACACTGGAGTATATTGGCGTGGGGGCAGGAATCACGGGTGGTGGTCAGGCAAGTCTAGTCAAAGGATGCCAGTTCTGAGTAGAATTTAATTTTTTTATTTTTAGAAGAATTTATGCCAAGGAACTGTTGGGATTCACCTGAGGCAGGGAAGGTAGATAAGCCAAGCGCTCATGGGGGATGAGAGGGGATTGCAGCCAGTTAGCTTTGGCCAGAGTGGACCTGGGTGTGGGGTGGTGCTTGCAGTGAATGGAACTGGAACTCTCCCTCTCCTCTCTTCTCTACTCTTTCCTCTCCTGATATCCCTTTCTCCTTTCTCTCCTACTCCCCTTCTCTCCCACAGGCGGAGTTCACAGCCCTGTACGGGGACGGGGCCCTGGAGGAGGCTCGACGCCTGCGGGAGGGGAACTGGGCCTCAGTGAGGACAGTGCTGACGGGGGCCGTGGCGCTAGGGGCCTTGGTAACTGTAGGAGCATTTTTTGCCAGCAAGTGAGAAAGTCCAGGGCCAAGTGGGGCCAGGTGTGCTGGGGGACAGGCGAGCAGGAACAGAACAGAGAATGCCCTTAAAAGAAGTGGGGTGAGTGGATGGGCATGGAACTGGGATGGGAAGGGGCAGGGTAGTGTGTGAGGGAACTGAGTGTGCCAGGCAGGCACCTGGAAGAGTAAACTGGAGACCTTGGGGAATGTATTTGGAAAGTCAGGGGGCCAGGAGGTGGAGTCATTCCGGGGGTCGGGGGAGGTGGGAGGGATCATGCCTATAGGTGTGGGCACAGGAAACTAGCCGGAGCTCAGTTTGCAGCCCTGAGGAAGGTGGACTTGCATAAGGGGCTGGCATCTCCATTGGATGAGTGGGATTTGGGGAAAACACAGAGGGCACATCCCTTTGAATAGAAGCTCAGATTCTCAGGTGATAGGGAGAGGTGGCTGTGCCAGGGGGCTGCTTGGACATGCGTGTGCATGTGCACGCGTGCTCGTGTGCATGCTGGGCTGCTTGTCCAATCTGGTGGTAGTGGGGTTCTTTAAGGACAAAACATTCCCTCTTGCCGTGGCAAGAACAGGGGCAGTTCTCTGCCTCTCAATCCCCCCTCCCTCCTTCCCTTGTCCTGTTGCCTCAAGGCTGAAGGAGAAACACTGTATACAGTTGAGGGCTTCGGGCACTTCTCTGCAGAGAGTGGTTCGCAGGGCTTTGGAGGGAAGTGCAGTTCTACAGCTGGCCTTGTTCCTTCATGGTCCCTCTTCCTTGTGCATCATGCACTTGCTGCTGCCTCCTGGGCTCTGACAGAAAGGCAGGGCTGCGGAGCCTGCAGTGGGTAGAGGCTTCGGTGGCTGGACCTGCCTGCTGCCTTTCCTCTCCCACTGGGGTATACTGGTGCCTAACGTGTTCCCTATCTCTGGGACCTTATGTTCCCAAACTTAAACTCTAAATTGGGGCTCTAATTAATTTTTCCTTCTGAGTGTAGACGTACATGCCGATCTAGAATCCAGTCTGGGTCCTGCACTATGTCTCGGTGAGAGACTGTTGATGCCTTGAGAGGAACATTCCAGCTCTGAAACCCATGGGTGTGAGGGGGATGTGTACTTGTGCCTGGCCTGTTCTGTGTGGTGGGCTTTGGTGCTGCTTTATCAAGGGCCAGGTGGATGGGTTCTAGAGTACCTACCATGATCTGGAAGCATATATATTTTCTTTGAAGCCACGCTACTTGCATGGGTGTTGTCTGTACCTCAGAATCTGCGAATGTTAACTTTAGAGCTCACAGCCCTCTAGACCAGATTCAGATTATAGCTTCTTTTTTTTTTTTTTTTGAGAAAGAAATGATTTCACTCCAAATGCATGCCCTGAGCCAGACTTCACTGCTGCACTTTCTAAGGTGCTAAAATTGCTGCTCTCCGATGCTGACTTCTCCATTCACAGTGCTCTAGAACCCTGTCCTTGATCCTGAGCACTGATCAGCTTAGCTAGACCATGGTTAACTCTTCTTGGAGATTTTTCTCTTGGTCCCAGAAGGTGGCAACATAGTTGTACTCACTGAAATGTGGGACCAAAATTGGCCTCAGGTGGTTAGCCCAAACTTTTATGCTTGAGAGAGGGCTGCACTTTTTAATGGTATTTATGGGGGAGGTGGTAGGCTGCATGTGCCACTTGGTCTGTCATGAGTATGCTGATGCTAGAAACTCAAAGCTGCTCTGTGGCAGGCTGCTGGGGTGGGAGTGGGGGGGTCTCTGACTTGCTCAGGACAAACTAGGCCAGTGGTTTTCAAACTGCTTGGCAGAACCCCAACATTTCCTAGGGGTTGCCTCAGGAGTCCTTGGAGAAGATGAAGGTGAAAGGGGAGAGGAGAGGGTGGCACTCTGAGCAGGCTGGGCTACTTGTGTTCAAACAGAACAGCTCTCCTTGTAGTTGTCTTACATGTCGGGGTTCAGGGTAAGATTTTATTTGCATTAAGGGGTTTGCTGCTGAAGAAAAGTTAGAAAACCACTGACTAGACCATCAGCTCCAAATTGGAGCCTGTGCTCCCCCAGATTTGGGGCAGACTCGTCACCCTACCCTCTATACTACAGGGTGCCTTTCCCATGTTAGCTCTTCTGGGGGCCTTTAGCAAACAGGGGCCGTGGGGACCATGGTTACTGAGATGCCCTACTCTGAGGCCTTCACACCTGGGTGGAAGGAGAGGCTGTATTCTGAAAGTGTAAGGGGGTTGGTATGGATTCCGAGAAGCATAGTGTGGGTGGGACCACAGTGAGCTGTTTTGAACTACCTTGCCCTTCGTGAGGGGCAATGGAAACCCCAGAGAATCTTCTGTCAGGGAAATGTAGAGACTCTTCTAGAGCCATATAATTCCTTGGGATTAATTCTTGGCCAGGAAGCCTGAGTATGGCTCCTAATTTTTAAACCCATTCCTTTTTTTTTTTTTTTAATAAGGGAAATAAATCTAATTGCTATTTTTCAGAGATTAAATAGGTGGAGAGGGTGCTTCCTTCTCTCCAGAGCCCAAAGGGACAAATAGGGATTTGCTTAGGCCAAGGAAAGAGCAGAAGTGCAACTGGGTCCTGCGATTATAAGCCCACTACCCACTTATTCTAGGGCATACACTATTTTACTTTTTTAAATCATAATATGGTGGGAGAAAGATTTGGTTAGTTTAGAAGAAAAGAAAAAGCTCTATAAATATAAATATATATTCCTGTATTTTTATTTAATAATTTATAAATACCAAGTTCGTTTGACTTTTATTTTTGTGTAATATGTAATGGTCGTATTAAGAAAATAAATAATAAATAAAGCCCAGAAGTTTAATGAGAAGGATTGATCAGGGTTTGTGACTTCTACACTGTGTAGCCTGGGGTCTGGATGTTTCTTTCTTTTTATAATTTTTTTTTATTGCCTAAAGTTTTACATATGTTTCCTTTTCCCCCAATTGATTCCTCCCCTTACCCCCCCAGGACATTTCTTGATCCAATCATCTCCTCATGTCTTACAGAGATTTTGGAAAGTGTTGAGATATGAAATCAGAGTTGTTCCCCTATCTTCCACTTCAGTAAATGCCTAAAGCCAAGAACTCCATCTGTTCCAGCCCAAGCCCTAAGAGGTTGTGTGTATATGGTACTTTGGGACAGCACAAAGGAAATCTACCAAATATCTTTGTATGATGGCAGTCAAGTCCCCAGTTGTGTTCAAATTCTAATCAGAAGTGTGTGATAATGAGCATTTCTTCCTGATATACCCTGTTGCCTACTTTATTTAGACTTAAAATAAGTCTGGCAAAAATGAAGTTCCTGCTTCCTTTCCCGGTCCCTTGAGACATTTGGTTTCAGACATTTTAATGCAAACTGCTAAGCTGGATGGAAACTACAGGAATTAGTCAGCCCATCCTTCTGTACTTCTTTCTAGTCTAGGACCACATCAAAATCATGTCTGACAGAAATAGTGGTCCTAATTTTAAATTACAAGCAGAATTTTCTAGTCTTTCTAGAATCCAATGCAATAAAATATTTGGGTTTATGTGTTAAAATTGTAGAAAGAAATACATTGCGTAGAGGCAGGGTTGCATTTGCATTCTCTGAAGAAAATAAACAGGCAGGCCATCTTAAAATGGAGAGTGGCTTGGTGAACATGGCATTAGAGGAAAGGGAATTAGATGCTCTTAATAGTTAATACCTTCAGGCTATGATAGTGCATTTATCTCCACTGCAATGTTTTTGGTTTAATAATTGATTAGCTTATACTTGCCAAAAAGCAGCATCTTACTAGAATACTCAAAAGACAAAACATGGCCCTGGCTGGTCTGGCTCAGTAGATAGAGCATCGGCCTGTGGACTGAAGGGTCCCGGTTTAATATTGGGATAAATTTTAGACTAAATGGGCAGGTGGATTGTTTACCTTTCAGTTTTCCATGAATGTTATTTCTCCAAATGGCATTTTTGATTAAAGTTAAGCAACATTTAGTTACAATTTTAGCAGATTGATAGATTGTGGATATTCTGTGCTTTTACTTAAGACCAGATCCTTTGAAAACTGCCTTAAATGTGGATAAAGGTGAGATATAAATTACAGTATTTTAAAAATCAACCAGAAAACAATATAATGAAATGTTATATAGTTCTTCAGTCAGTCATTCATGTAGCAAAACATTCAAACATCTTTTGTGTGTTAAGCATAGTTCTAGGCACTGAAGTAGAGAAGTGAACAAACAAGCACAGATTTCTGCCATGTTACTTACAGTCTAGTAAGAGAAACAAACAAATAATAGATAAATAAGTTTTACAATATTCACGAATGCAACATTTCATGTTAGGTGACAAATGCTATGAAGAGCTTAGCCGGTTTGGCTCAATGGCTAGAGTGTTGGCCTGCAGACTGAAGGGTCCCGGGTTTAATTCTGGTTAAGGGCACATGCCGGGGTTGTGGGCTCCATCCCCAGTGGGGGGCGTGCGCCCGATCAGTGATTCTCTCTCATCATTGAAGTTTCTCTCTCCCTCTTCCTTCATCTCTGAAATAAATAAAAAAATATTTTTAAGAAAATGCTCTGAAGGAAAATAATTCATTAGGGCAGGCTTGGAAGGTATATATATGTATATATAGATTTCAAATTTAAATTGAGTGGTTAGGCAAGGCCTCATTTCTAAGGTGACAAGTAAAGTTATTAAAAATGAAACTGGAGCCCTAGCTGGCTTGGTTTAGTGGATAGAGTGTCAGCCTGCGGACTGAAAGGTCCTGGGTTTGATTCCGGTCAAGGGCACATGCCTGGCCCAAACCCCGGGAGGGGGTGTGCAGGAGGCAGCCGATCAATGATTTTTATCATTGATGTATCTCCCTCTACCTCTTTCTTTTCTGAAATCAATAAAAATATATATTAAAAATGAATTGGAAAAATATTTTATTGATATGGAAAGATGTTTCTGCACCTTATTGGATAAAAAAGAAAATTAGATTAGAAAATAACATATACAGCCTGGCTGGCGTGGCTCTGTGGTTGAGTGTCGACTTAAGAACCAGAAGGTCAGGATTCGATTCCCAGTCAGGGCACATGCCCAGATTGTGGGCTCCATCCCCAGTTGGGGGTGTGCAGGAGGCAGCCAGTCGATGATTCTCTCATCATTGATGATTCTCTCTCTCTCTCCCCCCTTCTTTCCTCTCTGAAATCAATAAAAATATATTTTTTAAAAAGGAAAAAATAATATTTACAGTATGTTTCCCAAAATAAATAAATAAATGTGTGCACACATGCCTTGATATGTATTTTTGTGTTGAAAATTTCAGGAAAGGTATATACCAAAATAGCAGTAGTGATGATCTCTGGGTGGTGGATTTTATGGGTGATTTTTTTGTTTTATTCTTTTTGCTGCCAGTATTTTCTTCTTCTTTTTTTAAAAATATATTTTATTGATTTTTTACAGAGAGGAAGAGAGGGATAGAAAGTCAGAAACATCGATGAGAGAGAAACATTGATCAGCTGCCTCTTGCACACCCCCTACTGGAGATGTGCCCGTAGCCAAGGTACATGCCCTTGACCTGAATCGAACCCTGGACCTTTCAGTCCAAAGGCTGATGCTCTACCACTGAGCCAAACCAGTTTCGGCTTGCTGCCCGTATTTTCTGATGTTTTTCAAAAAAATGTTTTTATTGCCCAGCTGGGCAGCTCAGTGTGGTTGAGCATCAACCTATGAATCAGAAGGTCATGGTTCAATTCCCGGTTAGGGCACATGCCCGGGTTGTGAGCTTAATCCCCAGTGGGGGTAGTGCAAGAGGAAGCTAATCAATTATTCTCTCTCATCATTGATGTTTCTATTTCTCCCTCTATGAAATCAATAAAAAAATATTTAAAAGAATTTTTAAATTAATTTTGTTTGTTTATTTTTATTGATTTTAGAGCAAGTGGATAGGAAGGGGAAAGAGAGATAGAAACATTGATGCATCAACATATGTTGGCTGCCTCCTGCATGCCCCTACTGGGGATTGAGTCTGCAACCTGGGCATGTACCCGGACTGGGACCGCTTGCTGCATGCCTCGATTCTCAACCACAGCAATACAGGGCCAGCCTATTTTCTGATATTTTAATAAGGAATACATAATTCTGGCACAATATATTAAAATAAGATTTTTAGGTATAAAATTTTTTTAAAAGTTAATCAAACAGAATGGAAATTAAGCAGCCAAACAGGTTCCTTCTCATTTAAACTGCCACCCCACTTATATACAAGGGCAGACCTAGGGATTGAAGTTGGTAGGGCCAGACTTTGACCAGAAAGAATTGGAGTCTGGCCCCGCAGGTGTGCTCAGTGGTTGAGCGTCGACCTATAAACCAGGAGACCATGCTTTGATTCCAGGTCAGGGCACATGCTCGGGGTTTCAGTTTCCATCCTGTAGGAGCTATACAGGAGGGATCAATGATTCTCTCTAATCACTGATGTTTCTTTCTCCCTCTCCCTTCCTCTCTGAAATCAATACAAATACACACACACACACACACACACACACATATTTTCTTTTTTAAAAGAAAGAGCCTAGCCGAACCGGTTTGGCTCAGTGGATAGAGCTTCGGCCTGCGGACTGAAAGGTCCCAGGTTCGATTCCGGTCAAGGGCATGTACCTTGGCTGCAGGCATATCCCCAGTTGGAGGTGTGCAAGAGGCAGCTGATCGATGTTTCTCTCCCATTGATGTTTCTGACTTTCTATCCCTCCTCCCTTCCTCTCTGTGAAAAATCAATAAAATATATTAAAAAGAAAGAAAGAAAGAAAGAGCCTCACTGGTCTGTCTCAGGGGATAGAGCATCCCCCTGCAGACTAAAGGATCCGATTCCAGTCAAAGGCATGTACCTCAGTTACAGGCTCAATCCCTGGCCAGGAGGCAACCAATCAGTGTGTCTCTCTCACATTGATGTTTTTATCTCTGTCTCCTTCCTACTCTCTAAAATTCAATGGAGCCGAACCGGTTTAGCTCAGTGGATAGAGCGTCGGCTTGCGGACTGAAGGGTCCCGGGTTCGATTCTGATCAAGGGCATGTACCATGGCTGCGGGCACATCCCCAGTAGGGGGTGTGCAGGAGGCAGCTGATTGATGTTCCTCTCCCATCGATGTTTCTGACTTTCTATCCCTCTCCCTTCCTCTCTGTGAAAAATCAATAAAATATATTTTAAAAAATAAAAATAAAATAAAATAAAATTCAATGAAAAAATAACCTCCAGTGAGGATTAATAACAAAAAATAATATCTTAAAAAAGGAAATAATTGGAGTTTGCTTCAAAATAGAGTAAAATGATCAAACTCTAAGATTCCATATTAACACTGTCCAATATAAATATAATACAAGCCACAGATGTAGTTTTACATTTTCCAGTAGCCTCACTGAAAATGAGCCAGGTGACTCAGCTGGTGAGAGCACTGTCCTGTGCACTGAAAGGTTGCGAGTTCAGTCCCTGCTCACAGCACATACCTAGGTTGTGGTTCAGTTCCCAACTGGAGCACATTCAGGAAAGCAACATATCGATGTTACTTTCTCAAACCAATGCTTCTCTTCCTCCCCCTCTCTCTAAAATCAATAAGTATGTCCTCAGGTGAGGATTCAAAGAACAAACACAAAAAATAGGTAAAACTAATGTTAATAATACTTTATTTAACCAACATATAAAAACTTACAATTTCAATCTAAAATTAATATTAAACAATTAAGTTACAGTCTCTTTTTCATACTAAGTCGTTGAAATTGGGTGTATATTTGACATTTCCAGCACATCTCATTTTAGACTACTCATTGTTTCACAGGCTCAGTATCCATGTGTGACTACTAGTTAGTTCCAGATTATAGAGAATTATTGTAGCTGATAAAAAGCCGAGCTCTGGCCAGGTAGCTCATTTGGTTAGAGCACCATTCCCAGTACTCTAAGGTTGTGGGTTTAATCCCCCATCAAGGCATACAAGAATCAACCAATGAATGAATGCATATGTAAATGGAACAACAGATGTTTCTTTTTCTAAAATCAATCAATCAATAAAATTAAGCAAAAAGATATTTCAAGGCAACAGTCAAAAATGGGCATGAAACTACCAAGAAGCCAAATATTTATGTTTAGTGAGAAAACTTCCCTTCCGAACAAAACTCATTTTACTGATTTAATTCTCCTTTTCAAAACTGCACTGACCATTCATTTCTCTTAACACATTTTTCCTTCTTCTCGGGCACATCACTGAGTTTCAGTTTCCCCAAAATTCTATAGCTCTCTATTGATAGGTTATTACTGAAGGAAAATGATATGCATATCATTACATACTAATTTTTAAAAAAATCATTCTCAGAATCATCTCTTTGGTGTACTTTATACATCAATAACAGGCAAGAAATTAAATCATATTTTACAGAAGATGATTCACTTAGTTACCACTTAATTGAGCACACAGGGATAGGCAATGGGTAAATATCAATAAGATGGAATCCAGGCCTTCTAACAAGGAAGTATCTTTATAAGTCACCATGCAAATATCTTTTTTTAATGTGTCTGAAAAAGCAATCATGCTTATTAGAGTAAGTTTGGAAGTTGGCATTTTTACAAATTTTAAATAAAA
This sequence comes from Antrozous pallidus, assembly GCA_027563665.1. Taxonomy (NCBI): domain Eukaryota; kingdom Metazoa; phylum Chordata; class Mammalia; order Chiroptera; family Vespertilionidae; genus Antrozous; species Antrozous pallidus. The sequence continues at coordinate 33,312,085 of CM050515.1, read as the reverse complement.
ATAATATATGATATTGTGGGAAAAATGTAGAACATAGAAAATTATAAAGAAGAAGATATATCATAATCCTACCATCCAGAAATAACCACTATTAACGTTTTGGCAAATTGCTTTCCCATCTTTTATCTGTGGTTATATTTTATGATCATACTTATACATAATGTATACTACAATTCTAATTATTATATAGCAAGCATTTTTCTTTATTATTAAAATATTTTGAAGGCATAATGACTAAAAAATTACATCTATGTTTGTACAATAATTTTCCTAAAAATGCCCACTTGCACGTTAAAGTTGTTTACATCTTTTCATTTTGATGGATATTTTAATTTTCAAGTGTTTTTCCAGTTTTTAGATTATTTCTTTGTTAATAAAATATGTTTTTATTGATTTTAGAGGGAGAGGAAGGCAGAGGGAGAAAGAAAGAGAAAAATCAATGAGAGAGAATCATTGATCCGCTGCCCCCTGCACGTCCCCTACTGGGGATCCAGCCTGCAACCTGGCTAAGTGCCCCGACCCAGAATCAAACCACGCCCTCCTAGCTCACACCCACCGGGCTGGATTGTTTCTTTAGAACAATGTGTCTGAAATGACACATTGATGATAAGAAACACAATTACTGGGTTAAGAATTTCAACATTTTAAAAGCTTTTGATACATATAGCCAAAGATAAGACTATACTAGTTCTTCCTTTTTACCCCAATACCTAATTTTTGTTTTTTAAAATAAGATATACATAGTTTTAATCATTCTTTTTTTTTAAATATATTTTATTGATTTTTTACAGAGTGGAAGGGAGAGGGATAGAAAGTCAGAAACATCCATGAGAAACATCAATCAGCTGCCTCTTGCACGCCCCCTACTGGGGATGTGCCCGCAGCCAAGGTACATGCCCTTGACCGGAATCGAACCCCGGACCTTTCAGTCCGCAGTCTGACCCTCTATCCACTGAGCCAAACCGGTTTCAGCAGTTTTAATCATTCTTTACATATAATTTTGCATTCTATTTTTTTGGACTAAAATTTTTTTTGTATATTATCACACAGTATAACATTTATTTTTATTTTTTTGGTTAATCCTCACCTAAGGACATTTTTCTATTGATTTTCAGAGAGAGTAGGAGGTAGAGGGAGAAACAGAGAGAAACATCAATGTGAGAGACACATTGATTAGTTGCCTTCTGTACCCACCTTGACCAGGGCTGGGGACCCTGCAACCAAGGTACATCCCCTTGACTGGAATCGAACCTGGGACCCTTCAGACTGAGGGCTGATGCTCTATCCATCGAGCCAAATCGGCTAGGGCTGTGCAGACCTTTTAATAGGTATATAATAATCTTTGGATGTATTATAATTTACCTAAACACTTGTCTGTTGTTGGAACTCAGTTTTTTTCCAGTTTCAGCATCATAATGTAATCTTCGTGTTTTAAAACAAACGTTACAGTAATTTTGATAGATCTGAACTTTTTAAAACTGACTTTTAATTCCCTGCTCTAATTCTAATTAGTTTCATGACCTGGGCAAGTTACTTTACTTTTTCCTCATCTGTAAAAAAGATTATGGTTTTGGAAATACTTCCTAGGGTGGTCATGAGACTGCAATGAGATAATATAGTAAAGAGGCTAGGATCAAGTGCTCAACAAAATTAGGAATGAAGGCATTAAAAAAAAATCCCATTTCTCTTAATTGGTTTGCTTAGATTAAACTAAGTCCCAATACACCCAAATCTTCATTGGATTAAGTACAGTATAAAGTTTTTCTTCCAGTGGACTCACATTTTAGAGCTTGTCTTCCAAGCTGAACTTAGTTCTCCCAAACCACTGAAGCTGACGAAGAACTTTTTAAACAACTGTGACTGAGACTCTGCTCCAAGTTCCTCTGTTTCTGAGGTAATAATTTGTGAGAAAAAGTGAGTGGGCGGGGGGAGGGGGAGAGGGGTATACTGAGAAGCTTTTGACTTTTGTTTTTGCAAACAGGGATGCCCTCTAGTCCGAATCCTCCTGCTCCTATTGGGGTTGTTTTAACTATTTGTTTGGGCTCGTGTTAAACTGGCTTCCAAACCATAGGTTGGTCTGGCTGCAGACATCCCTCTTGGTGATTTAGTACCTCCGTTCTTTCATTTTTAACAAATGCATAGGATCACTACTGAAATACGGCAACCCTGCCTTCCAGGACTAGGTCTCACTGGTATCCAATAGAGCAACAGTGTGTGGGATCCTAACTGGAGAAATTTCTCTGGGGTCTGAAGGAGGGTTTGGGGGCTGGGAAAGCACTGAAGATGAAGGGTGGTACCCAGATCCCCAGTCAATACATCCTTCGTCAGCAAATATTGGACACTTAACTATGTCTAGGTATATTGCCCCACAGTGGAGATGCAGTTATAACTAGGATCCAGCCTCTATCTCCAAGCTCTCAGGACCTAGTTAGGAAACGCAACACAAAATAATTAAGGCCACAGTGAAGTAGCCCCCCTGTTCTCCCCCCACCCCCAACCCCCATGGGAGAGGAGGGGAGGCTAGTGGAAGGCTTCTCAGAAGAGGTTTGCAATGGTCTTGTTGAAGAGGAGCTGCATGTAGAGGCACCGACTGGAAGGGAGTGTGGAAATAACATTTGTGTAGTTGTATAGTCTTAAGGTCTGTAAGCCAAGGCGGGGTGCAAACTCAGCCTGGGAGTGGTGCTGATTGGAGGGGCGACCCTGGAAGCCAAGAGACCCATTTCGGGGATAGAGCAAAAAGTCCAAGCAAGATAAGGAACAGGCGAAACTGAGACATGCGCAGAAGTCTTGGAAAATCCGTCCCTGCAGGAAGACAGAACTCAGGCCTGGTGGTTCTGGAATAAGGATTCCTCCCTGCCTTCTTGTTTGGCAGACCTGGTGGATGGTAATACCAATAACTTGAATGGGAAAAGCAAGCTCCTTCTTGGGGACCTCCATTCAGAACCCTTCATTTCAAGTAATATCCCATCTACGGATGCTTTTCTGGTCAGAAGACCAGTTTCCAGAAACCGCCGCTCATACCTTCCAACATTTGGCAACCAGTAGTGTCAAATGGTGGCCACTTTAAGACTAGTCATGTGACCTGGGTTTTCCCTTGCGGTAAGCCCGGCGTGCAATTTGGGGGCAAGGTTCATCTATCAAAACGGATGTCAGCCCTTCGCGAGCCAATCGACTTCTGAGACTGGGCCACCGAGTCGAGGCAATCGGAAGATTGGCCCTTCCCACTTGTACAGCCAGCGACCAATCACGGAGCGTCATATACCTCGTGCACCCGCCCATAAACGGAAGAAGCAGGAAAGTCGTCACAACGTGGCGGTATTGTTACCTAAGGACTTGAGAGGAGGTGGGACGCGTGTTGATTGACTGACCGATTTCACCTACCGGAATTTGAGAATTTGGAGTAATCCCCCGCCTCGGAGGTGGGGTTTTATTTGATTGCCAAGTAATATTACCCAATGGAGTCTTAGCTAGTAGTGACGGGCAGGCTGCTTGACTAATGAGTCGTCGGCGTGGCCCGCACAGCTCTCCAATCGCTGGGCGGCGGGCCCCAGTCTGAGCGGCGATGGCGGCGGCGGCGGCGGCGGCAGCGGCAGCGGGGGCTGCGGGCGGTCGGGGCTCCGGGCCGGGGCGGCGGCGCCATCTTGTGCCCGGGGCCGGTGGGGAGGCCGGGGAGGGGGCCCCGGGGGGCGCAGGGGACTACGGGAACGGCCTGGAGTCTGAGGAACTGGAGCCTGAGGAGCTGCTGCTGGAGCCCGAGCCAGAGCCCGAGCCTGAAGAGGAGCCGCCCCGGCCCCGTGCCCCACCGGGCGCCCCAGGCCCTGGGCCTGGCTCGGGAGTCCCCGGCAGCCAGGAGGAGGAGGAGGAGCCGGGACTGGTCGAGGGGGACCCGGGGGACGGCGCCATTGAAGACCCGGTGAGGGAAGGAGGCGAGCGAGCTGGCCGCGGACAGGCCGTGTCACGGGAGGCCCAGGGCCCGAGCGGGGGGTGCGGGTGGGCGGGGAATAACGTGGCTGGGGCCGGGCCGGATCCTCGGCCGCCAGGAGAGGCCCAGCCGGGTGGATTCGGGCGTCATGGGTGCCTAATGGTGTTGTACGGAAGGTTGCCAGCATTTCTTGTAATGACCCTCGCTTGGGGTGAGGGAAATGGCCGAGCACGGCTGGGGCCGCATGCGGTGCGAGAGCAGGCAGAGCCCTGCGGTGGTTCCTCTTCAGCTCTTCTCCATACCTTCCCCACTCATTGCAGGAGCTGGAAGCGATTAAAGCTCGAGTCAGGGAGATGGAGGAAGAAGCTGAGAAGCTGAAAGAGCTACAGAACGAGGTAGAGAAGCAGATGAATATGAGTCCACCTCCAGGCAATGGTGAGTGACTGGCGCTTACACGCGGAGGCGGGTGCCCGGATTGCAAGGGTTATGCGGAATTAGGTGGTCTGGACCTTGGAGCTGCTTGTCATCAATTACTGACAGGTGCTGGCGGTCATAGTCCATTGTGCATTCCTTTGACCTTTGTGAAACAAGCTGTTTTGGTGAGGGTAGTGGGTGCCTCCCTTTGTCCCTGTTACAAGTATATTTCTCTTTGTTCGTAGTCTCCCTCTACCCTTTGTGGAGGTTGCCAGCTGGCATTTGACCTTCAAGCTTAATAATTCTTTCTTAAATTGGAGACTCTCTAGTTAGGATTTCTGAGATAAAGCTCTCAACTGCAGGGGCTTCCCCTTTACTCAGATCATTTCAACCAAATCTGTTCATTAGGGACTTGATTTGGGAATGGACGGGATTCCTGTACTGTTTTCTTTGATTTTTTTTTTTTTTAAGAATGTATCATCCTATTTCTTCATTTGGCTAATATTTAATGAGAACCTACTGTGTGCTGGACACTATTTTAGGCAATGGGTATAGTAAAGAACAGAGCAAAATCTTAGTGTTCACTAGTGATGGTGGTGGTGGTGCATGTGCATATATTGGTCAAGTAAAAAACAATAATTTTTTTTTCTGACCCCCCCCCCCCCCAAAAAAAGCTGGCCCAGTGATCATGTCTATCGAGGAGAAGATGGAAGCTGATGCCCGTTCCATCTATGTTGGCAATGTATGTACTAAGTCCCAGACTGGGGTTGGTGGGAGGTTTTATTTTGAGGAGTTACTTAATAGAAGCCTTGAAAGGTACATCTCTAGGATAGGTGGTATATTTGGGGGTTTGAGGGAGTGTTGGGAGTTGGTAAAAAGTAACAGCAATCAACAGAGCCTCTGGGGTTGGAAAGAGAAGAGATTAGTTCCTTAGAGAAACAGATTTGATGTATCTTCCTCTGTATGGATAACATACCTCAAAAGCTAAGCAGTGTATCTATTGAGATGGGAATTTATCCAGTACCTTTGAAATGTGTGTGTATACATATACACACACACACACACACACATACATATATATATATATATATATATCTCCCCACAGGTGGACTATGGTGCTACAGCAGAAGAGCTGGAAGCACACTTCCATGGCTGTGGTTCGGTCAACCGTGTTACCATACTCTGTGACAAATTTAGTGGCCATCCCAAGGGGTAAGTGTGGAAGTATGTTGGGGTCATTTTAGTCACAATTTAAAAATTGGTTATTTTAGCCTTAGCTGGTTTGGCCCAGTGGATAGTGTTGGCCTGAAGACTGAATGCTCCTGGATTTAATTCTGGTCAAGAGCACATAGTTTGGTTTTAGGCTACACCCTGTCGGGTGCTTGTAGGAGGCAACTAATCAATGTGTTTATCTCACATCGATATTTTATGTCTTTCCCTCACTTCCACTCTCTAAAACCCAAAGGAAAAATATCCTCAGGTGAAGATTTAAATAAATAGATAAAACCAAGTAGATTGTTTTAAAATGAGGATTAAATTAACTTGTTGAAACAAGTTTCCTTTGTCTTTTTAAGAAAACATATTTTTATTGATTTCAGATAGGTAAGGAGAGAGGGATAGAACTATCAATAATGAGAGAATCATTGATGGCTGCTTCCTGCACACCCCCTACTGGGGGTGGAGGCTGCAACGGGTCATGTGCCCTTGATCAGAATTGAACCCGGGACCCTTCAGTCCCGAAGGCTGACGCTCTGTCCACTGAGCCAAACTGACTAGGGCTTAAGGCATTATTGTTGATGTACAGGAGTGGGCAAAAGTAGGTTCACAGTGGAGGATATGGAAGAATATATAATAAACTTGCTTACTCACAGCTGTAAACCTACTTTTGCCCACCTCTGCATTTCAGAGATTGCATATAAACGCTTTGGGGGGCCAGACAAAATAAAGATGAAGGCTAGATATGAATGGGATCATGAACTAGAAGGGGAGGGACAGCTTCTGCTTGGCCTTACCGTGTTCTATCATATGGAAATTCAGGCCCTATGCACCCTGTTTTACAATTTTCTAAGAGTAGCTGGACATTTTGATTAAAATTTTTCATTAAAACAATTTGGCCAGCCAGCTGGTATGGCTATATTTTTGACCAATAATTTAAAGGGTGAACACATTGTACCCAAATAAAGCATGCCTGCAAGTTGAATTTTACCTATGAGCTACTATTTGTATTCTCAGATAGCTAAAGTCTCACTTTTTTGCAGGTTTGCATATATAGAGTTCTCGGACAAAGAGTCAGTGAGGACTTCCCTGGCCTTAGATGAATCCCTATTTAGAGGAAGACAAATCAAGGTAAGCCCCATGCTCACTGCTCTTTTGGTTCTAAGTAAACTCTCCAGGTTGACTAAAGCTCTGTATTGTATATCCTTCACTCAGGTAATCCCAAAACGAACCAACAGACCAGGCATCAGCACAACAGACCGGGGTTTCCCACGAGCCCGATACCGTGCCCGGACCACCAACTACAACAGTTCCCGAGCTCGATTCTACAGTGGTTTTAACAGCAGGCCCCGGGGTCGTGTCTACAGGTCAGGATAGATGGGCTGCTCCTCTCCCCCACTTCCCATGAACCTTTATGCTTACTTCTCTCCTGATCTGAGGAACCTTCCCTAACCCTCCCCTTGGTCTCCAGGGGCTTGGTCTCCTGCCTGTGCAGGGTGAGGAAGGTAGTTGCAGGCCAGGCCAGGCGGCCAGTCTCATCATCTTTTTCTGGAGCAGGAATTTGTCAGAGGGGCTGGATTTCTCCACTCTGTTCTGAGGGAGGCTTCTTCCCTCAGCATGATTTTTCTTGAGAGCTGGTGGCAAAATGGGTCTGGAGGAACAGGGTCTCAGAGCACCGAAAATACTGCTTGGACATTTCTACTTTTCCCAGTTAGGGAGGGGTTGACTTTTGAAGGTTCCTTGGAAGAATACCAGAGGCTAGTTGATCCTCCTCAGCAACCATGTGGGAGGGTATTAAGATATTTCCGCTTTAACTGAGCCAGTCTCTGACGGTGCCCATGTTGCTTTGCTTTACTTCTCTTTTCACTTAAATAGGTAAGTTAGGTATTTAGACTTGGGCTTTTCATAATATTTACCTATCTGCTCCCAGAAGTTAGGTTCTGTTGGTGAGGGCTTAGAGTGTAGACCTGTGGAGAATCCAGGAAACTACATACAATGAGTCCTTTTCCTTGCTCCTTTGTCTCAGATGCACTTCTCTATTGCTACTATTTGGAGAAGTATTTTGTTAATTCCCCCTCCCATTTGCCAGCTGTGTCACTGTTTCTGAGATTGTGGTGTCAGTTTTAGTATACTCGGAAATTTTCTTTGCCCCCTTCCCTTCACAGTAACTGGGGCGAGGGCCCACGGGGAGGGGCTTGTACTGAACTGTCTAGTGATTGTGTTAACACCTAACTCTCCTTCTTTCTTCCAGGGGCCGGGCTAGAGCGACTTCATGGTATTCCCCTTACTAAAAAAAAGTGTGTATTAGGAGGAGAGAGAGGAAAAAAAGAGGAAAGAAGGAAAAAAAAAAGAATTAAAAAAAAAAAAGAAAACAGAAGATGACCTTGATGGAAAAAAAATATTTAAAAAAAAAGATATACTGTGGAAGGGGGGAGAATCCCATAACTAACTGCTGAGGAGGGACCTGCTTTGGGTAGTAGGGGAAGGCCCAGGGTGTGGGGCAGGGGGCTGCTTATTCACTCTGGGGATTCGCCATGGACTCGACTCAACCGTGCAAGCTGCTCCCACTGTTTCCCTGTCCCACTTCACCCCTTTGGGGGCTGCTCAAGGGTAGGTGGGCATGGATGGTAGGAGGGATTTTTTTTTAAACCCAGGGCTCTGGAAGGACACCAAACTGTTCTGCTTGTTACCTTCCCTCCATCTTCCTCACTTTCACAGTACCCTCCTGCCTGCTCCTGTCCTGCCAGGTCATCCACCCACCCCAGCCCTCTTTCCTGGCTCCCTGTTCCTTCAGATGCCTGGTGATCTATTTTGTTTCCTTTTGTGTTTCTTTTTCTGTTTTGAGTGTCTTTCTTTGCAGGTTTCTGTAGCCGGAAGATCTACGTTCCGCTCCCAGCGGCTCCAGTGTAAATTCCCCTTCCCCCTGGGGAAATGCACTACCTTGTTTTGGGGGGTTTGGTGACTTTTTTGTTTTTCAGTTTTGTTTTTTTTCCTTTGCTTTTTTTTTTTTTTCCCTTTTATTTGGAGGGAATGGGAGGAAGTGGGCACAGGGAGGTGGGAGGTGGATTTTGTTTATTTTTCTAGCTCATTTCCAAGGGGTGGGAGTTTTTTTAAAATGTGTCATGAATAAAGTTGTTTTTGAAAATAAAAATTGTTTGGCCTTTTGAGTGTAAGGATTATTTTATCTTCCTAGTCTGTTTTAAATGCCAGAAAACAGTTAATTCTCCTTTGTGGAAATCCTGGTGTTGTGGAAGGGAAGTTCTTAGTTACGAATTAAGGAATAAGAGTTAAAGTGGACAACTAGCAGCAACATTATGTGTTTAGTTGAGGATGATGGGTTTTCTGGATAGCATGTAGCCCTGACTAGTATTTGAGAAGTAAGTTAAATGAGCTTGGGGAAGTAAAAGAATGGCTAGATTAGAGTGATATAATAGCCCTTTTGTGTGTGTTTCTAATAAAATTTATGTGCAAATGAATTATTCACACCAGGACCACTAGAATCAAGATTGTGGTCTGGGTAGCCTATCCTGTCTTTACCCCAAGGTGAGAAAAGAAAAAAAAAAAAGTTTACCTAACGTTTGTGAAGCTTCTATTACCTTAGCCATGCAGTGACCACATAATATTGGCTAATTTAGTTTGGGTCCTTCCCTTGAGGATCAAAACCAGCTTTTGTTTTAGTATCCTTAAATTTAATAGTTAAGTTACTTGGTCATGTTAATAACCTAATTTCTCTATTTTATATTCTAATGTTGGATTAGTGTTAAAATCCTTGGGTACTATAATCACCCCACTCAAACTTAGAGGGCTTCAAATACTTAAACTTTTGTCCATGCCATTCGTTCATGATCCAGGATACTTTGTCCATGATTGCCTCAGACCTGGATTTTTAGTCTTTAAAAATAGCTCTATGTCTAAAAATCTTTACCTCTTAAATGGCTTGGTGGTATAAATTCTCAGGTGGCTAGTTGATCACTTGATTTAGCATTTGATCATTTATTGTACTATATGTGAATTGGTAGCATTGGAATCTTTAACTGGATTTAACTAAGTGCCTTGTAATCCGAGTGCAGATCTCTCCAGCAGCTGATTAGCAAAAGGCTGTGCTATTTACTAGAAGAAGCACTAAAGTGGCTTGATGCTGTTAATGCTGGGAAGGTCTCATCTATCCACCAGGAGGCACTAAATAGCCCTCAAAAGTCCTTATAAATCTTGGATTTTGGAGGATTCATTCTTTGGACTCTTGTTTATAGTTTTGTATGTTGAGTCAACTCAGTATCCTACCCTTTCTCTCCATTCCTTAACTACTTGAGCAGCCTCTCATCTTCACTGCAGTGGGCTCCTGGCAGTCTGGCTCCAAACTGTTCATGTTGGCAGAAAGGCCCTTATGCTGCCATCGTAAGTATAAAGTGTAGACCTGAGGCCTTTTCCAGCTTGGTCCTGATTAAATTTTCCTGCCACATCCATGAATTTTATTCTTCATGTATTGCCCATGTTCTCAAGCCTGCTGTGCCCAACACATCTATTCTGTCAGAATCATAAGTACCACAGCTGAGAAATCTCTCTTGATACTTTTAGAATGAATCACACTCAGGACAAATTGTTCCTATCTCTAGCACTTGTTTTTTGCTAGGGTTAGGGTTAAGGCCCACTTAATGGTTTTATAACTAGAATAATTACATCCTCATTTCCCCCACTAGACTGCAAGCTCCCTGAGGGCATGGATTTTGCTTTTTTTAGAGGTACAGTGCCTGCCACTTAATAGGTGCTCAAAAGATGTTGGGTAATGGGTCCCTTTATCCTGAACCTGCTGGTTTCTATACTTAGAGGAATCAGATTTCCAACTTTAGCTGGTCTCTTTTTTTTCCTGTAACAGCATCAATGATTTTAGAAAGGGCAATGGCATGGAAAGTAGGTTGCTTTCATTGGGAAAGATGGTTACTTTTCTGTCAGTCCTGATAAGCTCCTCCTCAAGAAATAGGAATGAGCCTGGTCTCATTGGGATTCTGTAGGAGGGAAGTGTAAGGAAGAGAGAGAAGGAGAACCTGTCTACAAGATTTCTGGGGTGAGGGTTTGAGTCAGAGATCCTTAGACTGGGTGATACAATGAGGAAAGACAACCCATTGCTTTTTCAGGTAAATTTGCCCAACTTGGCAGCAATAGAGAAAATCATTTGCTAGGTTTTTTCAATGATACAGCTTCCCTTGCTTTTATATATGGTTTAAATGAGTAGCTTTTCTCAAATCGTGACATACACTGAGTGGCCAGATTATTAGGACCACCTGATGTTTGTCGGCAAACTAGCCGTATACTGCATTGTATGGGATATGGAAGCCGAAGGCCTGTTCAGACACCTTTGCTGACTGCAGTTACCAAAATAAAATGCCTCCAATTCACACAGGAACACAAGGATTGGACAGTGGAGCATTGGAAAAAAGTCATGTGGTCTGATGATCATGTTTCCAGTTGCAGATGGCAGAGTGAGAATTTTGAGGAACCAGCATGAAAGCATGCACCCCACAGCCTTCAATCTGGTGGGGACAGTGTTATGGTTTGGGGCATGTTTTCTTGGCATGATTTGGGCCCTTTAATTCGTGTGGAACAACGTCTGAATAGCACAACATACCTAAGTATCGTTGCTGATCAAGTCCCTCCAATCATGTTCATGGCGGATCCCAATGGAGATGGCTTCTTCCAACAAGACAATGCACCATGCCATGGTGCTTGCATTGTGCAGGAGTGGTTTCAAGAACATGAGGGAGACTTTATCTTGCTTAGGTGGCCCCACAATCACCAGATCTTAATCCAATTGAGCATTTGTGGGATGAAGTTAAAAGAGCCATCAGGCAGCTGGTTGCACAACCATCAAATTTCTTTTTTTTCTTTAATATATTTTATTGATTTTTTACAGAGAGAAAGAAAGGGATAGAAAGTCAGAAACATCGATGAGAGAGAAACATCGATCAGCTGCCTCTTGCACATCTACTGGGGATGTGCCCGCAACCACGGTACATGCCCTTGACCGGAATCGAACCCGGGACCTTTCAGTCCGCAGGCCGATGCTCTATCCACTGAGCCAAACCGGTTTCAGCCACAACCATCAAATTTCATAGAACTGGACAGTGCTATTCATCAGGCATGGTGTCAGATTTCTCACATCACCTTTCAACATCTCGTGGAGTCAATGCCAAACAGAATCACCACAGTATTGAAGGCAAATACTGATGGGGTGGTCATAATTTGGCCACTCAGTGTAATTTTTAAATGTCTTTCAAACCTTAATTTTTCATGCCTCTTTCCCCCAAATTTTTTTTTTATGCCTATAGCAATCATTAACTGAGGACTTACCAAGTGCTTGTTTTAGGTACTAGAATTTGTTACAGAAAGAGTCCCTTAGCCCAACCAGTGTCTCAGTGGACTGTTGTCCCATATAACAAGAAGTCACTCTCTAATTCGAGGTCAGGGCGCATGCTTGGGTTGTAGACTTGATCCCCAGGAGGGGACGTACAGGAGGCAGCCTATCCATATTTCATCAATGTTTCTATCTTCCTCTCCCTCTCTAAAAACTCAATAAAATATATATATTAAAGTCACTTAGTAAGGAGACTAATTTTATTTGCCAAAGAAAGTGGCAAATACCTCTGACTTGCATCTCAGGCATGTGGGAATCCAACCGTGACCTCCTGGTTCATAGGTCACTTGCAGGCCTGGTCCCTCCCAACTGCCCTGCCCTGCTGGCCATCTTGTGGTGGCCATCTTGTGTCCACATGGGGGCAGCCATCTTGTGTGTTGGAGTGATGGTCAATTTGCATATTACTCTTTTATTAGATAGGATAGAGGCCTGGTGCATGGGTGGGTGCCAGCTGGTTTGCCCTGAAGGGTGTCCTGGATCAGGGTGGAGGTTCTCTTGGGGCATGGGGCAGCCTGGGCAAAGGGCCTGTGGTGGTTTGCAGGCTGGTCACACCCTCCCCCCCCCCCCCCCCCCCCCCCGGTGACCCAAGCAGAGTCCTAGTATCTAGGATTTATTTATAATTGAAACTGTAGCCTTGAGTGTAGGCCTAGGCTGGCCAGGGCAGCAGGGAAGCTTGAGTTCCTCCATTGCCTCCTGCTTGCTGCAGCACTGTGGCTACAGCCATCTTGTTTGGATTAATTTACATACTTGCTCCTGATTGGCTGGTGGGTGTAGCAGAATGATGTCTAATTTGCATATTACTCTTTTATTAGATAGGATATATTTATTTTAATATATTTTTATTGATTTTAGAAAGGGAAAGGGAGAGAGAGATATTAACATCAACGATGAGAGAGAATCATTGATTGGCTGCCTCCTACACAACCCCCCCTCCCACAACTACTGGGGATCAGTCCACAACACGGGCATGTGCCCTTGACTGGAATCGAACCCAGGACTCCTCAGTCCCCAGGCCAACACTTTATCTACTGAGCCAAACCTGCTAGGACATGGTTATTTGTCTTTTTATTGTTGAGTTGTAAGAGTTCTTTATATATTCTGAATTCCGAGCCCTTATCAGAGACATACAATTTACAAATATTTAGTCCCATTTGTGGGTGATTTTATCACTTTCTTGACAGTGTACTTTGAAGCACACACACACACACACACAAAAAAAAAATCACAAAGATCTACTTCTCCTAAAAGATAACTTTAGCTCTTATATTTAGATCTTTAATCCATTTTTCTTCGTTTTTAAAAAAATATATGTTTATTGATTTTTTTACAGAGAGAAAGGGAGAGGGATAGAAAGTCAGAAACATTGATGAGAGAGAAACATCAATCAGCTGCCTCCTGCACAGCCCACACTGGGGATGTGCCTGCAACCAAGGTACATGCTCTTGACCAGAATCGAACCTGGGGACCCTTCAGTCCGCAGGCCGACGCTCTATCCACTGAGCAAAACTGGTTTTGGCTCTTTGATCCATTTTGAATTGATTTTTGTGCATGGTGTAAGATAAAGGTCCAACTTCATTCTTCTGCATGCAGATATGTGTTTGTCCCAGCATGATTTGTTAAAAAGGCTTTCCTTTCTCCATTTAGTGGTCATGACATCCTTGAAGAAAATCAATTGACCATAAATGTATGGGTTTATTTCTGATATCTCAATTTTATTCCATTGATCCATATGTCTGTCCTTAGGCTGGTACCACACTGTCTTCATTACTGTAGCTTTGCAATAAGTTTTGAAAATGTGAATCTTCTAATTTTCTTTCTTTTTCCCCCCAAAAATATATCTTTACCGATTTCAGAGAGCAAAGGAGAGAGAATAAAAACATCAATGATGAGAGAGAATAATTTATCAGCTGCCTCCACACCTCCTACTGGGGATCAAACCTGCAACCCAGGCATGTGCTGGAATCAAACCCAGGACCCTTCAGTCTACAGGCTGATGCTCTATCCATTGAGCCAAATCAGCTAGGGTGAGTCTCCTAATTTCCTAATAATTTTCTAATATTGTAGTCTGAGGGCATGGATTTTTGCCTTTGTAAAAGCAAATGACATGACTGGAAACAAGATTTCAAAATGCTCCTGGTCTTTTGCTATTTTAAATAGAATTGTTTTCTTAATTTTGTTTTTAGATTTGTTCACTACTATTGCATAGAAGTAGAATTGATTTTTGAATATTGATCTTGTATCCTGCAAGTTCAAGTTTAGTAATTGTGCTGAACTTATTTTATTTATTTAAAAATATATTTTATTGATTTTTTACAGAGAGGAAGGGAGAGGGATAGAAAGTCAGAAACATCAATGAGAAACACCAATCAGCTGCCTCTTGCACACCCCCTACTGGGGATGTGCCCTCAGCCAAGGTACATGCCCTTGACCGGAATCAAACCTGGAACCTTTCAGTATGCAGGTTGACGCTCTATCCACTGAGCAAAACCGGTTTCGGCTGAACTTACTTATTTTTAAGAATATTTTGTAATCATCACCCGAGGACACACATTTTTAAAACTTTTTAAAATTGATTTTTAGAGAGAGAGGAAGATGGAAAGAGATATAAACTGATGAGAAACATTGATCCACTGCCTCTTGTACGCCCCCTAGTGGGGTTCAAGCCTGCAACCTGAAATTGAACCTGCCATCTCTTGGTGCATGGGAGCGGGAGGATGGATGCTCAACCATCAGCTGAGCTAAAATTGATTTCGAGAGAGAGAGGGGAGAAAGAAACATCCATCAGTTGCCTCTTGTACATACCCAAACTGGCAACCTGGGGATGTGCCCTGACAGGAATCACACCTGCCGCCTTTTAGTGTGTGGAAGGACAGACCCTCCAACTAACTGAGCCACACCCACTAGGGAGTAGAACTTAATTAGTTCTAATAGTTTTCTTGTGGATTCCTTAGGATTTTTTCATACACAAAATCATGTCATATCCAAATATTAAGTTATATATTGTCCTTTCCATTCTGGGTACATTTTATTTCATATTCTTGTCTCATTTTCCCAGCTAGAAGAACTTTCAGTACAACAGTGAAGTGGTGAGAACAGATATTCTTGCCTTGTTCCTGATCTTAGGGTGAAGGCTTTTAGCCTTCTGCTGATAAATATGATGTTAGCTCTGGGTTTTTCATAGATGCCCTTTATTCCATGGATGTTAAAAAATAAACACATCGTTTTCTATGCACCCTGTATTCTGTTATGCCTTGAGGCTTTGCACTATTGCTTCCTCCTTCCTGTCCCTGGCAAACTCAAAGTTCAATCCAAATGTCTAAGATGCTTGCTTCCCTTGACTGTTTCTAATAGAGTCTATCCTTCCATCCTCAGAGTTGCTACAGCAATTTTTACATTTCTCTGCATTTTTTATACAGGATTTTAATGATTTGTCTCAGTTTTCTGAGCTCTTGTAGGCAACGACCATAGCCCTTCTCCAAGATCTGAGGCAGCACCAGACAGTTGTGGATAATCAATAAAAATTGGTAGTTTGGGCTCCAGGCTAGGTTGACTGAATGGGAGGAATGGGAGTGGCCTTCATGATCTTCATGTAACTTTTTAAGGTTAGAAATGAACCCCATATATCCTTTTACTGTTCCCCTCAATCTATCATGGCTTTTAGTTGTGAATCCAGATAAAAACATTACTAAAATCTGTTCATGTTTCAATCAGTACAACCTCTCCAAAGAAAGTAGTAATTTCCTTGTTTGCCTGAAAACTCTATCCAAGTTCCTGGACTACCTTCCACACTTAATATTATAGGGTAAGTAATACTTTCTTTCACAGTGTTTAGACATATTTTCTACCTGGTATTTAGCAAGAAGATTGAGGCTCCCAGTTTCAAGATCTGGCTACACGAATTGCTTACCAGTCATAGAATCTTGAATATGTTACCTTTCAAATCTCAATAAAAGCCCCCAAAATAATAATCGTTTTTTCATGGGGTTATTGATGAGGATCCAATGAGATCATATGGTTGGTGAATTTTAGAGCAACTGACAAGATCTTAGTTTTTTTAGCTACACACATTGACCCTTCCCATCTAGACTGAATTGCTGGGGAGCACGTGTCTGTGCTTCATTGGTTCTCTGCAAATACTCTCATTATGTTTTTTAATTTTTTTATTTAATGATTTGAGAGAGAGAAGGTAGAGAGAGAGGAAGAGATAAGTATTGTTCCTCTTATTTACGCATTCATTAGTTGCTTCTTGTATGTGCCCTGACTGGGCATAGAACCTGAAACCTTGGTTCTATAACCTTGGTAGCTGATCAGTGATTCTCATCATTGATGTTACTATCTCTATCCCCTTCTCCCTTCCTCTCTGAAACCAATAAAAATATTTTTAAAAAGGTCAATATTGGAGTCAGTTAAAATACCACAGACATTATTCTACAGAATGTGTGATGTAGTTTGTTTTATTATTTTTTAAAAATATATGTTTTATTGATTTTTTACAGAGAGGAAGGGAGAGGGAGAGAGTTAGAAACATAGATGACCGAGAAACATCCATCAGCTGCATCCTGCACACTCCCCACTGGGGATGTGCCTACAACCAAGCCCTTGAGTAAAATCGAACCTGGGGCCTTTCAGTTCACAGGCTGATGCTCTATCCACTGAGCCACACCGGTTGGGCTGTGATGCGGTTTATAACTGTGAAGGAACTGTGGTGTAGAAAGAGCAGCCAGAAGAGGTTTGAGGCCTGCCTCTGCCACTTAATAGCAGGTCCCTGATTTTCACTCATTTCCATTTTCTTAGTAGTTTAAACAGGATAAAAATAACAATACCTATTTCAGGGGACTGTGGGGATTAAATTCCTATGAGTTCTTAGGTAATATTATTCCTGAAGCTCGGTGGCATGGCCTCAGAATGGACTGGCAGAGGGAAAGGAGACAGGAACACTGGTGCTGTGGGAATCTGTGGGTAATGGTCCTATCTTCTCTGGAAAAGGCTGGCTTCCAATTTTTGATATTTCTAAGCATCCCTCTCCAAGACCTTGCCATGCTTTTCTACCTCCAGGCCTTTGCTCTCCCTTTATCCTTTGAGGTGAGAGCACTGTTATCTGTCTCCAGGCTCTTGCCTGAGGGCTTCCTGCCTCTAAGTAAAGTCTTACTTCCTTCGAGATGCAGCCTTTTGGTGGTCCAGACCACTGGCCTCCCCCTCCTCTTTAATATTGTTAGTATTAAATGGATTATCTTGAAGGATGGCCTGTGCCCTGTATCTCGGTGGGTACTTATCTGTAAATCAGGCACTGTTTGCTGAAAGAATGAACAAATGTTAACTTTTTGAACTTGCATCATGTGTCAGAATTTGGTGTTTCAAAGTTGAGTAAGACCAAGTTCCTTCCCTTACGGAGCTTACCATCTAGTGGGAATAATTTAAGAGGCACTTGTGTTATCTTGTTTGACCTCAGAGCAACCCTTGAAGGAAGCTGAAGGTTTAGAGGTTTGCCCAAAATGGCAAAGCCAGGCCAGGGCTGGTCTGAGAGGCAGACTCAGAGGTAGAATTCTAGCCTCCTACTGCCCCACCACCGAGTGCCTAGAAGCTCACCCCTCACTTCCAAGAGTAGTACCCAACGCTTAAGAGTTGGAAAGGTGGCTATAGTGTACATCAATGGAGAGCTCCACCTCCTGGATCTAATCAATCCCAGCTCTTACACTCATTAGCTGTTACCGAGGCTCTCAGAGCATTAGTTTTCTCATCTGTACTAGTAAAATACTGTAGCGAGCACCCATTGTTTTCACCCGTACAGTATCCAGTCCTGCTTCTGCAAACAGCACTCAGGTGTTGCTTTCCCTCTCCCCAGTAGTTAGCAGTGTGGCAGGGGTGGCATGTTATTCGGGCTAGCCAGTCACTTGCTCTCTGGGAATACTCTCCAGTGGGGTGACCCAAAGATTGAATCCCACTGGAGTTTATTCGCCTAAGTGACAAAAATATTGCTGGTTCTAACTTAAAAAATTTTTTTTTATTGATTTCAGAGGAAGGGAGAGGGAGAGATAGAAACAAGAATGATGAGAGAGAATCATTGACTGGCTGCCGCCTGCACGCCCCCTAATGGGGATAGAGCCTGCAACTCGGGCATGTGCTATTGACCAGAATTGAACCTGGGACCCTTCAGTCTGCAGGCTGATGCTCTATCCACTTAGTCAAACCTGCTAGGCCAGTGGTTGGCAAATTCATTAGTCAACAGAACCAAATATTAACAGAACAACGATTGAAATTTCTTTTGAGAGCCAAATTTTTTAAACTTAAACTTCTTCTAATGCCACTTCTTCAAAATAGACTCACCCAGGCCGTGGTATTTTGTGGAAGAGCCACACTCAAAGGGCCACATGTGGCTCGCGAGCCGCAGTTTGCCGACCATGGAGCTAGGCTGTTCCTAACCTTTTATGACTAATTGTGCTTCTCCTTCCATTCTGTTAGCTCCTCACCACACCCCTCTAATAATTTCCCTTGTTAAGTTCATTGGAATCCGTTTGTATTGTTCGCAACAACAAAAAAAATTTTAATTGATCCACACACCTACCTTGCAGTGTTGTAAGGATTAAGTGATTAAATGAAGTTTGTAGAGTGCCTAACCCAGTCCTAGCAGCATAGCAATCAGTAATGGGCAGTAGCTATCTATAAGTTAACGGAGGGTGCGGGATGAGGGTACATGGCACAGGGAGAAGGAGGGAGATTCTCATTGGTTTTAGTTCCACTGAGAAACCTTTCCCCACGAGGTAGTTGAAGGACAACAGAAGGGAGGGAAGTCCAGGCTATGGTATGCTCATTTAATCAAAACGTCTTTATTGAAACAGAATGATAGAGCAAGAAAGAATGAGGTCTGGGAGGATGTCTTTGGGCACAGGATGGAGCCCAGACCAGGTGGTTACAGTGTGGAGCTCTCTCCCTATCCCCTGACTCTTGCCAAGAAAGTGAAGACAAAGCAGCAGGGAGGAGATGGGGGTAGCAGCAGCCCTCTGAGCTCTACTTGATGGCTGGCGTGAGATGTCTCCGAGCCTCCCAATCTTCTTACCAGGCAGGGCCTTATGTCATCTTTCCGTATAGGCCAGCCTCCTGCCAGGGTGCTCAGAGGCCACTCAGAGGGCAGGGTTGGGAGTGGCAAGCAGCGGGACATGGTCACAGCGGTTAGGGGGTGGCTGCCGCAGCAGAGAAGGCCGGCGGCACAGCTCCCCATCCCGGAGCACCTCAGGCAGGAGCTTGCGCTTGGTTTCCGGCAGAAGCATAATGCTGAGGATGCAGAGAAGGGCGCAGGCTGCCAGCACTACATGCTGCAGGAAGGCTCCGTGGCCCATGTGGAGGCGCTGGGCTGGGTCACTCAGTCCTCCAAGTGCCCCCAGTGCCATGATCAGGCCCAGGCCTCGGCCCCTGGGAGAGATGGAGTTGGCACTCAGCCTCTAGCTGTGGGTTTCACCCCCACCCCCCTTCTCTAGCAGCCTTCCCTCCTTCATCCCTTGGGCTTTGCCCTTGACGGATGACCAGGAGGCCTGCCCCTGCCCCTGGCAGCACCCTTACTCTCACCGGACAGTGGTGGGGATGACTTCAGAAGCAAGGAGGGTACTGAGGATTCCAGCGGCTTGGGAGGAGAAGAGGCCAAGGACAGAGAAGGTGGTGATGGCGGCCTCATTCAGATCTGGAGGACCAAGGAGGAAGCATGAATGGAGGCAGGAGACCATGCTTGGCCTAGTCCCTCGCTTCATCCCCTTGCTCTCTGATCCTATGCTAGGTGGGTGGGCTCTGGGCATTCACTAATTGATTGGGAAAACATGTAGGGTATGTGGCCAGGGAAGGACTGTGGAGATCTGGGCAGGGGCTGGTCTTGTCTTAGGAGGCCTTTCTGAGGCTAGTCTGCCTGGGATCCTTTGCTGAGCCCATACTATGGGGAAGGGAGGATGCTCACAATCCCACAGGCCCAGCAGGACCAGGGATGCAATGCCAGTGAGGGTCATCAAGAGAAGCAGGATGCCCCGGCGGCCAAATCGGTCCACGGTGACCCCCAGGAAGACACAGGCCAGGGCCGCTGTGCCACTGGCTAGCAGGGAGCACAGGTAGAAGTCCGATGGGCTCCCTCCTCCTCCCACAGGCTGGTAGCAGTGACGAATGGCATGGGCAATAAAGCTGTGAGAGGAGTGGGAAAACAGAAAGGTGACTGCATCCCCACCCGCAGCTTTCCACAGCTCTGGCTGTCCTCTGCGGGGGTCCTCATGCCTTCCCCACCCAGCCAGCCCCCATCCCAGCTACTGGCCTGGCCCTTGGCTTAGACCCCAGGCTCACTTGGTGAAGCCCAGGATAAGCAGGTTTTTCCAGATGTTGCGGTAGTTGAGGAGGGATGCGAGGGAAAAGGAGGATGTTGCAGGGAGAGGGCAGGTGTTCTCCAGGTCTTTGGGAGAGAAAGGGAGGAGTTGTCAGAAGGAGCAGCAGAGAACCAAGGGTCCTCCCTCATAAATGGCGGGGACCTTGGGAGAAGGTGCACAGCTATAAGCATGCAGAGGGCACCGTCATGTGTGCATGTGAGAGAGCATCTGTAGGGTCCCCTGTCCCCTACCCTGCAGGGCCTCCTGGGCTTCCTCTCCCAGCATCTGCCCGTGAGGCCGGTTCCGCTCAGCCAGGATCCTCAGCACCGACTGGGCCTCCTCAATCTGTCGCTTCACTATCAACCACCGTGCAGACTCCAGAAACAGACCAGGCCAGCTGGGGGTAAGGGTGTGGGATACACAGTGAAGCCTCCCATCTTCTGACACAGAGATGGGAAACTGCCCCCCTCTGAGGGGCTGGGGCTGGGGCTGGGGCAGGCCTGGACGAGGGGTAGTGGAGAAGAGGGGCGTCTCTGGGCTAGAGCTAAGATGGAGGGGGAGATGAGAATGACCCGGACAGCAGGTGAAGGGTGATACTGACCCATAAAACAGGAAGAGGATGCAGGGAGCGGTGATCATTCGCTGCAGAAATCGCCAGTCCTTAGAGACAAGGGCCAGGCCCAGGAACAGGAAGTGTCCCCCCACCCCAACTAACTCCCCTGCTAGGGCCACCCGAAGCCTCTGGGTTGGGTCGCACAGCTCCAGGCCTGGAGATACAGCAGGGACAGGGAGGAGAGGTTAGGGAGGAAGGAGGCATGGGAGAGAAAAGGAGAGAGGGAGGGAGGAGGACAGAGAGTGAGGTCAGACCCTGATTGGAGGCTGCAGCCTCCTACAGACTATCCTCTAAATGGCAAAGAGTGGAGAGATTGTCCAGTCCTCTCTCCTCTCCTGCTCAAATGTGGGAGGGCTGGAGGGTCAGAGTCCCTGATGGGTGTTCAGCATTCCCAATTCCAGGCTCTTTCCTATCAGACCTTATATGACCTTCATATCAACCCTTGTTCAAGGTCACACAGCTAGTGAGGATTTTATTTTTAATAGGATATTACCTGACAGCAGTAAGTCTAGGGCAAGGAAATCTTAAAGATAGTGGAGGGAGATGGGTGTGGATAGATGAAAGACCCCTGGATCCTTCAAAGGCCTGGGCAGAAAGACAGCTTAGAGTCTGGACAGCTGAAATTTGGGGCTGAAGAAGGGACTGAGGGGACTCTAGGGGGCAGTGGGGATGGCCTGGGTTGTACACAGGCAGGGGTGAGCCCCAAGGGAAAGACCTCTTTGGAGGGTGCCACTCACGCATCAGGTAGACACCAAGGTCAACACCGGCAAGCAGGAAGCCCAGGAGGAATCGAAGGGCCATGACCCCGGTGGAGGAGCCTGCAGCAGCCCCTCCCACTCCACAGGGGCCCACCAGCCCCAAGGTCAGCAGCACAATCCCACGACGGCCAAACCTGGAAAGAGTGCAGGGTCTCTGGTCACCCAGAGCCCCTGGTGGGGGGGCATTGCTGGGTGGGGCCCAGTTGCCCAATTCACAGCTGGAGGTACGAGGATGAGGCTTTGGGAGCAAGAGTTGAACTGAGGCTAGAGAAGATGGAAGGGATTTGGGTCTATGGGTAAGTTATGTTTGGCAACCAGGCACTTGGGTATGGCTATGGTTCTGTGGGGGTGGGATGACTCTTGTGGATGGGGCTATTGATCAGAGCTTAGGGCATTTCTCTGTGGAAGTGAGACCAATCATCAGAGGGGATGGGATATTGTTAAGGGGACTTGGAACCATTCATCCTTAGTGATAGAGGTCAGTTGGGATGACCTGGTCAGACTGGTCAGAGAAGATGGGGTCATTGATATATGTATGGGGTTGGAGTTACTGATCAATGGAGGTGGGTCCACTGACCACTTGTGCCTGGGGTTAGTATTGGACAGTGAATATGGAGCTATTGATCTTAGGAAACTGAGTAATTGATTTTGGAGGATGGGGCCATTGTCCCATGGGGTTGGAGTTTGGGTCTGTTTGTCCATAAGGATGGTGAGTAGAAATGGGGCCACTGGCCAAAAGATGGAGCCACTAATCCATGGGCATGGAGATTTAACCCATGGATTAGGACTATGGGTCAGTGGGGATAATTCCTAATCTAGAAGATTGGATAATTGATCTTTGGGGATGGAGCCATTGATTCATGGAGTGAGGAATGTTAGTCCATGTGGATGGGGCTATTGTTCAGTGGGGATGAATCTATGAATCCAGGGGAATAATCAGTAAGGATTGGATCACAGACCAGGGGAAACTAGACTATTGGTCAGTGATGATGGGTAGGGCTACTGATCCTTGGAGGCCAGGCTATGATCTTTGGGGATAATACCAAAAATCTATGAGGATTAAGATTGGGATTGCTGGTTATTGGGAGTAATACTATTGACTCATTAGAGTGGAGGCATATTTCCATGGGATGAGTTTATTGGTTAATGGGGCTAAAGCTACTGAATTTAGAAGACTGAATTATTGGTCTTAGGTGATGAGGCTATGATTTCATAGGAATAATGCTACTTGTCTGTGAGAGTGAGACCATTAATGTATGAGGATGGTCTATTGACCTATGGATTTAGAATAATTTGCCCAAAAGGATTTGTGACTACTGGGCAGTAAGGATAGGTATTGATTTTAGGGAATTGGATTACTGAATGTTGGGTTGCCTTTGATCTATGAGAGTTGAACTATTAATCCATTTGGATAGGTCTATAGATTAAGTGGAAGTTAGTCTAATAATCCCTGGGGATGGTCAGTAGAGATGGAGTACTTGGTCAGTGGTGATAATATTGAGAATCAGAAGAGATGGGAGTTCTGATTCCTGGGGGAAGCTATTGATTGGTGGGGATAAGCTGATCCTTGAGATGAGGCCACTGATTCATGGAAAAGGGGTGTTTGGTGTGAGAGGATCTGAGGGCACTGAAGATCCATGAGGATGGGACTATTGACCCATGAGGGTGGAATCTTCTGTTTGTAGAGTTGGTCAATGGGAATGGGGTTAGGAATTAACATAATTACCTTTAGAAGTGAGGCCAGTGCGATGGAGCTAATAGTCCACACGGATGGGGCTATTAATGGGGATGAATCCATTAATCTATGAGGATGGTGAGGGAGGTGGTTAGTGATGATAGGAACAATAGAGGAGGAGCTAGGACTTTTTATATGTAGAGATAGGGGTTTTGGTCATGGAGATGAAGCTATGGTCTTTGGAGATGATGCCGTTGATCCACGAATATGGGGAACTGGGGTGAAGTCATTCCCTGTTGCAGAAAAAGTATTTCTTGACAGGGAGTGCAGTTGAGACAGGGATGGGGGTGCATATCATTGAACAGAAGTCCCGGGAAGGCTGCAGAGTCCAGCCACGACTCTTCGGCCTCTTGCCAACACCAGCTGCCTGAGCTAGCCTGCCTAGTACCCCTCCTCTCTGCCTGCCCTGGCCCTGGCACCCTCACCTGTCCGCAGGGTAGCCCAGGAACAAGTAGCCGGAGGCAAAGCCCAAGATGAAGAGGATCTGTTCCAGGATCACCTGCCAGCCCAGGTCACACACCAGATCCCACTGGGGATGTGAGAAGGATGGAGTGGGTGTGAGGCCCTGAGTGGGTGGCTCTCAGCCCGCCCTCGGATCCGGAGCCCACCCAGGCGCCTCACCTGGCCGATGGCATTGGTGGTGAGCACTGGCAAGCCGTTGTAGTCCCAGTCCTTGAGGCAGTGGTTGAAGTCCGGCGGCGCAAAGCCACTGCAGGAGGGGTCTGTACTGGTGGCGACACGGCTGGCGACGCTGGCTGCGATCGCGGCGCTGGCGACGCCGACACCGCTGGCGTTGGGGGGCTGCTCCCAGCCAGAGGCGTTGGGAGTGAAGCCCCCGTAGTGGCAGTGCAGCGGGGGCGCCAGCGTGAAGATGGGGTCCGAGGCCAGGCCCAGCGCCACGAAGAGCATCGGCAGGCAGCAGAGGCCGAGCTGCAGCTGCTGCCCCCCGCCCAGCGCCCCTATCTGGGCAAGCAGCGCCTCGAAGCTGAGGGGTCCGGAGGGCACGGCCAGCGACAGGCTGCTGCCCAGCCCGCCGCGGCCCGCGTCGCCCTCCCCCTCCCGCTCGCGCTGTCGCTCACCCTGCTGCTCAGTGGGCACCGCATCTCCGAGGGCTCCGACCTGCTTGGGGAGTGGGGGGTGGGAGGTGGGGCGGGAGAGGCAGAAGAAGGGTGAATCGGAGAAAACTGCAAAGCAAGGGGAGAGGGCGTGCGTGCGCTCGAGCAAGGAAGGCGGTCAAGGGCCGGGGGGGCGGGGGGGATGCGCGGAGGAGAACGCCAGGCGCGGGTGTGGAAGGTGATGGCGCAGTCCCCAGCGCGCAGGCACTTACTCCGTTGGGGTTGGGGGTGATCTCTACATTGCTGTCGATTTTGCTGCCGCCCCCGCCATTGGGCTCCGGGGTCCCGGTGGCCACCCGAGGAGCCAGCTTGTCGACCTCAGGGGCCCTGCGAGGCCTCGCCGAAAGGATGCGCTGTCCTCTGGCCCAGGGGTGCGCTGGTGCCCAGACACAGAGCCCAGAGACCCCCCGCTCTGCAGCTCTGCAGCCGCGGGCGCCTCCTTCGTCTCTGCGATCTCAGCGCCGATTTCTCCTCCCCTTCCTCCAGACTCTCCTCCCCTTCTCACGTCAGCAGAACCTTCTGTCCAGACTCTCTCCCTCAGAGAGAGGAAGGGGGGCCAGGGCCCAGGAGAGGGAGGGGATGGGCTCTGTCTCTGTTCCCTGCGTCTGAGGGCTATTGAGGTGAAAAGGGGGAAAAGCTGAAGGATGGTAGCTAACCCACGCAGAGTCAGAGATTCCTTCTTTGCTTCCAATTCTTGTCAACTATCCACACATTCATCCATCCACTCATTGGTTCATCAATAAAATTTATGAAGCTTCTACTCTGTGCCTGGCCTTGTACTAGACTTGGGTATAACAGAATGAACAAGGCACCTTGGAGTAGCTTTCTGCGGGGACAGAGGTGTAACGACCATTGCAGTGCAGACATGCCTATGGAGGGCTGGGTTGGGCCCTGTGCTCAGCCCTGGCTGCCCTCCTGCACAGACCACTTGGCATTTCATTCAGGTGAGTCACCGTTTCTCAACAGCATTTGGCACTGTTGACCACCCCTTTCTCTAAGTACTTTCTTCCTTGACTGCTAAGTCCCACATTCTCCTGGTTTCCTTTCTGTTTTTTTTTTTTTAAGTTTTTTTTCCCCCCCAAGGAAAGTTTAAAAAGTATTTTTATTGATTTCAGAGAAGAAGGGAGAAGGAAAGAGACATACATCAGTGATGAGAGAGAATTACTGATTGGCTGCCTCCTGCAGGCTCCCTACTGGGGATGGAGTGCGCATCCCAGGCATGTGCCCTTGACCAGAATCGAATCCACGACCTTTCAATCCATAGTTGAATACTCAATCCACTGAGCCAAACCAGCTAGGGCTTGATTTTCTTTCTCTTGCTCCTCTTTTCTCTACTGCAGGCTCATCCTTCTCTTCTTCATCACTCCGTGTCTGGTCCTCAGAGGCTTAGTCCTACCTAGGTCCCCCTCTTAGCTCACACTGCTCCCTGCACCTGGGGATCTCGCCCATGCCCACAGCTTCACCCTCAATATAAACAATACAAACCAACACATATCTGGTCCAAAGACTTACATTTCCAGCTCCTGCTACTGAACCACCTCCCAAAAGTCAGGTTTGAGTGCCCAAGGCACTAGTAAGATAAACACTGAAACAATGGCGCTTGGAGAGAAAGGTTTATTGAATTTGGCCAAATCAAGAAGACAGAAGAGCAAGCTCTCAAATTCATCTTCCGAAAAAAGCAACAGTAGAGAGTTTTTATGCAGCTAGGGAGTAGAGGAGGGAGAAATCTGTTTCCTCAGTCACTGTTGACCATCAGTTTCACTCCCCTCTCATCTGAGTCCGATCCTTGAAGCCTTCTTCTTTGACTTCTTACCTTGGATGACTCATAGGGACCTGAAACCCAATGTGGCCATGCTCTTCCCCTACTAACCTGGTTTTCTTCAAGTTTGTCCTACATTAATGGCCCTCTCGTCATCCAGTTGTGGCCAGATGCTCAAGTGACAGTCCTCAGAGTGCCCTCTTCCTTACCGCCCCGTCAAATCCTTCTCAAAATCCTGCCCGTTTTGCTAGTACTTCCTATGTAATTCTCCTCTTTGCCGTTTCTCTCCATCTCTGCCACCGTTAGCCAAGCTGCCTGTTGCACAGACTGCTTTAGCCTCTTAATTCCTAACTGGTGCTCTGAGTCCACCATGTTTCAACATCCTTTCCCCATCTGTTATGCAGAGTGCAGATGGAGCGATCTTTTCAAAATGAAGATCTGTTCATGTACCTTTCTTGCTTAACAACCTTGAATGGCTTCTGCTCGCCATCAAGGTAGAGTATGTTAGACGGCTCAGACACGGTTCTGCATGCTTCAGTCCATGCTCTCTGCAGCTCCATCTCACATCTCAAACATTCACTGCAGTCACACTGGACTTTTTTTTTTTTAATGCCACAAGCTTGTCTTATATTAGAAGACTCCTCCTCCCCCTTAGTCAAGTCCTCTCGTTCAGCTGTCAACTCAAGCGTTATTTGCCTGAGAAGCCTTCCCTAAGTCCTAGAATTGCTACCCAGTGTGATTTACAGACTGGGAGCACCCACATCACCTGGGAGCTTGTTAGAAATGCAGAATCACAGGCCTTTTAATCAGATCCCCATTAGAGATACACTTGTCGAAGAGATTTAATACTTAGTAGGTGCTTTTTTCTCTTATCTCAGATGAGGACTGGAAAGGAGTGTCCTGTCAGACTGTCAGGAAATCCATTCCCTCTTCTCTCCACCGATCCAACTTCTGAAATTTTCCAAATATGGGAAACTTTTCTGAAGCCTTTAGCAGCCTCCCACCACTCCCACCCCCCCCCCCAACTCATTTCAGCATCTCCTTAGGGTTTACTTTGGTGCTGGCACAGCCAACATTCCCTGAAGATTTATGTATCTGTGTTCTTGTGTCTGTCCTGGAATCATTCCCTTAACTTTATGTGGTGCTGGGCTGTTCATATGCATTATCTTGTTAGGACATCGCAACAACCCTGTGAGAATATTATGATCAATCTCATATCAAAGCTGAAACGGGCTCTGAGGGGCTGACAGGATTTACTGCAGACACATAGGTACATGATGTTTCTGGGACTTGCTCTAATTCCAAGTTGATCTCTTAAAATTCTTTCTGGATGATGGAAGACCACCCCTGTTACAAGTCTTCAACACATAGGGGTGACTTTTGGTGGCCCCAGAACCTGGAAATGAGTTTTCTCTTAAGAGTGAAATGAGCAAGGAACCCATAATGAAAGAAGCAAAAGCATAGGGAATGCTAAGACATTAGGATGTGATTGAACTTTGGGGTACTTCCAATCCAGTCACTGTGCCAGGGCATCATCTTAGGAAAGCAGGACTGAGCCCTGGCAGGTGTATTCAGTGGTTAGAGCACCAGCCCATGGACTGAAGCAGGGTTTGCCAACGGGTGGTCCATGAGGTCTGAAAAGTTGGTGACCGCTGGACTGAAGGACTGCCAGTTCGATTCCCAGGCAAGGGCATGTACTTTGGTTGCAGGTTCCCCAGTCCGGATAGGCAACCTGCAGCAGGCAACCAATCGATGTTTCTTTCTCCCCTTCCTCCCTCCCTTCCACTCTCTAGAAATCAATGGGAAAAATGTCCTAGGGTGAGGATTAAAAAAAAGAGAGAGAGAGAGAAAAGGAAAGCAGTACTGAAGCAATAGATCTATGGCTTGGACTTCCTTTTTGGCAAATGGTTGGTGATCCCATCTATGCTTTAGTTCATCTGTTTCACCAAAGCCCTGAGGACTATGGACTTCCAACACACTAAATTCATCAGCCCCTCAGTTTCTCTAAAAGATGGTGTCCAGATGATGGTCAGCAGGAAGACTGAGAAGAAGAGTTTAAGGGACTGACCTTCTTGGGTTAACTCAAGGGACAGGGCAGCACTCTCCAGCTGACCAGAGCTATCCTGTAGTGCAAAGGTGAGAGCTGGGTGACCCTTCAGCACAGCACATTCAAAGGCTCTGTGTGGCCAGCCTCTCCACATTTGCACCTCTCTGATAACACCATTTTTTTTTTTTTTTGACAAGGAGGCCTCCAATCAGTCATCCTGGAATGCTAGTTGTCAGATTCTTCTGGGTTCTCTTATCCTTGGGGGGTCTCAGTTCTGAGATCACCTTCCAACCATCCTAGTCTTTCTGTGGCCTCTCCCCTCATCTAGTTAGCTCTTCACATCACCCTGTTCATTTCTATTACCAGCAACTGTCAAATCTGTGGCAGATTTAAAAAAAAAAATTTACTTTTTTAAACTGATTCGTTTGTGACCATTCCACCCCTACCTTGTACCTTCAGAACTACAGCACATCATGGGAGCTGAGAACCTGCTGAATGAACAGTTGTTAATTTCCCCCAAACCCCTAAAGGCATCCTGTCCATAGTGTGTATCCCATAGGTTGGGCTCAGGGACACTAGACCTATGTCCTGCCCCCCCCCCCCCCCACACACACACACTGCCCCCAGGCTCTCAAGGAACAGTCAGGGAGCCAGACAACAGGTTTTATTGAGATGCACACCCAGTGCCCGAGGCCAGCTCTCTCCAGCTTCCTGTGAGAGGGAAGTCTCTGGCTTCTCCCAGACCTTCCCATTCCCGGCAATCGATGTACTGCTCTTATTCTCAGCTAACAGTCAGGTCCAGAAACAGGACCAGAAAGGAGCCCTGGGTGGCCTAGGTTTCCGTCACCTGAGTCTGTGGGGCCAAGCTTGCAGAGGGGGGTGGCAGTGCCGTGACCAAGTACCTCCGCCCCAGGCTGACAGAGGAGGAAGCGTCCAGTTCCCCGCTGCCCCAGAGTGCCTGGCACCTGCTCATGACAAAGCAGGGAATAATATTAAATAAAAATAATTTATACAAAATGGCTCATACAAAAAGCTGTGGATGGAGGAAAGAGACGCCTCTGAGAGACTGAGATGACTGGAAGGAACAGGAATGGGGAAAGACTGCCACTTCTCCTAGTGCCTAAAGCAGAGACCTTCAGCTGCCCAAGGACTGAGGGAGCTCTGGCAGGCAGGGGAGGGGCAGAGCAGGGCTGGGGCTCCTCAGGGCGCCAGGCTGCTGAGCAGGGTGGTGAATTGCAGGGCCTGCCCTGCCAGCTGTGTCACACACTGCGCCATCTCTTGGGCTGCAGAACCAGATGGGTAGCCCAGAGCAGCCCCCTTGACAGCGAGTACAGTAGCCTGCAATGCCTGGCTCAGCGCTGTACCTGCAGCCCCAACCTGTGCTCGGAGAGGGGTGGAGGTTGCCAGCCGGCCCAGGGTGTCCCCAACAAACACCAGGCGGTGAGCAGCCACCACCACTTGCTTGCCGTGGGGCACGAAGAGGCTTGGGGGCTGATGGGCCCTGCTGCTGGACATCAGGGCTGCCACGGCTGCCTGCAGTGCTGAGTAGTGGTTCTGGCACTGCCCTGCGTAGAACTGCAGGAGCTGTCGGTCCTCGGCAGGCAGAACCAAATGCTCCCCTGGGGACAGGACCTCCTAAGGGCAAGAGGAGTGGTCAGTGGGATCGCTCTCTCTTCCTTTCTCTGCCCCTCCCTTTGTTCCCCAGCCCTTCCTTTCTTCCTAGTGCTGTGGTTGGCAAACTGCGGCTCGCAAGCCACCTGCGGCTCTTTGAGTGTGGCTCTTCCACAAAAATACCGTGGCCTGGCTGAGTCTATTTTGAAGAAGTGGCATTAGAAGAAGTTTAATTTTAAAAAAATTTGGCTCTCAAAAGAAATTTCAACCGTTGTACTGTTGATATTTGGCTCTGTTGACTAATGAATTTGCCGAACACTGGCCTAGTGCAATCCCTTCAGCTCTTACCTCTGACATCAGAACATTGAGATACTCATAGCGAGTGGCAGGAAAGAGCTCAGAGTTGATGCCAGACAAGTCTGGATTCAGACAACCTCAAACAAGTCTCTGAATGTCTTTATTTCCTTATCTCTAATCTGGGGATTCTAATTCTGCACTGTCCAAAATAAACATAATGTGAACACACATGTAATTTTAACATCTAGAGTAGCCACATTAAGAAAAGTAAAAAGAAACTTGGTTTTTAAACTCCAAATATACAAGAATGTTAATGCCAACATATCCTCAATATATAAATTGTTGAGAGTTTTTTCATACTACATCGGCAAAATCTGGTGTGCATTTTATATCACACACACTTCCATTCAGACTAGTCACATTTCAAGTAATCAATAACCATATGTGACGAGTGGCTACCGTATTGGATAGTGCTGGTCTAGTATCTGCCCCCTAAGGCTGCAGTGAAGATAACTCCATACAGTATACAGAAAGGGCTCAGAACAGAACACTGCACACTGGATGCCCTGTATGAGCACTGTCCATGGTTATGATTAGTGCTGACTCATGTGATGTGCTTAGTAAAGGGTCTGGCACTCGGGAAATACTTGATAAATGGTAGCCACTGTGATTAAGACTAAGGAGACCACCTCACTTTTCTGAGGCCCAGAGAGATTAACTAGCCACTTCAGAGCCCCTGGCGTCTTAATGGTGGAGCCGGGATTAGGAGCCAGGTCTCTTAGGAACCCAGGAATTCAGCTGAAGGAGCCTCAGAAATCACCTGGCCCCGCTCCGACCCACAGCCCAGAAACCTGCTGCTCTCAGCTGCTTGGTTTTCTGATTCCTCTCCAACATTCTTTCCCCGATTTCCGAATTCCTGAAATCCTTTTCTAAGTTCCAGCTCCTTCCTCTTGAATTTTAACTCGTCTTCTCCAAGTGCTCTGTGTCAATGAGCTTTTATCCCTATCCTATTAGTTCAGCTGAGAATATTCCTCCTCCTATGTTCCTGCCCCCTTCCCTAGCATCACACCCACAGGATTACCTGCTGCTCCGGTGGCCCGCTCTCCAGCACTTCAGGATCCCCGGGCAAAGCTTTATCCAGGGGCCTAGATTCCTGAGCTTTATCCATACCCTGCAGGAAGGTTCAGGGTCTCAGTGCAGGGGTGAGGAACAGGGCAGGGTGCCTCCTTGGCCCTCTCCACTTCCCCTTCCTTCTGGAGGTCTCTGCTGCCATCAGAGGTTGCAGTCCTGAACTCCAGGTCTGAGACAGCTCTGGGGGCAAGCGAGAGGGCTCAGGGGCCCTAGGATGGGTTTAGCGGAGGAACACAGCACTGGTAAAGGGGTGTGGCCAAGTACTAGGGTCTCAGGCCAGAGGGAGGGGCAAGAGGGAAGGAAGGGTCTGCATGTGGACTCCAGGCCTCCTCCCTCCTCCCTGTTGTTCTCCAGGGGGCACTTTGGGAGGGGCGGCTGGAGGTGAGCTCACCTTCAGGTGGACGTAGTCGTACTCCTCGGCCACCGGGATGCCCTCATACTCATTGTGGGGTCCCTCTGAACTGTCCTCCGCCTCCCGGCCGTCTGAATCCCCCTCGACCTTAGGGCCCCCATAGCCAGGCAGGCGGGGTGGAGGTGGGGGCAGAGGCCTGTCCTGGATGCTGCCCTTTCTGCCTGGAGCAGGAGAAGGAGCCGGGGAAGGACTGGGGGCCTCAGGGACAGGCAGGGCAGGCAGAGGGCGGCGGGACAGGCTCTCTGCAGAGGGCAACCGGGGCCTGTGTGAGGGCGGAGGGCTTCTGGCTAGAAGCAAGGCCAAGGTGTCCGGGTCATTGGAGGCGGAGGCTCCTGGGGGCTCTGGAGGTGCCTCTGGTCCCAGCAGGGGCACATCGTAGATGCCCTCATCAGCGCTGCCTTCCCCATCGGCTAGCAGCTCTTCAGGCGCTTCATACAGATTGAGCAGGGCTGATGCCCGTTTCAGGTTGGAGGGGGCAGCATAGAGGGGGGGCCCTGGTTCTCGGCCGTCCTCCCAATCCAGATCTGGCTCCAGCTCTGACGGTGACTTTGGGGTCAGAGGCACATCATAGGGAGCTTCGTCCTCTCCAGGAGATTGTGGGGTGACCCGGGCCAGAGGGCGGGAAAAGGAGGCCGGGGAGTCATAGGGGTCACCGGAGGGAACTCGGAGGGCAGAGGAGGGCACATCGTAGACCTGGAGAGGGAGCAGCTAGTTACCATCAGGTTCAGCACTGGACTCCCTCCAGAGCTGTACTGGCTCCCTGCCCAACATACATACAGACCTCTAGTCCTCACCTCCAAGACACCTCCAGGGGCAGCCAGTTGGGTCCCGCTGCCTCTGGGGACCTTGTAGATGGGGTCAGGGGAGGGCAGGCAGAGTCCAGTTGGAGATCCTGAGGTCAGGCAGGGTCGAGCTGGGGGTGGTACCACATACACCTGGGGAACCAAGACATGTGGGTCAGGAAGAGGGGGGATCAGGGATCAGATAACATGTGCCTTGAAGGATCATAGACACCTTCCAACCCCCTCCCTGTCCCAAGGGCAAGGAGAACCCAGAAAGGGTCGGCAGCCAGGCTTCCTGCAGCAGGGCCCCTTAGGGCTCTCCCCTCCCAGCTTCACTGCAGGCACCAGCAGAAGGGAAAGGGGTTTGGGGTTGGGAGGGCTCTAACTCTCACCTCCTGGTCTTCATTGCTGTGCTCTGGGGCTGGATATGGTGAGCCAGGCTCGGCCGGGGGCACCTGGGAGAGGCTCGGCTTGGGTGCTGGGCCATCAGGAAGGAGCTTCACTCTGTTGGCGGGCACAATGCCCTGCTGGCCATGCAGGGAGCAGAGGCACCAGCCGTCCAGCCCACCAGCACCCTCCCTCTGCAGTACCCGTAGAACATCCCCTCGTCGGAAGGACAGCTCCTGGGGGGACTCAGCGGTGTTGTCGTAGAGTGCCCGGGCCAGCTGGGCCTGGTGGGGAGGTGGAAGTGGGAAGAGGGGTATTCACAAACATATTAAGTCACAGCACCTCCTACTCAAAACACTTTAGCGCTCATTTCCCTCAAGCTAAAATCTGACCTCCTGGCTCAGCTCTTCCAGACAGTCCTCCCTCTTCCTTTCTACTCCTTGAACTAGACAAGTGCTTTCCCACCTCAGGGCCTTTGCACTTGCTGTTTCATTTACCCAGAAGGCTCTTCTCCTGATTGGCCCCTTTTCACCCTTCAGTTCTGCTCAAATGTCACCTTCTCAAAGAGATCTTTTCTTCGCTCTTCTTCCACCCCATTCTGTGTCTGTCTCCATCCATTGTTTCCTTCCTAATACTTTATGCTATTTGTCTATTTTTATTATTGATTTCTACCCATATGGTGTAAACCCTGAGAGAAGGACTATTATATTCTTAGCTTCTGCAAATGGGCCTGACCTGGTATCTGTGCTCAATAAATACACTGAGTGGCCAGATTATTATGATCTTTAAACGCATAATTATCTGGCCACTCAAAGGCCCAGTGCATGAATTCATGCATGAGTGCGGTCCAGCCAGCCTGGTCAGGGGGAGGGAATATGAGCAGTTGGCCTGCCTGCTGGTCAAACTCCTGGTTGAGGGGACAATTTGCATATTAGCCTTTTATTATACAGGATATACACTGAGTGGCCAGATTATTATGCATTCAGAGATCATAATAATCTGGCCATTCAATGTATATGCTAAATGAATTTCTTTCAAAGCCTCATGTAGACAAGGAAGTCCTGCTAAGGTTTCCCATTGACTCTCCTTTACCTTCCGTTTCCTGTCAGCATCCCCCACAAACCAAAGGTTAGATGAAGCAACTGCAGAGACCCCTTACTCTGAGAGGAGCTGGGAGAGGCCCAGCCCAGACAGTACCTAGGCATAATAAGGAAGAAAACAGAAACCCAAGCAACTGTTTTGTTCTCAATCTGAGCAAATAAGGTTCAGAAGAGGATGAGGTTACCATGGAGAAAAGTACGTAGGTACATAGATGTGTGTGTGTGTGTGTGTGTGTGTGTGTGTGTGTAGGGCGGCTGATGGACCAAGCATTTATCAGTCTGTTTTCAGTCCTGTCTGGTAGGAACACCTAAGCTTTTTCCTTGGAGAGCCACAAGCTCAGGTGGAAGTCATAGATACCAAGTGCAAATTATGTATCCAGATACTGTGCAAGTCTTTGCACTAATCACCTCATCTCATTCCATCCTCACAGCAACCTTAGCGGGAGGAGGCATCATTATCCCCATTTGGAAAGAAAACCAGAAGAGAGGTTAGTACTTTACCCAATGGCACACAGCTGGTGCAGCTGGTGGGGCATGATTTGAGCCCCAGGCTGCTTGATTCCAGAGCCTGCACACACACACATACTCTCTGTTTTAATGTTTCTATTGATTTCAGAGAGGAAGAGAAAGATAGAAACATCAATGATGCCCTAGCCAGTTTTGCTCAGTGGATAGAGCACTGGCATGCCCCCTGTTGGGGACTGGGGATCAAGCCCACAAACCAGGCAGGTGCCCTGACTGGGAATCGAACTGTGACCTGCTGATTCATGGGTCAATGCTCAACCACTGAGCCACATCGGCCAAGCCAGAGCCTATACTCTCAATCGCTCATCTACTACCCCTGCACAATCACAAACATTAAGGATCTACTTTTGCCCTGGCTGGTGTGGCTCAGTGGGTTAGGCATTGTCCCCATGCACTGAGAGGTTGCCAGTTAATTCCTGGTCAGTGCATATGCCTGGATTGGCCTAGTAGGAGGCAGCCGATCAATGCTCCTCTCTCACATTAATGTTCCTCTTTCTCTCTCCCTCTCTCTAAAAATTAATAATATATATATATATATTAAAAGGATCTACTTTTTTCCTTCTTATATTAGTTAAAGTGGTTAAGTCAAGAAGGTCCATGACTCAAGCATATTATACACAATTTCCCTTTGCTAGCCACCCCTCATAGAGCTCTGGGTCCACAATATCCTTTGGTAGACTCAAGCTCAAACCACTCACAGTATCCTATAGAATAAAAGGGTAATATGCAAATTGACCCCAACAGTGGAACCACCCAGGAAAGACTGGTCTCTATGACATGCATTGCTCAATGCAGGAGCTGCCCCCTGGTGGTCAGTGTGCTCCCACAGGGGGAGTTCCTCTCAGCCACAAGCGGGCTGAGAGCTGCAAGCGCAGCAGCAGTGGCGGTGGCCTCTCCCATCTCCTCAGCAGTGCTAAGGATGTCGGACTGCAGCTTAGACCCACTGCCCGCTGCCGGGGTCTCCCGGGCTACCAGAGGGACATTCGAATGCCAGCTTAGGTGGGCCTGAGCCGGCAGATGGACATCCCCCAAAGGGTCCCAGACTTCGAGAGGGTGTAGGCCAAACTGAGGGACCCCCTCCCCGCCGAGTGCACGAATTTTTGTGCACCAGGTCTCTAGTTGAAACATATTCCGCTTCAGTTATGTTTGCTAAGTGACTGCCCCTACGGGTAGCATCCCAAGCAGTGGTGGCTTAAACAGTGATGGAGAGCAGGTAGTTAGGCATTACTGAGCAAGGAATCCACATGGGCTAATTCAGTAAAAAGTCTCAAGCAGTAGATCTCTGGTGGGCTGTATTTGGCCACCAGACTCTGGGGAGGAGGATGCCCTGCTCAGCCAGCATGAGTGCACGTTTCCTTTGGCTAGTGTTTCCCTCGGATGGAGAGGCTGTCCAGCCCTTCAAGGCTGGATGATGTCAACAACAAACTGACTTCTCCTTTTGCCTGATTCTAAACTCATCAAGCCATTTTCTGATGGCATTGGCTTCTACAGGATATTGTCCCACAGAAAGAGAACGTGCTAACCAGATGACACAATTCCTGGTCAGCATGGCACTATTCTTTTTAACTGTAAATTATAAATTAGTATTTTGGATTTAGCTTAACCCCAGTTTGGATGGAAGCAGATAGGACTGGGTTTGAGTCTTGGCTCTATCACTTTCTAACTGGGTGACTTTGCGCAGGTTGTTAAATCTCTCTGAGCCTGTTTCTTCTGTAGAATTCCATATCCATATCTGAATACCCATTTGGATAACAATTTGGATAATAATAGTACTAGCTTCACAGGGATGTTGTGAAGACAGGGTGAGATAATGTCTCAAGAAATCAGGGCAAAGCTTAGAGCCAGTAAATGCTCAATAAATATTAGCTGTTACTAGGCTCCTGTGAGTTTCATTAGCATAAATATCCCCACCCCCATCTCTGGTAAAAATGAAAATCTACCTCCTGGGATTATATAGCTGATCAGCTGGCTTCTGAGCCAGTATCTTTATGTCAGAGTACACCCACTATCTTCAGGATCTCCCCCTTTCCCAGCTCTGAAACTATGATGGTTTTTCCCACCATATACAGATGGAGGAACTAAAAGGAGTTTGGTCTGAGAAGGAGTGAAAATTGAACTCTTCCTACAGGATTATGGGAAGTTGTGGGGAGGCATACTTCTCTTTCTAGCCTCCTTTCCAGAGTACCCATTCAGAGGGGGCCAGAAAGCAGGTGGCAGTCTCTCTTTCACTGGGAATCCTAGGGAAGGGTGGTAAGAGAACAGAGTTGTTTAGAATTCAGAAGGCAAGGAGTGCAAGACAGCAAGTAGAGATGGGGCTGTGAGAGCTCCTCCCAGTGCTAGGTTTGAATTCTGTCCAATCGGGTCAACCCTCTGGGCCTGGCAATTGCAAGCACCCAGGCCAGAGTTGCTGATAGACTGATTGATGATGGGTGTGGTCACCCCTGCTCTACCCGCCTCCTCAGGGACCTCAGGGACCAAGCTGGTTGTGAGGGAGGAGCTGTCTTAATGGGGGGGTGGCAGTGGGCCACAGGCTCTCTGGGGTGCCTCCTCCCACTGTCTCGTCATGCCAGCCAGCTGTCTCCTTGCTTTGTACCCAGAAAGTGGCCAGAGGCTGGCTGACATCACCTCCCCCTCCATCTATTTTCTCTTTCTCCCTGCCTGATCGCTCTGCCTTTGCTTCATTTCCTCCCTTTCCTTCATCCCTCCTCTAGAGAGGGCCTTCTTGGGCCCTCCAGCCTCTCCCATTTTTCGGAGCCACCTCCATTCTTTTAGCCCCCTCCCAACCTTTTACTGGCCTCCCAATCACAAGCCCCCATCAGCCACCACCGGCCATCTGTTCCCGCCAATAAATGAGCACATCGGACTCGGGCTAGACTTGCCCCCTCCCCTCTTTGCAGGACGGCCTCCAGAAAGAAAGAGAGAAGAAGGGGAGGGGGTGGGGGAAAGGGGAACTCCAGACACTTAAGGATGAGGAGAGAACACAAAACAAAAGTGGAGGGACACAGCGTCCTGGAGAAGAAAGGGGCCAAGAAGAGAGACAAAGAGAAGGCAGAAATAAAAGTGACAGAGAGCAGGGCAGCTGTGGAGGTCTCTGCCCAGCCACCTCCTCCCCCGGGGCGACTCACCGACGTGGCTATGGCCATGGCCTTGGCCTCCGGCGGGGCCTGCTCCAGGCCAGGCACAGTTTCGCTGACTTCAGCAGCCGCTGCCCCGCACCGTGGAGGCGGCCCCCAGCTTTGGTGCCTGAGTCGTGGCCTCCGCAGAGGCTGGAGGAGGAGAAAGAAAACCCACAAACTCCCCAAATGGGAGGCAGCTTGGCCAGGCAGGAGGAGGAGCAGCGGGGCGGGCTGGGGCGTCGCTGCGGGACCTTATCCAAAGGCGCGCGCTCCTACTGTCCCCGCGGCCTCCCGGGGGCCGCTGGGTTGGCCAGGCCCCCGGAGCTGCCCACCCCAGGCCGTGGAGACACCCCAGGTCCGCAGGGTCCGGCTCCCTTGCGGGACAGGGGCAAGTTACGAGGAGGGGGCTAAGGCGCTCGACGCCTCTCCAGGGCGCACAGAATGGCCCCGAGGGCTGGGAGAAGCCGCCGGGGCGGTTGGGCTGGACGAGCGAGTTTCGGAACCAGCCCAACCCCACCCGGGACCGGAGAGCGAGGCTCCGGGGGCCGTGGTCGGGGCGGCAGGAGCAATGCGGAGTGAAAGCTAGAACGGAGCCATGTCCCTCTTCAAACTTGCCCAACTTGGCGACAGGAGGCCCGGGCACCAAAGGCCTGCGAGCGCGTGGCCGTGGGGCTGCGTCGCCGGCCAGGCGGTTCGCACTCCCGCGCACTCGCGCTCGGTGCGCCCGGGACCAGGGGTGCGGCGAAGACAGCGGGGCAAGGCTCGAGCGGGCGGGACGGCCCTTCCAAAGCCAAAGAGGGGCTCACCGGAGCCCACCCGCCCTCCACCCCTCGGCCGCAGCGCGAGGGGCCACCGACGCCAGCTCCCACCCTGGCCCCCTGCCCTGGGCGCCGGTTCCCAGCCCGCTCCCGCGCCCTGGACAGGGTCAGCCCTCCTCCGCACCCCTCCCCCCCTCCCCCCAGCTCGGGGCAGCTCCCAGGTGTCTCTGGGGACAGAGAAAAAGGACACAAAGCAAAAGGAGCAAAGGAGGGCGGGGGCCGCGGCCTGCGGACTCGCCTGGAGGTGGGGTGGGCACTAGGAGGGCTGTGAAGGCTCCGGGGCTGCGCGTGGCCTTTAGGCTCACTTCTGCTCGCGGCTCCCTTTCCCTTCCCTCCCCTTCCCGGGCTCCAGGCGGCCCTCTCAGTGCAGCTTCTTTCTCCTCCCCTCGGGCCCTCTGGGCTCCCGCGCGGGGCTCGGTCCTGGGGATTAAGAGAAAGGAGGGAGGGGAGGGGCGGAGGAGAAAGGAAGACGCTCCCTCCAAAGGCCGGTGTTGAGTTTCAGCTCCCGACCCTGGGGCCAAACTGCACGCCCCCCTCCCCGCCCCTTTCCCCTGCGCCTTCTTTCTCCCCAGGTCTCCGCGGCCCTAGGGGTGGTCGGGGCCGCTCGCTCCGGGGGGCTCGCCTCTCCCCGCCACGCCCCCGCCAGCCCCCGCCAGCCCCGCGCGTCTCTGACTCCCTTTCATTAGCCCACATCTGTCTTCCCCGCTGCAGGGGAGGGAGCGCGCTCCTTCCGCCTTCCTGGGCTCCTCAGTGGAGCCTCTCTTCTCTCTTGGCATTGCCTTTGCAGGGGTGACAGGGTTGGCCGCCTTTCCTTCGGGGGCAGACCGGGGGTCTGGGCTGGGCGCGGATCCTGGCCCTGAAGGAAGAAAGTGAAATGAAACCTGTCTGGTCCCAGAGCTGCAGGCGGGCGAGCGGTGCTGCCCCTACACTCCTCCGCCGCCAGTCTGGGCCTGTCCCCAGCCCGCTCCTGCCACACTTCTGCCACGAAAAGCAGGAGTGAGGACCCTGGGCACCAAGCGCCAGAACTCTTTCAGAGGAACTGGGATCTGGCCTTCCAGGAGTTTCAGCGGAAAGGACAGGGCTCCT